>CM076582.1:268945663-269421089 GCA_034641835.2 Pinus albicaulis
TGGTGCAAAGAAGCTATTGACTATGTCAAAACAGAGTAAAGCCTAAATTATGATGGTAAATAAATGCAAATGCTGAAACAAAACAGAGTCTAACTATGACTAGCAACCAACAAATACAAAGCTTGATAATGACTCTATTGTAAACTCACAACATGAAATTGAAATGAACCTGAGAAACGAACTAGCTAAGTGTAAATGAAGTTTTCTCCTAAATCATTAATCAAACAGATAACTTACAATCTACAACATCTCATCCATGAATAAATATTTGTTGGAAAATATGTGGAAAAGAATATTTGTAACATGGTAAAGTTTCTACTCTAAACTAGTTTATACTTCTGTTCTGCAACTCAATTTAACACCACTAAACCTATCTCAAAAGTTATAGATTTCCTTTCAAAAATAGTCTTTGAGAAAGAGGCTTGTTTGTGAAATGACAAAGAGGTTGCAAAAGTACTTCAGGCCTTGGGATGATACTGTCTTTTGTTCAGATGATTGTGTATGAGTATGAATTTTGAACAAAAGAAGTTTTGTAAATAATTAAGCCTGTGAGATTGAATTTATCAACTAAGACAAAGTAAGCTACAATGGACAACAGATAAACTTGAAGTGTTAAAGCAATGAGTTAAAACTAAACTAAGATGCTATTAATCTACAATGAACAGTATTAAACTAAAGAGCCATTATCATACTTGAAAGGAAAGGACAAAGCTGAACCACATGCATTCTACCTCCGGAGTATTCTATTGAAATTGACATGCCATTAATCTATGAAATTACACAGTCCATCTTGTTCATCATGAATGATATGTTGGAAAAGTTTATTAGAACAAGTGTAGCTGTAATGATTAACGAAATTAACTATGAACATAAACTTCAAAAACTTAAAAACGAAACTGAGATACTTATCTAAATTATAAAACAAAGCTGCACAGGAGGCAGGGGCCCTCCACCACCTGGTAGCACGCAATCTAACTCAAAATTGACTCAACATGTTCACAGAAATGATGTTTCTTTCATTAAAGGAGAAAATGACTGAAAAACGGAGTATTCACGGTTCTGAAACTTAACAGCAAAAGCCAAAAACTAACCAAGATCTAACCAACGTTGCTTGGTCTCCCAAGTCATATTTATATTGAAATTACATAACAGAACTTGAGATAATGCATGGATTACTGTCTTTCCCATTCCTATTCGAATTAAAACTCTTATTGAAGGTTGCGTACTTTGCTGCAGACAGTTGTAGAGTCTGTGTCCCGGTAGAACTCTACCTCTTGGTTTTGGTTTCCCACGTGCATAACCACATGTAGAATTGTGCTCAGACTTTGTAGGGAGCAAGGAATGATGTGGATGAAGTCTGGAATTTTCCCATATGCACCTTTCTTTGAGACGACACCTGTAACCCACTTAAACTCTAAAACAGCTGCGGAATGTGGGATCAACTACGAAACGCGTGATCAGCTACGGAATGCCTGTATTCTGTAGCTATTTTGCAGAAGATTGTTAAAATAGAAAAAATCATGAAAATAAAATATGTTAATCGATTTCATGTAACCTTTAAGCAATCCTAATCATTCTTCATTTATTTTAGGCTTATGAAGTGATAAAATAATGATGAAATGAAGTGAAGGTTTGTAAAAGAGAAGGCAATTCTAGGGCTCAACATACCCCCACTGCAAGACTATTGCATGTCCTCATGCAATTTCATCAAAACTTATTCCATGTGCTCTAAAACCTCTGTTAAAACATCCAACTTTATCTTTGTGCTTCTTTTGGCCCTAATCTATTTTCTAATCTTTGTTAACATTTCAGAAATTAGTTCTTCATCTTCCTCTTGTAGTGGAGTGTCAAGTTTATTTTCAATAACCATGTCAGTTTTTCTTCTTCTGCTCCATCAAAAGTTTTGGCAAAATATTTTGTAATCTCCTTATGGAAGCCATCAAATTTCTCTATAAAATTTAGCCTCCCTGCTTATTGTAGTATTTCCTTGACTTATGGATATCCTTCCAAATACTTGACTTCAACTGATTCTGTCCTGACAATTAGCCACATTCCTCCTCTATGCAGATTATCTTCCTTTCATAATTACTTTTCTACGCTTGAAGCTAGATTGACTACTGTATCTCTGTGTCTGAAGACAGATTAGTTGAAAAATGATGCTTCACCCTCAGAATTACCTTTCTATACTTAGAGATGGATTGGCTGCAAAGTGTAATGGAGGTGAATGCATGGAGGTAATTAAGCTATAAGGGAAAATGAAGTGGCTATGGATCTGATGGAGGATTTATGATGAACTTGTGGTGAAATAAGTGAATGATACAATCTTAAGGAGATGTGGAATAGTAGGTTGGAATGTTGGATAAGGGATATGGCCAAGATATGTTAATCAATTCGAATGATAGGTTGTTTTAGGAAACATATGATTATACACATTGTATCTATTTCATGTTTTAAATTTTTAATATTAAAATAATTTTCACAATTTACCTCAGAATTTTGACCTTGTTAATTGCTGTGCTTGATGTTGTTCCTTTGGTCCCCTTTTAGCATATTGGTCTTCAAAACAGAATCCTTCAATTTCTTGTAACCATCATCTCTTTGTAGGCTGTACAATTGAGTCAGAATTGATCAATAAGATGTGGCTGCAACATACAATCTGTAAAAAGAAATGATGTATGGCTATGGAATATGGATGTGAAATGTAATGGAGTGAAAGTGAAATATGACTTGTGAAATGGAATGAAAATGGCATGAGATGGAGTGAAAGTGAAGTGAGATGGAGTGGAATTGTAGAATGAAATGAATTTTGAAATTTCTCTCAAATGGTATATCAGAATTCCCTGAAATTTTCTGAGGTTTTCACCAATATTATTATGCATCTTCCGACAAAAAATCTCTGCCATTGGTTACACGGATCTCCCGAAAAATGAGAAATGGCTGTAGGTGAAAGTGGCCAATTTCTTGAAAAATACACACTGAAATTTTTTGAACTTTTCTGTGTTTATTCACCCTACCTCAATGCATTTACCATAAAAAATTTAGGATCAACGAATGCACGGTTTGAAAGTTATGATAAAATCAATTTCTGCCCTGTTTCACCCTTCATTCTGCCCAATGTTGCAACAAAAAAAAGTACGCCATGGACTCATTTTAAGGCCAAATTGAGTGATTCCAAAGGGAAAATGTGTATTTTTACCTTCTCTACTGCCACATGCTTCCAGAATTCCATTTTGATGAAGAAAAGGTGCTTCTCTGCAAAAATACTCAAATCTGTCCTATTATGTCCATAACGCTGAAAATTGAAAATCTGCCTGAAAAACCCTTCTGAAATGCCCTTAAAAATTGTTTTTTTCCAAATTCTATCCACGTTTTACTCAATTTATCATATTCTGAGAAAACCCAGAAGCTCGGAATTTTTTATTTCTGCTCCAATATCTTGCAATATTTGCGCCAAAACTGCCTTCTGGAAAAAGTTGCAAAAAACGAAAATAGGCTGCTATAGCAATAGCTGCAGAAACTGCCACTTTCCGCAGCTGTTATTGAATTGACAAAAATATGAACATGCTGCTACAAGAAACTAATAAAATGCACTGCTGCAAGTTGTTGTTGATTCCATAAAACCATTAGTCTTCATTAAAGCCAACATTCATGGTACAATTCTTACCATGCAAATAAATGTGTCGAAGTCGAGCATGGGAAGAAATCATTGGATTACCGATAAATAATGAAAATCATTAACCAATGCGATACAACTCACCGATAATGTAAATGAGTGTCAAGGTACCTCAGTGCATCTTGACAGGGACTAATGAATGTGTCGAAGTCGAGTCGCCTGCAAGATTTGACAATCAAGAGACATTGTTGTATTCCCATTGTTATCAACGAGAAGGCTTGCCATTGATGAATGCAAGCTCCAAGGCACTTCAAATAATCTCTAATATTGATCCCATATAAAGTGTTGAGGTCGATGGGACAAGATCTGTTGGAAGGCGGACCTTAAGGAATTCCACAACATCCAACTCGAGCATAGAACCAAGAATGATTTGGAGAACCATGAAAGATTGAAACCATCATGAAATTGCAGAACTTATTGTGAACTTTTCTCGGTAGTTGCCTGGTTTTCAAGCAAAGCTCATGTCCAATTGCGCCAATAAGCTGGTTTTCACAATAGGACTTATTTTTCTCTTTATTTTTTTATTTTTTTTCTTTTCTTTTTTTATGTCCTACTCTACTTGAAAAAGAAAATCTTGTTCAAGTATATGAGTACTTCCAATGGAACCACGTCTGTAACAAGATGATAGATAAACTCATATGCAGGTTTGAAAGACACTCTTTGATATGTACCTGTATATGAGATGCCAACTGTCTTGATTTAGATGATGTCAGAAGATATTGAATAATTGAGCATTGGAATCCGATGACCTAATTGAACCAAGATTCAATGTAATATTGTCTTCCTTGTCTTTCCTTTATCATGAAATGCAAGTCTTCAAAGATGTGATCTTCATTCATAGAATCTGGTGATAGGCATGCATGAGACTTTTCAATCTCTGGTTCTAATAACTTCTCTTTATCAACATACATCCATGATTCTTGGACCTTATCTAAGTCTTCTTCTTCTAGTTGTTGTTCTTCAATGACAGCTGGTGAATTATTTTTCAATACCTCAGAATTGTAAGTTGATTGAGGTGTTTTATTGTTGGGGATATGAAATGGTTGTGGAGGTAGTGGAGTGGGGAATCTTTGGGGTGTTTGTGTGGATGGTAATGGGAAATATTGAATTGAGGTCAAATGAGGGTGATATTGATGTTGTGGTGGAGGCAAATGGTATGAATAACATTGATGATGGTATTGAGGATAGAGAGGGAAAGATTGAGGATATGGTGGATTTCCTTTATAGGGCCTTTGCCAACTTTGTTGCCAAGATTGGTTTTGAGGTTGGGATTGAGATGGCCAAGGTTTCCAAGGTTGGTTTTGAAGTTGGGATTGAGATGGCAAAGGCTGCCAAGGCAAGGGTGTTCTCCAATTACCTTGAGGTTGTTGTGCATAACCTTGAAACTGTGCATAAGGATATTGCATCATATTGGGTTGATGAGGCTGCCATAGTCCTCTTGGAGCTACATAACAAATTTTCTCTTGTGCTTGATTTGCTCCATTATCCTTCTGGTAAATTTCCTTCAACCCTGGTAATGATGGGCAATCTTCAGTAGTATGTGATCCTGCACAAATTTTACACATTTTAATGTTATCACATGGACATTCATGCAAAGCATGTTTCTTTCTACATTTAGGGCAAAATATAAATGAAGCAACTTTTTGCTTGTTTTGCATTCTTAGCATGTCAGTTTGTTCATTTAAATTACCAAGAATGTTTAGCAAATTGTTAGGTTTAGTTTGACTTACCAATCTTGATGCTGACTTACTTACTCTTGCCATAAATGGATCTTGAGGGGATCTTACACACTTTGCTTTTCCTCTTGATATGTTCTTGCATAGTTCACAAATTTCTTGAAATGAAAATCGATAAACATCTCCTTTTCCCACAAGATTAAGAAGATCAATCCATTCATCCTTTATAGCATTTAGTAGGAGAGTTTTTAATGCATTTGATCCTAAATTATGCAATTTAGATCTTTTGATATTATAAGTAAATCTCTCTACTAAATCTTCTAGGCTTTCATCCTCTTTTTGGTTCATGTTAAAGACTTCATTTCTAAGGTCATGGTGCATGCAATAACTTTTATATTTTTCCAAAAATACTCTTTTCATATCATCCCATGTCCTTATAGAATTTGTTCCTAAAGTCATGAACCATCTAAGAGCTCTATCCTTCAATGTTGCCGGAAACAAATTCAATTTTTTCATGTGCAATGAGTAGCCATAAGATCTACAAATTATTTCAAATTCAAAAAAAAAGATTTCCGGGTCTTCTGATCTCATACCTTTGAAGAGGAAGTACAGATGGATGGATGTTCTTCATTTGAATATTGATATCAGTTTCTTGAATGGGAAATCCAAAAGGATCTTCCTCGTTGTCATCATCTCCATCCATTTCTTCCACCTTCTTTGTCACCTCTTCTTCTACCTGCAAAAATATGACTTCATGATGTGGATGTGTGGCTCTTACTGCACCACATGATATAGTGGGTGTGGTAGGTGTTTGAAGTTTTTGTTTTTGTTTTTGTGGATGTAGGAAATCAGGATACCTAGTTACACTTCCCCGGCAACGGCGCCAAAATGTTTGTGCTCAACCTAGTCTCCTAAATTGAGTTCATTTAATTGTCAACCAGGGTTGGTGAACTGCTGAAGTGAAGTGCACCATATGTGCCTAAGTAACCTCTTCCTACTTCGTTGTGTTTAGTGTTTTCTGATGTTTTTGGTTTTATGGTTTTATTTTGAAAAGGAAAAGAACTAAGTGCTAAATGAAGGGAAACTATTGGTCAAAACAGAGTGAAGCCTAAAATATGATGGTAAACAAATGCAAATGCTGAAACAAAACAGAGTCTAACTATGACTAGGAACCAACAAATACAAAGCTTGATAATGACTCTATTGTAAACTCACAACATGAAATTGAAATGAACTTGAGAAATGAACAAGCTAGGTGTAAATGAAGTTTTCTCCTAAATCACTAATCAAACAGATAACTTACAATGTACAACATCTTTATCTATGAATAAAGATTTGTTGGAAAATATGTGGAAAAGAATATTTGTAACAAGGTAAAGTTTCTACTCTAAACTAGTTTCTACTTCTGTTTTGCAACTCAATTTAACACCACTAAACCTATCTCAAAAGTTATAGATTTCCTTTCAAAAATAGTCTTTGAGAAAGAGGCTTGTTTGTGAAATGATAAAGAAGCTGCAAAATACTCCAGACCTTATAATAATACTATCTTTTGTCCAGATAATTGTGTATGAGTATGAATTTTGAACAAAAGAAGTTTTGTAAATAATTAAGCCCGTGAGATTGAATTTATCAATTAAGACAAAGTAAACTACAATGGACAACAGCTAAACTTGAAGTGTTAAAGCAATGAGTTAAAACTAAACTAAGATGCTATTAATCTACAATGAACAGTATTAAACTAAAGAGCCATTATCATACTTGAAAAGAAAGGACAAAGCTGAACCACATGCATTCTACCTCTGGAGTATTCTATTGAAATTGACATGCCATTAATCTATGAAATTACACAGTCCATCTTGTTCATCATGAATGATATGTTGGAAAATTTTATTAGAACAAGTGTAGCTGTAATGATTAACGAAATCAACTATGAACATAAACTTCAAAAACTTAAAAACGAAACTGAGATACTTATCTAAATTATAAAACAGAGCTGCACAGGAGGCAGGGGCCCTCCACCACCTGGTAGCATGCAATCTAACTCAAAATTGACTCAACACGTTCACAGAAATGATGTTTCTTTCATTAAAGGAGAAAATGACTGAAAAACAGAGTATTCACGGTTCTGAAACTTAACAGCAAAAGCCAAAATCTAACCAAGATCTAACCAGCGTTGCTTGGTCTCCCAAGTCATTTTTATAATTAAATTACATAACATAACTTGAGATAATGCAGGGATTACTGTCTTTCCCATTCCTATTCGAATTAAAACTCTTATTGAAGGTTGCGTACTTTGCTGCAGACAGCTGTAGAGTTTGTGTCCCGGTAGAACTCTACCTCTTGGTTTTGGTTTCCCACATGCATAACCACATGTAGAATTGTGCTCAGACTTTGTAGGGAGCAAGGAATAATGTGGATGAAGTCTGGAATTTGCCCATATGCGCCTTTCTTTGAGACGACACCTGTAACCCACTTAAACTCTAAAACAGCTGCAGAATGTGGGATCAGCTACGGAACACGTGATCAGCTACGGAATGCCTGTATTCTGTAGCTATTTTGCAGAAAATTGTTAAAATAGCAAAAATCATGAAAATACAATATGTTAATCGATTTCATGTAGCCTTTAAGCAATCCTAATCATTCTTCATTGATTTTAGGCTTATGAAGTGATAAAATAATGATGAAATGAAGTGAAGGTTTGTAAAAGAGAAGGCAATTCTAGGGCTCAACAACTCTCCCCCATGATTATAGGGAGCCTAACCTCTCCTTGTCCTCCTATTTAAGTCTGCCCTCTCCATTTTCTAGCTAGCTGAAATTTTGGGAAGAAAATTATAGCTGAGTGACAATCAAGAGAAAAGCTAAGGAGAACCCTGTGAGAGAGAGAGTTTTGTCAAATCCCTAACGAGCTCTGTGAGACATGTCCTGCTGGAACCCTGTCGAAGGAAGATCGTGATTTCAGAGCACCGGTTGTAATCATTCACTCGTATCTTAATATACATGACTCTGATATTGGTTCCATGATTGCATTTTTCCATTATATAATGAAATTTCATTCCTTCCTCTCTGACTGATCGATAGTTATAAAGTGTGAAATATTACGTTGCATGTTGTTTCTCTTCTTTGCGCGTGTACAGGCATCTGGATGCAGCAAGCTCACGGATCGTGACCTGTCCAGATAGGAATGTAAGCACCACTTCTTCTTCAACAACAATAGCGAAGGAATCACGGTAAGTGATCTATCATGATTTTAACCTTTGTAACTAGGAATCGATAACTTTGTGTGTTTCGATTGTTGCTAGACCAACTCTAGGGCTACTGGGATCTCCTTTGTCCACAAAGGGGATTTACCTCCACAACAATTTGGCGACTCCACTAGGGATTAGTGGGAGTTGGTCCTTCCTCCATTGGGTTTTGAGTTGCTAGTTAGGCCCCCGCGCCATTCCCTATTTGGCGCAAATTACAGCTAGATAGGCACGCCAACCCTACTTGGTTTTAGGGTTTTCCTGTTCTTGGACTCTCTAAGCTTGAGTTTTGGTCTTGCTTTGTTTTTTCTGATTGTTTGAGTGCTTTGAAGTCATTTTTGACTGTGCTTAGCCCTTGTCCTCTGGTTTTTTGCCCTTTTCTGTCATTTTTTCCTTTTAGACATAGGGCTTCTAGGTGCTTTAGTGTGCTGGGCCTCCCATGGGAGTTTTGAGTCTTTGATTTCCTAGTCAACTTTTGTCTGCTTCTTTGCATTCATCTTGCTGAATCAGATTGATTCATTGCATTTATTGAGCGATTATCCTCTCTTTCGTTCAGTTTCGCTTTGTGTTACTCCAAGCCTAGATCACACGGCTTTTTTGAGTCTCTTTCGAGATTCTTCTTTGCTTTGAGGGATTTTATCATCAGTTTGAGTCTTGATTGTGTTTGTTTGACTTGAGTGAACTTGTTTGGTTTCATCTCTCTCTTTAGCATTCTAAAATTGATGTTTCTGCTAGTTTTTCATTTATTTAGTGCATTTTCTCTAATATATTGAAAAATACAAAAAAAAATATTTTGCATTTTTTATTGGCATAGTGAAAATTGAAAACTATTTCGCATTACTAGTGTTGTATAATTCTAGAGAAAAAATTTCTAGTTTCATTAGCTTGCATTGAAATCAGTAGTGGATGTTTTTGTGTGTTCATTTCACTATCATTTGAAAGCTCTAAAATCTCCCGTAGATAGCTCTTCATTAAATGAAATGATGTTTTGTGGCATGTAGTTTGCATCTAGAGGTTTTATGAGATCCAACATTCGATAGGGCCTTGAAATCGAAACGTAAATTGAAGATCAACTTTAAAATTTACTAAATTAACCTAAGGCGGCATTGAAACTTAACGGAACATCTAGTAGTCTAAGGTAGAGACGTGTTTCGACGTCTTTAAGCCTAGCAGCTACCGCTCGCCATCTGGCTACAGAAAGTGCTAGTACGGACTTGTGCTCCTCGTACTGTCACATATATAAAGGGAGACCCCATTAGGTTGCAAATCCTTTATCCATAGGAAGCCGAGTCTACTTCCTTTTACTTGTGAGACACAGGACACAACATTCAGAGAGATTACCTACACGTACGTTAAGTTCTTGGTTGATTTCTCTTTAATTTTTACCAAGGTGTATATGGCAGTTCATGGATATCTGGTACACCCATTTACCTAGATTACTAGAGCATTCATTTTGATCTTTACTGACTCCATAAATTTGAAAATATCATCAAGCGCTTGTCCTTTCACGCTTGTTTCCAAACTAAAAGTGATAGATTCATCTTTTACTCGTTTCTAGACTCTTAAAACATGAAACAGTAAAATTTCTGGTTTCAATGTGGTAAAATTAATCACCTACGATCACACGCCCATTTAGAGATTGATTTTTCGGCCTGTTTTTGTTTGCCTTGGTTTTTGCCCGTGTGTCTTTGTTTTTATCTCTTCCTCTTTTTGCTATAGTCACTGTGGAAGAACAATCAGTTTCGTCTACTGATATTCCTTATACAGACGATTCATCAGAAGTCTCTCAATCCTCTACTGAGCATCAGCAGCCTGTTGTATCTGAGCTTTCATTTGGGGGACCGGTTATATCTGAGCTTCCCTTTGGAGGACTAGTTGAGTTCAATTGGCCCTTGTCCAAGGCTTGGTTTGGATTTAGAGTTGGGGAACACTTCCCTCCTCTTACATCGGGATCACCATTTTTGGCTGTTGTCATACCTCCTAGTCCCCGCTGTCTTCTAGAAAATCTTACGACAGGGTAAAATATGGACTCATCCAGTCCTATTCCTAGTGAGTGAATTCCTACTTCTGGTGAAGACTACCAGCTTTTTCCTGAAGACATCCCTGAACCATCTGTTCTGTCTTCACTTGGTCCATCGCTCGCAGCTGGATATAGGTATTTAAGTCAGGTCATGGTCGCTATTGCCTCTATGGGAATATCGACTCCATCCACCGAACCGATCATTCCATCATTAGGGATGTCGCCATAGACACATCTCACAACATATCCTTTTGTCACATTGACCCATGTTAGACCTACTTCCTGCGTGGCTACGTCTACGCCTGTTGTCACCACTCAGTCAACTAGGACCTTGTCAGTTCTTGAAGACGTTTATATAGCTTCTTCCATTCCTGAGAACCTTTCTCCTGAGGAGTACCAGATGACTTTACAGCCACCTATCTCCTAGGTTTATCAATCATATCAGGATCTTAATCATCCTTACTTTTCTCATTATGGAGAAGATGGTACTCCAATCAGTATATTAACGGTTTTATCCCTACCCTGCCTGTGCAACCTTCTAACCAACAAGGACAACCCTTTTAGCGAAAGCCTTTGTTTTAGCAAGGATATACTTCTGGCCCACAAGGACAACCCTTCCAGGGACAACCTCCGGCCCAGCTAGGGTATGCATATGATCCGCAAGGGAAACCCTTACAGGGACAATCTTCATTCCAGCAAGGATTATTTTACGGCCTGCAAGGGAAGTCTTACAATCCTCAAGATCAACCTCTACAGCCTCACCCTATGGTCTAACCAGGGCAACCTTAAGGACCGGCAGGGCAACCAGTGTATCAACCTAGACTGTCATACTGTCCTCGGGGGAAAACCCATCTGTCTCAACCTTTGGTGCAACCTCAGCAACCTCATTTTCCCATTGTTCAGAATGTTGCACAGCCAGGGCCATCTTATGGTCCTGTCCTAGGTCAACCTAGTTATCGGACACAACCTGGCCCACTCTCGCCATCAGGCCAACTTTCTCAGCTGGGGAAACCTAGTGTCCCTCATCAACTAGGTCAACCTGTTCAACCAAGACAACCTACACAACCTGTTAACCCTGTTCAGCCATCGATCTATTCTATGCCATAGTCGAATCCACCTATGCACCTGACTTATTCAACTCAGCAGGGCCCCACTTACTAGTAGCCTGCTCGACCCCAAGGCGGATATTACCCTCAAGGTCAGTCTTAACCTATTTACAACCTGCCTCAAGGTTTTTGTTATTACCCTCAACACCCAAGCTATACTTATACTCTACAACAAAATCCTTACACTGCTCAATCGGGACCCATGTATACTTAGAATCAGTATCCTAGTTATCAAACCCCGTAACTTGGTTTCCAGTCGCCATATCGACCCAATTATCTGGCTTATACCCCCTATGGTCAATCCTCTGGGACAAAACCAATAGGGGCAGAGTTATCCTAAACCAGGATGGAGTACAGGCACAGGTCCTTATCGGGGACCTGGCATGCCTTTTAACCCTCAATTACCTTTTCTCGCCATGTTGGAGTTACTGGGCGTGTCCAAATTGACCAATGATCCGATTCTTCATAATCCATATTGGCCTTCAGTTCCGACGAAGGTGCCTGGTGATTGTCCTAAGTTTGAGTAGATGACTTGGTTCGTCTGCGTCTTTTCCAATGCACTGTCACCGTTGCTGTTGCTAAATGGTATATAGAACTACCTCGTGGTATTTTTCAAGATTTTAATACTCTAGCTATGGTGTTCCTCATGCATTTCCAGTTACCATTTCATTACGAAGCTAGGACGCATCTCTTGACATCTCTGAAACAGGACAAAGCTACTCATATTTCAGATCACATTCATGAATGGATACGTCATCTTCATCTGATCAAGTTTGACATTCCTGATTAGCTTCTGACTCACTGGTTCATTACCTCCTTTGTCAATAATATTGCACAGGACATTGCAATGGGGGCATGTGTAATCGAGGAACATGCCATCGCTCGCACCTAGTACCTCGATTTTGTGTACTCTCAATCAGACACGTTATATGACATATTGACTGATGCCCCATGACCAAGGACCTCTAAAGTGCTAGCTACTCCATCAGTAGACGATGTTATTGGTTCTGTCACTCAGACTTCTTGCAAGTCTTCAAATGGGAAGCAGAAAATGAATTCTTCCAATACTTCTACTTCTCAACCTACTCTAGATTCTGGTAAAACCACGAAGGTCAACGCTGTTCAAGCCAATCCTACGGACAAGACCACCAAAGGGAAAAATAAGGGCAAAGACAAGACCAAATTCAATGCCCCAAAATCGGAATCGTCTAAACCCCGTGCTGATGATGGTTCGTAGCGAAAACCGAAGTATCCTTATGTGATTTGTGAAGAGGATCACTACACTAAGGATTTTCCTCCATGATTCGAGGTTAGCCAACTACTAAAAGGCACTAAGGCAACTCCGACAGTCCTTAAAGAACCTTTCCCATCTTATCAGACCCATATGGTCGATCAATCTACACCATCCGCGTCTTTCGGCTCTCAAGTTTTCATGATGAACGATCCTGCACCCATTTCCATTGCTAATTAGTCGAAATATTATGCCAGATCATGTCAGGTAGCCAGGAAGGAGGTCGTTGATGGTCCTCCTCCCCCACCTACCTCTGGTCCTTCTCTATCTGCAAAACCAGAGATTCTGGGTTCATTCCCCAGGAAAGTCGCCAAATGTTTGTGGAGGTAAATCCCCTCTGCGGATAGAGGCGATTCCTTCACTGCTGTTGTCGAAGAATAAGTGGTGCTTCCATTCATAGCTGGACAAGTCACGATCCGTGAGCTCGTTGCATCGAGGTACCTATACATGCGCAAAGAAGAGAGACAACATGCAACGTAATATTTCACACTTTATAACTATCGATCAGTCAGAGAGGAACGAATGAAATTTCATTATATAATGGACAAACACAATCATGGAACCAATAGTAGAGTCATGTATATTAAGATACGAGAGAATGATTACAACTGGTACCCTGACGTCGTGATCTTCCTTTGACAGGGTTCCAGCAAGACGTGTCTCACAAAGCTCATCAGGGATTTGATAAAACTCTCTCTCTCACAGGGTTCTCCTTAGCTCTGCTCTTGATTGTCACTCAGCTATAATTTCCTTCCCAAAAGTTCAGCTAGATAGAAAATGGAGAGGGCAGGCTTTTATAGGAGGAGAAGGAGAGGGTAGGCTCCTGATAATCATGGGGGAGAGTCCTATCTCTTAGGAAGGTTCCATGAGAGGTGGATAGAAACTTCCCAATCAGGGAGATCCAGAGGCAAACAACCCAACCTCTTTTTGATGATTCGTTCTGAAGTTGTTAGAATCAAACTTCAGCCTTCTATTGTTAAAAAAATTTCCTTAATAGGCTTAGTGCAGGCAGAACACAGGGACAGAGTGCCAACTAGCGCGCCCACTAGTGTGTATTTTCCCCATTGGCGCGAGGGATGAACTGGATACCCGCACCAATGCCAAAACATGGGATTTTAGGGTTTTTCTAAGGAAATTTTCTTAAGGAAAATTCGTGCCCTTATGCAGAAGGATGCCATCAAGGTGTTTTCAGGACATTTTACTGTTCACAGGTCACGGGAATAGTCCTCCAATTTACGAGACGAGGGATTACAGGGACAGTGACAAAATGTTGCGTAACAAATGCCCCCCTTCCTCTGGTGGTACCCAGATGCGTGCATCGCCTGTCCCATTACATCTTGTCATTACTGTGGTCCCTTTTTCCAAATGGGGCATTAATTTTATGACGTGTAACCCTCACTCGGCTGGGGGGCATGCTTATATCATCGTTGTCGTAGATTATTTCACCAAGTTGGCCAAAGAAATGCCTACACTGGCTGCAGAAGGTAAGACAGCTGCATAGTTCATTTTCAACCATGTGATCACTCGTTTCGGTGTTCCTCAAGCCATCGTCACTGATCATGGCTCTCATTTTTGAGACTATATGATGGCAGAGCTGACATCTAGGTTGGGCTTGCGTCATGACAGCTCAACGCCATATTACCCTCAGGAAAATGGCCAGGTTGAAGCTGTGAACAAGGTGCTTGTCATGATGATTCAACAAGCAATTGGTATACACAAAACGAG
The DNA here is from genome assembly GCA_034641835.2 of Pinus albicaulis. Taxonomy (NCBI): domain Eukaryota; kingdom Viridiplantae; phylum Streptophyta; class Pinopsida; order Pinales; family Pinaceae; genus Pinus; species Pinus albicaulis. The sequence goes on from CM076582.1 coordinate 268,960,397, forward strand.
TTGGCATCTCCAGTTGTTTTCAGCTCTTTGGGCCTACCAAACGTCAGTGAAGAGTGCAACCAGATTCACACCATTTCAGTTGGTGTATGGTCTAGAAGCTACTCTTCTTGTTGAATGTGAGATCCCTTCACTAAAATTGGCTGTGGAATTACTGCCCGATACTTCACCAGAGGAAGAACGTCTCCTATATCTTGAGAGATTGGGAGAAACTCGCCGCTTGGCTGCTTTGGTTATCAAGGCATAGAAAAAATGAGTTAAATCTCATTTCGATCAAACAACTTCTCCGCGCTCTTTTATCGAAGGGGACCTCGTCCTCTTGTATGATCAATCTCATGATAAGCTTGGGGAAAGAAAATTCCAACCTATGTGGCATGGGCCCTATATTGTTAAACGTGTATTAAAAAATGGGGCTTATGAGCTAATCGATTATGAAGGTCTTCCTTTGGCGCAGCCTAGAAATAGGTTGTACCTAAAGAAATATTATGCTTGAATCATTCTTGCATAGTATATGTACATAGGTGTATTTTTTTTCATTTTTGTGCATGTGTGGTGTGGTGTTCTTTGTAAGCATTTTTCTACTTATTGGGTCTTCTTGATTATGTAGATTTATATTACTCCTTATGTCGGTTTCGAGGACGGGGCCTCCCACAGTACTAGGAACCTGTCTTCAGCAGCCTGGGTAATTTACGATCCTGCTCGTGAGTTGGTTAATTTACAAGGTGTTTGTCTAGGGCCTGCTACAAATAATTTCGCGGAATATAGTGCCATTTTGGAATTATTAACTGAGGTTTTTAACCTCGGCATTCGCGCATTACTTGTACATCTGGACTCACAGCTTGTGGTTTTACAGCTCAGTGGTAATTATTCATTTAGAAACCCATGCATTCTAAGACTGTATCTATGTATTCGTTTACTTGAAAGGAATTTTGATTACATTACATATCAGCATATACCAAGACGAATGAATACACTAACAGATGCATTAGCCAATATGGTATTAGATAGACATTTATGAAATTTTTAAAAAAATTATCATATGTAAGCAAGATCCATGTAGAAAATAGATGTATATATATGTCGAGTGTTTGCAACGTGTGCATCATATAAAACCAAAATATACATGTTTGTTTCAGTTACATCCGGAGATGACATGTCTCTCAAAATAATGCAAATAGAAAGCCTAGGTGAATAATCGGCATGGTGCTCATGGTAGCACGTCACTGCCCACATAAACCGCCTCAGTAAGCAGTGGAGATGACTCGGCACCCCTATGGTGTGCCTCTGATAAGCTAGGGGAACATTAGCTAAACGAGCATAATATAGAACTCCGCGAGCGATCCCCTCTAGGTTCTGTACAAGCTCGTCCCCCTTGCCCCCTCATCTTGAGGGTCATAAGCATGAGGGGTCCTCTTCGCTATCAGTGCCATTCTGGCAGGCCTCTCTGGGCCAACATCTGCTTACATATAAGATTAGCTGTTAGAACATGCAAGTATACCAAAAAATCATAAAACTCATAAAACTAAAAAGAGTCTTACCTAGCTCCTTGTTCCAGTCTTCTCCCTCCGGGAGCAGAAGGTCTAGGTCTTTGGTAAAATCAGTGCCCGCATAGGGCCAATTCTCCATGATGATCAACTGTCATCGGAGCCAGTCAAGGAACTCGGGCTGCCAAGACATCTGCTATTCGCCCCCTACCCTGAGCATCAATGCTTCCCATCGAGCCATCCATGGCTCTCTCAGAGGTGGATCCAGGACTATAGCCTCCTGGCGCTGGAAAATTGGTCATCGTTTTAGGAAGAACGACACCAGGATCGACCCATATCCAAACTATTTCAGTTTGGTCTTCTTGCATTTTGTGAGTTGTCATTTAATGTTCATGGTCATGGCCTTGGCCCAGTAAAAGATAGTTGGGTTCATGCACTCAATGCAAGGAGTTGTGTCTTTGTAGCCTCATGTCATGCCTATGATCCCGCAGCCCACGTAATGGTATGTATCACTACTCTTAGTGCTAGATCGGGGATGGTCTGAATGTCTACTTTCCTGCTCCCTGTTCCTTTGCGTGCCCCTCGGCACACCCTTTCCATGACCATTGCCATGTTTCCCCTGAAGGCCTGGTACCAGTCAGGATAGGGACTGGACCCCTGCATGACAGTCCAGTGATGAAGTACACGTTTGATACTTCGAGCTCAAGTACCTAGTCTTGAATTTTGAACTTCTCCTCATCCTCATCCTAGATGCTGATGAGATACTGCAGTAGTTCGAGCTGAGCCTAGAGACATGGCGTTAGAAAGAATTTTTTCAGCCCGCAATTCCGGATAGCATTCATACAATGCTCATTTCCCATTACCAATTCATCTTCCTTACTTTGTTCTCTCTATTTCCATTCGATGACCATCCTTTTTGTTGGATACCTACATCAAATCAAACATAGGAATGTTATAAACCTCCTTGGGTTTTCAAAATTACATTTCATTGGTTCAAATTTGAGAAAGTTTATCCGGATTTTTTGTTGCGCCATTGGCGCAGCTGTTTGGCTAACAATCGCACCAACTAGCACGACCTCTGTGTAAAATAGAGCGGATTGGCGCAGGTCTATGCCCAGAACCTGTGCCAACCGTGGAGCCCTAAAATTTGAAAATCCCTCCCTAAAACACCTCAAACAATGATTAAATACAGTGAAATATAACTTAAAAGAAGGGCAAAGAGGTCGGCTCTTACCTAAACTAGACGGAAGTAGATTTGGTCCGCAGGATTGGTCACACTCGTCACCTGAAGATCGAAGCAAAAAAGGGTCATTGTTGCTCTACAAAGAGGTAAAAGTGAAAAGTAAATATCTTTTACCACTGTTGGTCTTTTATAGCTTTTCAAAGTCCTAAATGGGTTTTGTAACATGTTTTTTGATATATTTTCGTATTATTTTCATCGAATATGTTTACACGCATATTTTTGTGCAGAAATAGGTTTTACACATGATTTTGATGAAGAGACGAGTTGTCTTTTATACTTTTTCGGACTCAGTAAAAACATGAAAAATTTACTATTGGAGTCACCTTTCAGCTCTTTTCTGACACTCTAAAATTGAAAAGATTTCTGAGTCACTTGTCATTTTGAGCTCGTTAAATTGGCTGTGAAACGACGTCTACCTAGTATATGTTTACTTATTTTTTCGGGCGAGGATAGATTATTTATGAAAAAGGAATACCCTAGCCTATTGCAACTAGGAGGTTCTCTTAGACATAGTTTTCTACCTTTTCAGATTTGTGGGACTATCTATGAAAAGGGACTGCTGGAGTGTTCTTTTCTGCTATCTTTTCAAACTCTCTAAACATGAAAATATGCCGAGTTATTCCTTTGTCAGACACATTAAAAATGATGACTTCGGACTCCATCGTAATGACGTTACTGTTGAAAATGGCAACAAGAAACAGTGAAGGAGGCCTCCTGAAACATCTTTCCTGATCCTAGTTGGAAAGTGATCACCTAAACTAGGTGGGGACCACACATCTTCATTATTCAGCAAATTTCTACAGTTACTCGAGTTCCTCCTTCCTAGGGCTCGTAAAATGTACTAGGTTGGATTTGTCCGAAGGACAAACTTATATCACAAGCATATGTTATCCCCTTCAAGCTTGTTTTCAAAAAATAATTGGGGTACTCACCAGAAATGGTGGGGGAAAATGGAACTAATATTATAGTCGTGTCAGCAGTATGTCGCTCTTGAACATGGCACTTGTCTACATTCGAGTCAGATTGGGGACATCTCATCTCATTATCTGCTTGCCTTCATGGGTTTGGGTAATCTCTTTTGACCGCTCATCCGCTCTTTGCCACATCACCATGACCTCAAATCCCTTGATGTCAAATACTGCCGAATCCAATGTTGTGTCGCTAATATGTTCAAGAGAAGTTGGCCTCTGCAGTTTTCAACCTCCCTCTGATTCTCTGTTGGTCTTGATTCAAAAACATTATGTTCCTCTATCTCGTGTCGATGATGTGGGAAACATTATGGCCCACCTTTGATCAAGGTCACTTCCTATCGACTTCAGCACATTATCCAGGAAGTTGGTCTAGAGACTCCCTTCAGGTGCCTTGGAGCTTGCATGCCTCAATGGTAGGTTCTTCACATTCGATGAAAGGTTTTCATTATTGGCCTTCGATCAGATGATTCTGTGGATGTTCGTTGCCAGCTCACTGTTCACATTCCATGGATTGTACCTCATGTACCTTGAGGGCCATCGTCATTATTAGCGGTTCCTCTCGCGTCTGTTAACAACTTTCATTACTGGCTGGTAATCAGAAGATGCTCTTGCATGTTCAACTTTAGCTTACATATTCGCATGCTCGAACTTGTACTATGTTCGAGTCAAGATGGAGCGCAAGACCCTGGATTTTGTCTAATGCAATCCAGGCTGCGGGTTCTTTGTGGATTATTATGACTTGTTACATGACTCTTTTGATTGGATGGTTGCGACCATACCTGAGTCTACTTGTTGATCCTTATTTGACTAGATGGTTGCATCCATGCCTTGGATCTCATTTTTGTACACTTTATTATGGATGGCTATGCCCATACCACATATCATGTATTAGAGATATCATTTGTACTCATAGGTCTTCCAACATCAGTGTTTTCAGTTGGACACGTTCTCATAAAGCATTTAACCCCTCCCTCTCTCTCGAACCTCATGCTTTAGGGGGCATCTGTTACATAGAATTTTGTCACCGTCCCTGGAATCCCTAGTCCCATACATTGGAGGACTATTCCCGTGACCTCTGAATATTAAAATTTCTTTAAAACACCTTGATGGCATCCTTCTGCATAAGGGCAATAATTCTCCCAAAGAACATTTCCTCAGAAAAACCCTAAAAAACCATGTTTTGGCATTGGCACAGGTAGCTAGTTCATCCCTCGCACCAATGGGAAAAATAAACACTAGTGGGGGCACCAGTTGGCACTCTGTCCCTATGTTATGCCTACACCAAGCCTATTAAGGAATTTTTTTTAACAATAGAAGGTGGAATTTTGATTCTAACAACTTCAAAACGAATCATAAAAAAGAGGTTGGGTTGCTTGGCTCCGGATCTCCCTGATTGGGAAGTTGTTTTCCACCTCTCATGGAACCTTCCTAAGAGATAGGACTCCCCCCCATGATTATAGGGAGCCTAACCTCTCCTTCTCCTCCTATAAAATCCTACCCTCTCCATTTTCTAGCTAGCTGAACTTTTGGGAAGGAAATTATAGCTGAGTGAGAATCAAGAGTAGAGCTAAGGAGAACCCTATGAGAGAGAGAGTTTTGTCAAATCCCTGACGAGCTTTGTGAGACACATCCTGCTGGAACCTTGTCAAAGGAAGATCACGACGTCAGAGCACCAGTTGTAATCATTCTCTCGTATATTAATATACATGACTCTGCTATTGGTTCCATGATTGTGTCTGTCCATTATATAATGCAATTTCATTTTTTCCTCTTTGACTGATCGATAGTTATAAAGTGTGAAATATTATGTTGCATGTTGTCTCTCTTCTTTATGCGTGTACAGGTATCTGGATGCAGCGAGCTCACGGATCATGACCTATCCAGCTAGGAGCGAAAGCACCACTTCTTCTTCAACAACAATAGCGAAGGAATCATGGTAAGTGATCCATCATGATTCTATCCTTTGTAACTAGGAATCAATAGCTTTGCGTGTTTTTATTGTTGCTAGACCCACTCTAGGGCTAGAGGGATTGCCTTTATCCACATAGGGGATTTACCTCCACAACAGGAGAATGTATGGTTGGGGCAGAAAAGGGGGCTAGCCCCTATGCACAGGACCTTGGGCGGAGAACCCTGGCCATAGTTCTAAATCGTTGATGGTTGTGGTTAATTCATTGGGTGGTCACATATGATACGACGACAGTTCCGGTGGAATTTAATGCCACAGTTTCAAAAACCATTGGCCAAAATGGTTATCCAATGGGTTCGAGCGGTCCATGTGACAGCCGAACCATAAACAATAAATGCCACCCAAACCCCACAGATAATTCTGGTGGACTCTTCCTTTTTAGGCGCATTTGCCAAAACTAGCGGGCCTAACTCCAGTTACTCCACTTTTGGTGGAGTTTCCTTAGGCCAACTTGGACAAAACTTCAATTGGGGATAACTTTCACTAGACATAACCTTTTGGAGCGATTTTTTTTTTTTTTTTTGGTATTTGAGCATTCTAGAGCCAATGGTGTAGGTTGCAGAGGCAAAAAAGCTCATCTTTAGGTAATTTTTTAGCAGCAAAGCTTGGAGAGCCATCAGGGCCTAGAGAGTGTTGGAGCTGTATTGGGCTATGGTTAACCATTGGAGGTGAAACAAAAGCCAATATTTACTATTTTCTATGTTTTTAACTCATTTATACAGCTTATTTTTCCTGTTTATGATTTCTGATCATTGTATAACCAATTTGAGCATCTAAAAGAGAAAGGACATGAACATTTGGGGGCCTTGGACCCGACAGATGTAGCCAAGGAGGGGTGAATTTCCTCATCACCTGCTGTGTTATATTATGTGATTTTATCTTGTAGTGTTTTTCAAATTTGATAAGGTAAATAGTATAAAGAAATAACACTCCTTCACACATAAGACTTAGAAATTTACCAAAAACACTTTGTTTCACTTGCAAGACTATCTAAACACTTTGCATATATAATTTATGGAAATGAATACCTTGAACAAAAAATACTAGTTTCATTTTCAGATCATTGAGTTTAAATGCTAAAAGTTCTAAAGACAGAGTCCGTAAAGGGCCAGCTAGCCTCTGGATCTCATCCTTTTATCAAATGTGACATATCTAGTAAATGCCCCTACATTCCATCTCTGGATTAGATTTAAGAAGTTCCAATTTCAGATCAGTTGGTTGGCCTCTTATTACTTCTGAAAAAGTGTCAAGATAGCCCATTACCTTATGTGAAAACTTTGAAGCTGAATGGTAGTCTTTTTGGAGATGATGACCTTGAAATACATGAAACCCTAATTCACCTAGTGGGGATTCTTTGGCCTCTCTTTGACTGAAAATTGGTTTGGAATCTTCAAGTGTAAAAACAGAGTATTGAAAAAGTGGTGTACTGAAGATCCAAAATCCAATGTACTTAATTTATCTAAAGAGTCTATAGAGATAGTTTAGGGACCATCAATGCTTGAGGGACTTGGGGATCATGGGCATAAGTTAAAATTGTAGGAAACCCTAGGTGGAAAATGGAGCTATGGGAAAGGAAAAAAAAAAGTGATGAGGTTATAGGTGGGAAAAATAGGATGTAGATGAGTGGCATAAGCCCATGAGGGGTTTTTTAGAAGTGGTAGGTTGACCATGGAATGACAAAATAGTAGAATAGTGAAAATTTTCTCTAAGGATAATGAAGGCAGTGAGATTTCTAAAACTCACGATATTCAAGAATTTTGTTTTTAGAAATATAGAACCAATCTATAGTCATATACAGATAGTAGAAATTATGGATGACTAACAGCACCCACAATGATAAAATATCTCCCTTTTTCCTCCAAGGGAGTGGCCATGTTCATAAATGTTCGTGGCCCAAAGTTGGCCATGAATTTTATATGGAATAACACCCCTCTTTTGAGCTATGGCATACATATACATGGTGAAATAATGCAAATAATAATCAAATGAAACATTAGGTACACAAGCATATTCTTCACCAAAATTTCTCCTCATACAAATGGAGTGGTGCATATATTTATCCCCTCTTATTCCAAAAGGGGAAAGAAGTGGCTGAAATAACTCCTTTATAGAGTCATGTCTCTCTTCCAACTCCACATGGCTCATGCATATTTGAAAATTTTTATATAGTTCTTCTTCAAATCCCTTCTAAGTGTAGCTTTCCATGATGGTGTTGTAGGCCTTCATGGAATAATTATGGCTAATAAAGAACTCTTCATAGGCCCTTTGTAGCAACTTCTCCTTGAGCTTGTAGGCTCTAGATAAGAAGATCCTACCATGATAATAGGTGACTTAATCTTGGACTGAATGGCCCTCCTCATGTAGTTGGTCATCAAGTATCATGCATGTGAAAATATCCTTTGAATAATCCACCAATAGCTAGGATTTCCAATATGGATCAATATTCCATAGTGACAGCGCTGATGATCTATCATAAAGAATATATTTCATATGGCTGACCTTCTCCTTGACATCTCTCATGCCAAAGGTATATGTTGAAAGGTTTCTATCCTTCCCTTACTTCTTCTCCCACAACGCAGAATATGAATCGAGAGTGCATAATTATGATGTTGGGAGAATGTTTCCCTCCTCCTTGAGTCTATCCAAGACTCTCAGCGATGTATCATGGCCCCTCAATGCTCCTTCATGAACCAAATATATCAATGTTGCACCATGTTGAGAGAAATATTTGTTCATTCCCCAATTAGGGGGTCTCCCTTATGGAATGCCTCCATGTAATGAAACATAAAGGCTTAGAGTAGGTTGTATATGTGAATGGACTGATTTTTCCCTTCATTCACTGTGAAAATCATCCTCCTGCTTCTATGCATAAACCTCCTGAAAAGGATGGGTGTGTATGTTCCCAATAACTTGATGCTAGCCCTCCTTCGCATCTTCTCCTACCTCCTGCAAGATCTCATAGCCTAAGGTGTCTTCTTCAAATGTAGTCAACCCATGTACACCCAATATTTCCTTGGTGTCAAGAGCCTTGATCACAAAGGAATGATCTACCATAGTGTGTGTCCCCAATATTGCATTCAATGTTGGAACACACTTCCTCCATTGTTTTGTCTCATTTCCCATCATCATAGACACATGTTGCTCATGATCTTCATATGTAAGATCCTTTGGGACTTCTTTCAAAGATGCAAGAGCTCCTCTAGTTGAAGAAATTGCTTCAACTCCATCTCCAAGTATATCTCCTCATATTTTCACAGTGTTGGAGGATCTTCCCAGATCTCCCCCCTCCTCCTTATCACTGGAGAATACCGCATAATTAAGAGATCCTTTGACTTGATCTCCTTTTGAAAAAGGAATCCTCATGTATTCTTATTGAGAATAAAGTTCTTTCTGAAGTGGGGAATTTACCCTTGGCAAAGCATGTTGTAGATCTTTAACCCCCTCAACAAGGTTCTGAAATGGAGTTGGCTTCATGGATCCTTCCAACTCATGCAAAGGTTCTAATTTCTTGGGTCTGGTTTGTTTTCCCAAGGAAGTTTCAGATTGTTTGAAATCAAATATTTTCACTAACCTCCTAGTGAACTTTGAATAAGTAGATATATTTACATTTCTTATGGAAGAATTTTCAAATAACCACGAGGCATAATCCTTACCTTCAAGATGCAGTGCTGCTACTCTAATGCTTCCTCTTCTGAAAATTGATGTAGCTATAAATACGTGTCTATCTCCTTTACCCAAGCCTTGGTTGTGCTCTTGGGTGACCCATCAAAAGTAGGTAGGAATAATCTACCCAAAGTGTGTTACATGCACCCTCTTCTTCTATTGTAGTTATTGGGTCTTCTATCTTCCTTGATTTGACAAAACCCTTGGAAGCTTAGATGCTCCTTGAATCTTCTAGACTGAGATTCATATTCTTGGAGATAGTCACGAAGAGTCTCCTCCTTTGGTGTTTCTATTTCTACTTCTTCTCTTGCAAAGAATGTAGGCATGGTACAACGTTGTAGATCCGATTGTGGCTGAATGCTCACACACATAATATGAAGAACTGGGGCTTTCTTCATGTGCAAATATTCTTTAGGGATATTCATGTATTTCCCTCCTCATTTCTATGATGTCTTTGTTAATGCCCTGAATAGTTTGGAAAAGAAATTTTGAGAACTCCTTCCCTCTCATTCCTCTAGATAAAGGGGTTTTACCCTTGTCTTCTTTGTCATTTGTATAATCAAATTTCTTGTGTCTTCTTCTTTGATACCTCCTCTCTCTATCAGTAAGAGGCTCTCCTTATTCAGACGACATATTGGCTTTTGAAGATGCACAGGCTGTGCCAATATTATGCTCTGATACCACCGTAATATTCCCAAATGGGAAATGCAGGAACATAGTGCAAAATGTTGGAACAATAATGCAGACCACAATAATTAAGAAAGATGACAATATGGAGACCTTTCATATGTTATAAAAGTAGAAAAATATGTATAATAAATGGCCCATAATATGCATAACAAGAAATAAAAGCCTCCAATTGATGAAATCCCTCAATATGAGGTGCTGCAACTATATAGAAAATTTGGAAGACCCTTACAACGTTATTTTATTAACTCTGCTACAGAAATTGATTATACATCAGATCTAGGGCTGATATGTGCCTCAAAAGATAGATCTATATCAGATCTGAGCACTATAAAAGCTCCTTTAAAGAACACCTCAAGGGTTTTCAGCAAAACACCAAGTACAAGTTGTAGATCTAAGATCTAAGACTACAGAACTACTGAAAAATACAGATATGGAAAGTGGGGATGATATGATATGATCAATAAAATAGCCTCATCAAATAGATCCCCAAAGTGAAAGGTAGATCCCCAAAACTAGAAAATCAACTCTCCAAATGGTGTGCCAAACCACCCTCCAACTCCTCCTATAGAAATAACACAGATCTGGAAGTAAAATGTGCTGTAGGGATGAATAACCAGTTGGCATGATGCCAAGATCTGAAAATAGGCTCAATGGCCTGCAATATTGTCCTCCCAATGGAAAGAAAGCCCCCTCCAATGAAAATAACCAATGAGATGGCCTAGATCTAGAGATCTAATCACCACTTGCTACAACCTGCAAAAACAACCAAACCCTCAACAGGATTTGCACGGTAAAAGAAAAATGAAGCTTGGCCTTAAGCCTAATATTGGAAAATGTAGTACAAGACCCCTCCAAGAGCTCCTCAATGGAAGAGGTGGGATTCCCGATCAGGAACACCCTGTGCTAAACAACACTCTTCTCAGCTAAACAACAAGAGAAAGATATATATCTAAACAGACCATATATTCATAAATACAATAACCCCATACATAATCAATATGGTTTCCATCCTCTTCCTTAAATAGAATATGTGCTTGCAAACCCTAAGCCCCATCAAAAAATATCACTACATTCACACAAAGCATCTCCATCTAAAATTTCACTGTCCCTCATTGATGACCACTCCTCCATGAAAATGCTATTGATTTGGTGAAGGTTGACCCAGTCAAAGTGATCCAGCCCCTTTCACACCAAGGGTGCTTTAATTAAGCTGCCAACATTTGTCTTTTTCACATTTTGCATTGATTTATTCATTATTAAAGAGAATTATGGACCTATTTTGTCCTCTTATTCTTTAAACAAAGCAATAAAACAAAATTTAATATTCCAATTAGTTCATGGCTAATTTAGGAATATTACAGAATCCCACCTCCTCATGCAAGGCTCCCATGGCCCCTCCAGAGGCACCGCCACCACTGGTCTTAGCAGCACAACCCTCTCGTACATAATGTTGCATAGAATGTTGGTTTACACAAAAAAATTCGATCCATTATGGACCTTGTTGAGCTATGTCTCCATCCTGTCATAGAAAAAATGGTAAAAATCAAAGAAGTGTCTAGACCTTAGCCGGGGCAAGACTCCAACCTGAGGACTAGATGCCCAATGCAAAAGCCTCTGACCTCTAAAGAACTCAACAAGTACAAATGAGTTGAATTAGGTCCATATTCACCTATATACCACCCTTTTCAAAAAATTTGGAGGACCATAAAGAGAGATCAGAAGGTCCATTCTCTGAACCATAAGCAGCACTTTTATCATCACTACATAATGAACAGAGGTGATGCCACACATTTGCACTCCCAAAAAAATAAATTTTCAGCGCTGGAAGGTATACCCTCTCTCATCTTATTTTTTAAAGCTCATGAATTTCAATAATATTTGGTAAAGAAGATGCTTTCACTTGAGGTAGTTGTTTTTGCAGGAAAATCTCACAAACCATTCACAACTCCATCCACTGAAAGTTCCAAAGCAGGTATCATTCTACCCCCAGCATGATAGAGTCCCAGAAAAATATGCATGTCCTGAAATCATTTATCCATCATAAATCAACTATAGGTTCCACATATCCGACCATGTTTATCATCACCTCACCTTGCACATGATAAACATCCTCGCTGGTCAGTAGAGCCTCCCCTCCATGGCGCTCGTCACCCACAGTAAACCATATGTCACAGCAAAAGTGACATCATGGCCTTACCACTTTAGTCTTGGAAGCACCTCATGCCCATCCATCCACCATGCATAAAGGTCAAGTTTTACCATATAGAATAAAACACCCTTCCCATATGACCAAGTTGTACAAGCAAATCAAAAGAGCACTACTGCACCTCGCATTTCGCCCACCATACCTCCACCAGCATAATCCCATCTTCTATACTTTTTCATCCGCTTCATCAACCTCACACATGAGGCCAAACAACGGGGCCCACACCCTCAGCAAAACACCTTCCTCACAACATTAATGAGCGAACACTTGCATGTTTTGGGGCACCCATCTCCATGTTTTGTACAAACCAAACCCCATTATTTTATTCTTTTGTTAAGTGTACAAAGACCAAAAATAGTGCACTATTTCCCCCACCCTCTCATTCATCTTTTCTCCCATGGAATCAGTCCCTAAAAACCCTCGATCAGAATATCACACCCTCATGCATAAGCCACCATGACATTCATAGCCAGTTTATACCCACCCAGGAAGTCCTACCAACTCTAGGGATTTCCCCATCAGAAATAATTATGACTACCGCCAAGATGCTTAGTATACTCTAACCTTGGCCCACTGAATCCCTAGTTTTCAGTCACCCCTTGCCAACATGCCTATGTTAAACCCATCACATCTAGGTCCCTGACCCTTCACATCAGTGACCCCTCGTCTGGTTGAGGCTTCCTTTTTGTCGACTTGAACACTTATTTTCCAAAAAGGAAGTGGTATCTTTGATCACCCCTGTCCATAAAAGGGGAATCCTCTAGTGGCACTATGGGAGAAATCATTGCCCACAGACGTCATCGATCCTCCTGACATTCGACTACAACAAAAGACTTCATATTAAGAGGCTATCGTACCTTACAACCATTGTACTTTGATCAAATTCGTCGAAGACCCATGCCTTCATAAGTGTCTCCTTTAGTAATTCTTACACGGGAAGGTCCCAGCCAGCACCCATGCATACAATTCACAACTATATGCCATACCAAGTTTATGCATATGGGTACCACATTCCACCTATTTTCAAAGAAAAAATGCCCCAAAGGGCGTTAGTAGTTTTCATCAACAACCACCAAATAACTACCATATTAGTGACACAGACATAGCATGTATCTATCAAATAGATTTTTTTAAATAGCCACAACATCACAAGCATGGGACATGCCCACCTCATAGAAAATTTATATATATATTGTATTATATTTGCTTACATTGGTCCCATAGGACATGGTCATTCGTCGAACCGGTGTAGGGTGTATTCAATTCCCAGCTTCACGCAGGTCTCTCTCTCTCTATGCATAGTATACAGAAAAGAAACTATAATGTATTTCGGGTATACAGTTATTCCTAGACCTCACACATTAGGGGGCAACTATTAACACTGGAAAATCTTACAAGCAGAAGATGAAATTATTTAATGTCAGGAAGAAGGATTTACAGGTCTGAAAGACATTAGAGAATCTAGAAATTATTTAAAAATCTCTAAGGTCTGAGGAAAAATAAAATTTGAGAAAGTCATAAATGCTTTTGTGTGCATAATCCTTCATGAAGAGTGCCTTTGTGTGCCTTTTTACCCAAAATGCGCACAATCCTGGGAGTGGAAAAAGTCACTTTCCAGGACCAAAAAAATCACACTCCAGGACAGTGATTTCACACATGAAGCCACCTAAGGATACCTGCCAAAGCCTCCTCAGACATCAAGGGAGCACACAATGGAATATTTGTGCCACACAATGGAATCATCCCCCTCTCTTGGGTCACCATCCACAATGTAATAGGAGAGGGGAGGAGGATTTTAATTCTCCTATATAACGCCACCAAGAGATGAAGAAATTGAGAGCACATTGTTATGCTGGCCAGAATTTTCCCAAGCAATACCAGAAGTGTGTGATCCAGAGCTGAAGATAGAGGGGACTCAATTCTTGGCCATCCAACAAGTTCAGTCCACCACAATAGAGAGAGGGAGACTTTTCACTGAAGCAAGATTGGATGTAAAGACATCCTTGCATCGGGACCTAGAACCCATGTTCTAAGGGTCCTTTGACAAGAGGGTTAAATTTTCATGCTCATTTCCCACCAGCACTCAATAAAAGGGCTCGAAAGAGCCACCATTTGGATTATTGCAGTTGTTTGACTCTATTCAGAGCTTTTGTTTTATTTTTTTAGTTTTTAGTTTATTTTTAGCTTATATATGCATGGTATTTCTCTATCTAGTATGCTTATGATTCTAGCTTGTTCCACTAACTTGCTTGACTCCACTTCTTTTTCTTCCTGTGACCAATAACTTATGTGTTGATCAGCGGTTGTCATTGATGTCAACCCAAGCAACACCAGGAGCTAACCGAATATTGCATGGGAATTTTTACCTACCAAATTACTATATTCTGGTTCAGGAATTCTTTTGATGGTTTCTACTTGTCGAGATGTTTCTGTTGATATATGGCACACCATGTAATTCTTCACGGTTTGAGAGATATTCATGTTTGAAGTTTATACCCTCAGTTAGTGGGCTAAAATGCCATAGGGTTGTGGCATGGGTCATTTAAAAGTCATAAATAATATTTTTAAAGCTCCTAAAATCCCTCCCACATTCACTTGTTGAAGCCCCTCTCAACCTAAGCATTTATATAAATTGCGATCCTCATATCCTCCTCATGCAAGGGATTTCTCCATCTGAAACAGGTCATCGTGGAATTTTCGCTCTAATTTTATTTCTATGAAGGTTCAGAAGCTGAAATTTTTATGAGGTGAAGCTGAAATCCTGAGGAAGCTGCTGTGAAAATTTCAGATCAAGGTGCAATATTTTTGGAGATATGATTGGTGGAAGTCAGTGTTTTTGTAGGCTCCTAAAATTCATCTCAAAGAAGTGACCTTGGGAAAATCGTCATAAATCTCTCTCTGAGTATTGGATTGGAATTCCGTAAAAAGTGGTTGATATTGCACAAATTGTAGTTTTCTCTATATCAATTTCAGAGTCGAATGTAGAAACAGTTACATGTGGCACTCCATACAAGTTCACTCTTCTGAAACAATCCATAATTAGGGCATTGTGAGAGATTGGGTATAACTCTCGCTTTAAGAATCAAAATTGGGCCAGACCTGTGGCATTTGAAAGAAGACTCAGAGGAATACTACAGGACCAAAAATTAGATATTGGGGATCTGAAATAACAGAGATACACCAGATTCAATATCGAGCTCCTAGAAGGCAAGAAAAAGCTAGATCATGTGTTGTCAAGGGTTGCAAAGGACCAAACTTTCTAGGGAAGCAAAGCAAAGCAAGTTGCAGCAGAGGGTAGCATGACAAGAGTAGTAACCAAGGTGCATAACAGCAGCAAGAAGTTCATCATATGAAGTTTTCAAATGGGCAGCACTGCATACAATCATTGTAAAGGTATCATTGTACTAAGTCATTGTAAATACATTATTGTAAAAATTATACCAGTGTCTATCTGCCAAGAGTTGAAGAGGTAGTGTTGGGAGGTATAGGATCATCAATAGGTGGTTGTGTCAAATTTGGGGTTATGGTCTAGTATATCTTCTTCTTGTACATAATTCTGTATCATTGTAAATTGGACCATTTTCCCAGGTACGGGAGTCCATTCTTCTTTTATTCTTCTAAAGGGTGTTAGGGTGGTGATAGGGTGAGTTGTAGCTCATTGGGTTTTGGGGCATCCGTTCATTTGACTACTAAAGAATCTCATGCATTGGAGCGTCCATCCAGTGGGTGCTAGAGAAGAATGCTTTTCTAGATTCTAGGAAGTTGGAGCTTTATTTTCAATTGGAGTTGAATATTAAAGAATTATTAGAAAAGAATTAGGTGGTTTTTGTCCCGGAGTGGGTTTCCACCTTAAAAAATGTCTGCATTTATGTTCCTTTCGTTTGCTACTATCATTGTACAAACACTGGTAATAATTGAAGATTAACTAATGTTGTAATTGAAAGGAATACTGATTCACCCCCTGCTCTTAGTGTTTCCAACAATTGGTTTCGGAGCTTGGTTCCTTCAATAGTAGTTTAACAGCTAGAAGGAGGTCATGGAGCATACCAAGTATGGTGTACCTATGTTCAATGAAAATAATTATGCACTCTGGAAAGGAAGAATGGAGGTCTATCTCTTGACGCAAGGTTACGAAGTATGGGACACTGTTCAAAATGGATTTACATCAACCATGGATGAACAAGGTAAGAAGAATTTGGTAAATGATGAAAAAGCAAAGAATTTTATTATCAGTGGACTTATTTAATCTTCTTATCATAAGGTGTTGGGTTGTAAAACCGCTAAAAATGTATGGGACAAGCTTGAGAATATATATGCAGGTGACTCAAATGTCAAAGAAGCAAAGCTTCAAATATATAGAGCAAAATTTGAGCAACTCAGAATGAAAGAAGATTGCAACATTTCTACATACTTCCAATACGTTGATGAAATAACCAATACTCTAGAAGGATTGGGAGAGCCATTTGATGAGAAGAATATTATACGAAAGATTCTTAGAATGTTACCAGGGAGATTCAACCCAAAGGTATCAGTCTTAGAATACAGTGCAAATATGGAGAAACTCAACAAAGAGGAATTAAATGGAGTTCTCATAGCATATGAAATGAGACTTGATGAACAAGAGGGTACTTCGCATCTAGAAACTGCGTTCGTTGCATCTAAGAAAACCAATAAGGATAAACAACCTTCAATTGAAAAGACATGCACCTACAAGTGTGAAGAAAAGGGAGATGATGAAGAAGGTCTTTCAGATGAAGAATATGCTTGCTTCATGAGAAAACTAAAAATTGGTAAGGGAAAATTCAAAGGTAAACTTCCATTGATATGTTTCAGCTGTAATGAGGTTCGACATTTTGCAGCAAAATGTCCAAACATAAGTGATGGCAACTCAAAAAGAAAGAAAGGCTTTAAGAAAATCAACAAGCAAGGATCCAAAAGGAACTTTCTCTCTAAATAAGATAGCTCATCATCCGACGAAGACAATGACAGTGAAGAAGAAGCCAATGAGAGAGTATTTTTTATGGACAGAATAATTTTATAAGGAAGCAACCAAGCTTATAAAATATCTCAAGGCAGAGAAGATCCATTCGAATACTGTTGAAGAACAAGTTCAAGGTCTCAAAATTGAATTTGAAGAACACAAATGCATTGAAGAGTCACTTCAAAATAATTTGGAAGAAAGCAACCAAGAAAGGGAAGAATTAGAAGCCAAAGTAGTCTCACTGCGTGAGGAAGTGAAGAAAGGAAAAACTATCCAAAACTATGCCAATAGCTCAAGGGCATTGGAAGAAATCATCAACAATCAACGATATTACAACGAAAGAACTGGCATGGGTTACAAAGAAGAAGAACCAAGACCTTATACAACAAAATACAATGAACCTATGAGATCTAACATGCATGTAGACTTCACTGCACAAGATTCACAGGAACATCCTTGGAAGACAATTCCTTGACGAAAATTTCCATCCATGTACCAACATATTTTTTATGGCTACTATTATCCATGTGGAAAATTTGGTCATAAAGCTGTAGAATGTCACATGTACCCTAGGAAAGAATAAAATTCCAGGAGATCTGTCAAATATGAACCTCCCAGGGCTTAGCGAAACATCAATAGATTTGAAAATTTAAGAAATAATATTGAATGTTACAAATGTTGAAACTTTGGAGACATAGCCAAATACTGCAGACTTGAAAATCCTCCAGAAGAATCTTCGAAGCCACAGAACGAACGAACATGGAAGAAGAAGAAGACCGATAATTGTGCTCTTGCTCTCAAGGCTCAAAACAACAAAGATGTGTGGTATGTTGATAGTGTTTGCTCAACGCATATGATTGGAGATAGAAATAAATTTGTATCTCTGAAAGAGAATAAGGATGGAACCATTTCCTTCGGAAATAATGGATCTTCAAATGTTATAGGATCAGGTACTATCACTCTCAGAAGAAAATATGCTCTAGCCAAGAATTTTCTATTGATTGAAACCATGAATCACAATCTGCTCAGTGTCGGACAAATGTGTGATCAAGGACACACAATACTATTCAACTCCACAAAATGTGAAATCAGGAAAGGTGTGTATGGTGAAATTGTGGCTACAGCAAGTCGAGCTCCAAATGACATATATGTTCTGGATGAAGCAACTAAAGCACGTATAATAGCTAAAGAGGATGATATAATAATTGGTAGCAATGATGATCGACTAAGTAAGAATTTTGCTACAAAGGTGCAAAGTGATTTCGAGATGTCTTTACTTGGTGAGCTGACATACTTATTAGGGCTTCAAATATTTCAGTAAGAGAAAGGAATATTTATATGTCAATCCAAGTACAATAAGGAAATGCTCAAGAAATTTAAAATGGAAGATTGAAAACCCATCCTTACTCCAATGGTAACATGTTGCAAATTGAGCATAGACGACTCATCTAAGGATGTGGATCAAAGGTTGTACAGATCTATGATTGGTAGTATTCTATATGTAACAGCCTCCAGAACAGATGTTATGCAAGCAGTTGGACAAGTAGTAAGATTCCAAGAAGCACCAAAAGAATCACATATTAAATATTTTCCAGCATTGGAATATCTTCGCCATAAGCTTGGGATTCTCCCAAGTTCTCATTAGATTTTCCCTTTTTAGAATATAAATGGCGAATGGAAGTAGATTACAAGTCTGCAGGACAGTTGTGTGTCAGGGGGAGTGGAAGTGTGTACAGGTCCACAGGATGGTTGTGTTTCAGGGGGAGTTACCCTTTGCCATTGATTTCAAAGGGGGAGAGAATGTTGTAGGAAGAGGTGTCATGATCGCAGGGGGAGTACTTGTGTTGCATCAAAGCTGACAAAGGAAATTTTTGTGGGTGATTATCATTGATATCCTTGGCTTTGAGAACAACAATATTGCATGGGAATTTTTACCTACCAAATTACTATTTTTTGGTTCAAGAATGCTTTAGATGGTTTCTACTTGTCAAGATGTTTCTGTTGATATATGGCATGCCACATAATTCTTCACGGTTTGAGAGATATTCATGTTTGAAGTTTATACCCCCAAGTTAGTGGGCTAAAACCCCATAGGGTTGTGGCATGGGTCGTTGAAAATTCATAATTAATATTTTTTAAGCTCCTAAAATCCGTCCCACATTCACTTTTTGAAGCCCCTCTCAACCTAAGCATTTATATAAATTGTGATCCTCATATCCTCCTCATGCAAGGGATTTCGCCATCTGAACTAGGTCATCGTGGAATTTTCGCTATAACATTTTTCCTATGAAGGTTCATAAGCTGAAATTTTTAAGAGGCAAAGCCTAAATCCTGAGGAATCTTCTGTGAAAATTTTAGATCAAAGTGCACAATATTTTTAGAGATATGATCTGTGGAAGTCAGTGTTTTTGCAGGCTCTTGAAATTCATCTCAAAGAAGGGACCTTGGGAAAATCGTCATCACTCTCTCTCTGAGTATCGAATTGGAATTCCATAAAAAGTGGTAGATAGTGCACATAATGTATCTTTCTCTCTATCAATTGTAGAGCCAAATGTAGAAACAGTGACACTTGGCATGCCGTACAAGTTAGCTCTTCTGAAAAAGTCCATAATTAGGGCATTGTGAGAGATTGGGTATAACTCTCACTTGAAGAATCGAAATTGGGTCAGACCTATGGCATTGGAAAGATGACTTAGAGGACTACTACAAGACCAAAAATTAGATATTGGGGATCTAAAATAACATAGATACGCTATATTCAATATCGAGCTCCTAGAAGGTAAGAAAAACCTAGATCATGTGTTGTCAAGAGTTGCAATGCACTAGAATTTCTAGGGCAACAAAGCAAAGTAAGGTGCAGCAGAGGGTAGCATGACAAGAGCAACAACCAAGGTGCATAACAACAGTAAGAAGTTCATCATATGAACTCTTCAAATGGGCAGCACTGCATACAATCATTGTAAAGGTATCATTGTACTAAGTCATTGTAAATACATTATTGTAAAAATTGTACTAGTGTCTATCTGCCAAGAGTTGAAGAGGTAGTGTTGGGAGGTCTAGGATCATCATTAGGTGGTTGTGTAAAATTTGGGGTTATGGTGTAGTATATCTTCTTCTTCTACATCATTCTATAGCATTGTAAAGTGGACCATTTTCCCTGGTATGGGAGTCCATTATTCTTTTATTCTTCTAAAGGGTGGTAGGGTGGTGGTAGGGTGAGTTGTAGCTCATTGGGTGTTGGGGCATCCATTTAGTTGACTACTAAAGAATCTTGAGCATTGGAGCATCCATCCAATGGGTGCTGGAGAAATTTTTTTTTATAGATTCTAGGAAGTTGGAGCTTTATTTTCAATTGGAGTTAAATATTAAAGAATTATTAGAAAAGCATTAGGTGGTTTTTGTCTCGGGGTGGGATTCCACCTTAAAAACTATGTGCATTTGTGTTCCTTTTTTTGGCTGCTATCAATGTATAGACACTGATAATAATTTAAGATTAACTAATGCTCTAATTGAAAGGACTACTGATTCCGCCCCCCCCCCCCCCTCTTGGTATTTCCAACATTAAGAGCGTAAACCACACCCCTTAAGTTGGTGTGATTTTGTACATGCATTCACCAAACACACTAACACCCTCCCTAATGGACTTGCCATTTTTTTTACATGAGAATTTCACCTAATAAGAGTAGGTTTTTTTAACCTAATAGGCTCCTTAGAATCTACTGATAATTAGTGTGTGTCATTATCAATAGGACAAAAAAATCAAATTCATATCCAAGAAATGCATCCATTTCATTCATACATGACATTCTCATTGAAAGAGGTTGATAAAATACACAATCCCTCACATTTTAGTGAATTTTGTTGGGCTTAATGCCAAGAAAACTACTTCTACTTTAATATCTCTATCCAAAATATCAATCTAAGGCCTACTCACATGCACCAACCAGAAAATAAGACAAGCCTTCTGCAAAGGGCGGGTCCGCATAAAAATAACATGCAAAAATCAAAATAAAATACACATAATATATATGTGAAGGAATGGTCAACTTCTATTAATCATAAGAAATAATTACAAGGGAATTATACCCAAAAAATGGAATCATCCTCTCCAAATGTAATATAGCTCTTTAATGACCTTGGCTCAAGATCTCAAAACTCTAAATCTTTGCAACTATTTAACTATGTAGTTTTGTAATTATCCTAACCACTTATAATGACAAGTATAAATAGGAATAGAGGCCTACCAAGGTGAAAATATCTATATTCTTTGGATAAAGAGAAGTTAAGAAGCTTTTCCAATAATGCACCCAAGCCAACTTGTAAATTTGATCTTCTAATCTAATATCCTAGGGAAGATAAGACTCTATAACCTCCACCAAACTCACTGGGATAAAACATTTAGTCTAGGATGAACCTCACTGGGATTATAAAGGGAACCATGCAAGGTTAGACAAACATCCCTCTCTCGATCACTATATCCAAATGATGATGCATAAAAATACGTAAATAAAAGGTCATACATCTACAAAAGGGTAATTTATAAAGGTACTCATGTGTGTTGACTCAATGGATGAAAATAGGTTGATAACAAAAGGTACATGTAGAGGAGAATAATTGTTGAGCATGAAGTTGTACCAGAATACTTGTGTGTGTATAAAGGCCTAAAATAAAAGACAAGTTCATAAGAAAATATCTCAATAGAAACAAGGAAGGAAGATGTTAGTATATCATTGCACAAGGATAATGCATGAGCTTGGGGGAGTTTCATAGTTAGCAGAAGTAGGAATCATCAGTATTCTCCAAAAATATTTGATTGGTCAAGCAAGCAAAAAATTAAAGCCTTTTCTATGTTGCATAACTCTTAAAAGGATGCATGAACAAAGGATAAGATCAATCAACCATTTATTAAATAAGCAAGCATAGAAAATGAATCCTTCAGGAAAAGATGAGGCTAGAGAATAGAGATAGTGTCTTTGACAATGATAGCTAGCATAGGAAGCCACATGTTGTAAAGAACTAGATAAATAGTAAAAAAATATAGCATATATTTAGGGGGAGCATATCAAATGTTTCTAGCAAGGGAATGGATCAATAGCTACAAGGAAAATTGACTACTTTTGATTGAAGGAAATTTTTTGTAATATTCCCAATTAGCTTTCAGCTAGTTGGAATATTATATGTTGCTTCTATTTTTAGTCTAGAGGAATAAGTGGGGTAGGGAGACCCTTAAATCTATTTACTAGGAATAAAACACTTCCAGTATGAATGTGGATCAGTTTATATAGTCAAAATAAATCCACCTTGGGTGTGAAAGGGAGCAATGCTTGTAGACTAGATCAAGGTTGACCAAATCAACAATGCTGCCAAAGAAGAGAGTAGAGATAGTGAGGACAACACAGTTTTTGAGGAGGAGTCTTTGCATGGAAGTAACCTCATAAATGAGTGGGGCCAAGGGTGATGAAGCTCACCAAGAATATAAGGGAAGGGATGTTAGCCATGAGAGGCATTCAGAATATTTTTTATGTTTGATTCTTATGACTTATTGCATGCTTCATCTATTTAGCTGGGTTTGTTGTACTGTTTAGTACAAGGACATTTCCATGCAGGAATTCCCCACTCTATCTTGGAAGACTTGAGAAGGAAATCTAAGAAGATTATTCTAGGCTTCATTTCAACCATCCAACATTGGGCCAAGCAGTCACCTACAGCCACATTTCAGTCTCCTTGAGAAAATGCATTATTTTTCATGGTGTTGCAATGGAGGGGTGTAAAACCTTGTTTATGAGCTAGTTCACTAGTGAAAGGAGCAGCCTTTCACCCGAAAAGATAGAAAGGAGAAGTTACAGCCATTTCTTTGTCTTTTTAGCTATATTTATGCATAGTTTTAGTAAGACAGTGTAATTCATCCATAGATCTACAGTTCATACTTTTTGTATCTCATGCCTTTCAAGAAACCCTTGCCAAGTTATCTTGGGATTTTGTAGAAGAGACTAGCTCTCCATTTTCCAGCCCTTTTGAGTAATATATCAGTAGATCCACTTTTTTTTCTATTTCTATAGTAGTAACTCTCATTGTACTGTGTTTTCATATGCTTAAGAATTTCTATGTTGCAGTATTCATGGGATTGTAGTGCTTTTGGGCTTGGGAGGCATGTTTAACTAAGTTGAAATGATTTGTTTCTCATCACATTGTATATTTGGTTGATGTGATACAAAAACTAATCGATCCATGGACTGTTCTTAACTTTTATAACAAAATTTGTTGAATAATTCATTTTGGTGTTTTATATTGTTGTCTTTCCTAATTAGGAATATTACAGTGGCATCAGAGATCTAATATTTGCTCAGCTTGTGGGGCAAACACATCTATAGCCATGGAGGAGAAAGAGATCCCAAAAATTCTTCTCCAGAACATACAGGACATTGCAAAATATATCAAGTAGATGAGATTTGTAAGACAAAGGGAATCCCCTAGAGGGTTTCACCATGGAGAAAGATCTGACACTTCACATTTGTGGTGGGAGGAAATAGTAGCATAGCCTTCTTCACAACGCTCCACTATGCCCACATTCCTATCATTGGAAGGTGAGGAAGGAGGGCCCTTGAGGGAAGAAACCCTTGGTGACTATTTTGTGGAATATGAATCTCAATCCCAAAGGTTCAAGGAACATTTGAACTTTCAGGAGTTCTGTCAGATCAAGGGTGGTAGGAGATCCTTCAATCACCATAAAAAGGGAGGGCACATGCAGAACTCATATCTATAGTGCAGTTTGGGCAGATTCCTTTTTCCCTCTTCTGATAGATCACCCAAGTTCACATCCAAGGCTTGGGTAGAGAAGTTGGTTACTTATTTCCAACTCAACAGAGTTTCAGAATTGAAGGTGTTACACCATTTTTTGGTCATCTAACCTACTATCATTAGATGGACCCAAGTACACCATGTAAGACCAATTTTACCCTAAGTAAAATTTCCTTCACTATGTAAAATAACTTAATAAAACATGTTTATTAGGTTGTTTATGGTCTAAACAGGAAACCCCAAAAGGAAATATTAAACAAACCTATATTTGTTTGATTTTCCTGGTCATGTTTAACCCAAAACAAAGAAATTAATTAGATAAATCTTTATTTATCTTATTATTTTCTAGGAATAATTATTTAAACCTTCTTTAAATAATATTCCTTGTTAAATATGACTAAATCACCCATAAATAATTAAATAAATCATTATTTATTTGATTATCTTTTAACCACCTCCTTAAAATGATAAATAAATCATTTATTTATTTATTATTCACAAATAAAGGGATTTGACCCAAGTCAAATAATTTTTCCCTCCAACAAATATAACAAAATATTCCATAAAAGGTGGATCTAGATTTGGTTAATGTTATTTTAATCATGCACCAAGATCTAGAATGACCCAATATTTTGTTATAAATAGGAAGGTTTTCTCCTACCATTCTTCACCTTTTGTTGCCTATTAGATCACTCTGGATCTAAACTCTTGGTCTGACTTTGAGCCATTATCATTGTCATATTTTCATTATTTGCTGTGTGAGCTCCCTTTGAGTTCTATCTTTGTCTGGGTTTTCTACACCAACAGGAGAGAGAAATGCTAGATCTGAAGTGCTGAGGACTTCCAAGAACCCATCCCATTGAGGAGAATTGGAAACATCTTCTTTTTTCCTCCCAGGTGCCCTTAATACAAAAAACTCTTTCAAAAATTGTTCTTGTCTTATCTATTGGATATATGGAGAAAAACATTCTTTTTACTACTTAATGTCTTTCTATGCATAGATCTGGTTTTTGCAGCTCTTGTCTTGATCAACTAACTGCATATCTAAAGATATTGGCAGCCATATTTGATGTTAGGGCTATTAGTTATGCGTAGCTAAAGTGGTCTTTTTTCGTACACTTAGACAAAGGATTCATACTAACAGAAGGCTATCAAAATAGCAGTGCTACACCTAGAAGGTGAGGCACATGAGTGGTAGTTTCATGGGTTACCTACACTTGGGCATGCTAGTATCAATTCATATTCATACTTCACCTGGAGGTTGGTGGAGAGATTTGATCCCAAGGATCCGGAGGCACAAATTGTTGGGCTAACCAAGCTCAAGCAATTGGGAGATTTAGAAACTTATATCTATAAGTTTCTTAAGCTTTCAGTCATGATATCTGACCTCACTATGACCCGGAGAGTATGCATGTTCATTGATTGGATGGTTGAACCATTGCATGGGTTGGTGAAATCCCCCAGACAAAATACGCTCCAACAAGCTATGGAGAAGGCTAGGGACTTGTAGCATGCTTTACCCAAGGCCAAAGCCCCTTTCCAGCAAAATATCTCATCTCGCACAAAGGATAATCAGGAGAAGACATCTCTTGATAATGATCAGAGAGATCTAAGGAAGAAAAAACTTTGTTTCACTTGTCGGGAGCCATGGGTACCAAACCACCAATGTGTTGCAGCGAAAGCACATTGCATTGAGATATTTTCTGATGAGAAAAAGTAGTCTAGTGTTGTAGTAGCAGAAGGAGGTGCACCATCCACAGGAGATGTATTGAGGGAATTTTCTCCAATGGGAGGGACTCTTGCAGATTTGAGAGGAGTTCCCAAGAATCTAAATTTAAGAGTTAGAGGCACTATTTTGGGGAAAAGAGTATCAATATTGATAGACATTGGAGCTACCCATAACTTTATTGATACATAGTTGGTGAAAATGAGGGGTATTCACATACAATATTTTGAGGGTTTCCCAGTTTTGATTCCTGGAGCTAGAACCATGCAGTGTGCCAAATATGTTCTAGTATTAACCATCACTATGGGAACCTACACACTGACAGACCACTTCTTTGTGGTTGATATTCCAGACACCAATGTGATATTGGGTGTCCAATGGTTAATCACCTTAGGGAAGGTTACCATAGATTGGGAAACATTAGAGATGGAATGGATAGAGAAGGGGAGTGGTAAACATCATAAAATCAAAGGCATACATACTTATCCACCCCAGATTGTTTCAACTGATAGCATGGAAGTAGATTTGTGCAGAGGGGACATAGAGTGGGTAGTGGAATTGAGTTTGTTAGTAGCAGGGAGCAAGGATTCACCATTACATCCAGATGTACAATCTATCTTGGACCAATACTCTATAGTATTTGGATACATTCCCCCTGGGAGACCTCCTGACCGAGGGTTTTAGCACACTATTGAGTTGGAGCAGGGGATATAAGCAGTGATCACCACACCCTATAGGCATCCCAAAGCCTATAGAGATGAGATTTACAATTCCATTTATGAGCTTTTCGACTTAGGACACATCTGGCCTAACACTGTTCCTTTTGCCTCTTCAGTGGTCTTGGTGAAGAAGAAGGATGGCACATTGATAATGTGCATTGATTATAGAGATTTGAACAAAAATACCATGAAGAAAAGATACCCAATTCCCAGGATCAATGAATTGATGGATGAACTAAGAGGGTCCAAGTATTTTTCCAAAATTGATTTGAGATCAGGGTATCATCAAATCAAAGTGAGGGATCAAGACATCCCCAAGACAACATTCTGATGTCACTATGCATATTTTGAGTTCTTAGTAACGCCTTCTGAGCTAACCAATGCTCTGAAAACATTCTAGTCTTTCATGAACCACATCTTTTGTGGTCAGTTGAGGAAGTTTGTATTGGTATTTTTTGACAACATTCTTATTTATAGCTGCACATGGGAGGAGCATTTACAACATATTGAGGCCGTACTAAGCATTCTTAAAGAGCAGCAGTTCTATGATAAGCTCTCTAAGTGTGATTTTGGTCTCACAGATATGCTCTATATAGGCCACATCATTGGAGTGGATGGGGTGAGATTTCATGAAGAAAATATCTGTGGTATCAGATATTGGCCCAAGCCAAAGAATGTCATAGAACTTCGGGGGTTTGTAGGCATCTGTACCTATTACCGGAAATTTATAATAGGGTCCTCTCAACTAGCAGCACCACTTACAGATCTAATCAAGAAGGGGGCTTTTAGTTGGACAACCACAACACATAGAGATTTTTATAAGCTCAAGAAGGTGATGAGTAGCTTCCCAGTATTGGTCCTACCTTATTTTATCCAACTCGTTTTGTTGGAATGTGGTGCTTCGAGAGAAGGCATTGGAGTAGTATTGATGCAAGAGGGACACCTCGTAGCTTTTTAAAGCCAGACGTTGCTGCCACATGAGAGGCTATATCCCATATATGATAAGGATATGTTGGCTATTATTCATGCTTTAGCCAAGTTCTGACAATATTTGGTGGGAAATAGATTCCGAGTGAAGAATGGTCATAATAGTCTCCAATTATTTCTTGAGTAGAAGAAGCTTTAGGAGAGGCAACAGAAATGGGTGAGTAATATCCAAGAATATTATTTTGACATAGAATATGTCAAAGAGAAGTGTAATTTAGTGGCAGATGCTCTATCTCGGAGGCCAGCAGTGTTGTCCTTGATGAGCATGGATGCAGATTAGAAGGCTCAATTGCAAGTGGAATACTCCAAAGACCACTTTTAATGTGAGATCCTAGATGGAGTGGTGACCAATGAGAGGTATAAAGTGATGGATGAGGTTATATATTACCAGGATTGGGTCTTCTTGGCTGGAGATTCTAATCTCAAGAAGAATATTCTACAGGCATCACATGATTCTCCACCTACGGGGCATCAAGGATTCACCAAGACATATCGGGCTATTTGAGAGAGATTCTCATGGATGGGTGTCAAGGAGGATGTGCTCCAACACATCAAGGAGTGCATATTTTTCCAGCAGAAGAAAGAAGAGCACAACCATCCTACAGGATTATTGCATCCACTCCCTATTCTGGATGGAGAATGAGAAAGTATTTCCATGGACTTCATCACCGGTCTACCTACATTTCAGGGTAAGGATTGTATCTTTATATTTTTTGATCGACTAACAAAGTATTCACATTTATTTTCTATTTCTGCATGATATATTACTTCACAGGTAGCCGAGATGTTCTTCAGGGATGTGTTTAGACTCCATGGTCTTCCAAAGACAATAGTCAGTGATCGGTATAACCGCTTCATGGGTGGCTTTTGGCAAGAGATTTCAGTTAGTGGGTACTGACTTGACACCAAGCATAAGCTATCACCCACAAACCAATGGACAGATTGAAATAGTGAACAAGTGGTTGGAAGGCTACTTGCGGAACTATGTTTCGAGGCAGCATAGAGCATGGCTGCATTGGCTCCATTTGGGGGAGTATTGCTACAACACAACTTTTGATATTTCCATTGGAATGACCCCATTTTGAGCCCTTTATGGGTATGATGCACTATCATTTTCTAATGTGATTCTTGGGGTAATTAAATCTCCTAGAGCAAAGGAGTGGATTCAAAAGAGTCAGGATATACTCTGGGCCCTCAAGGACAACATTGCTATAGCAAAAAAAAAATAGAAAATATATGCAGATCGTGGTCAGATAGAGAGGAAATTTGAGGTGGATGATTTGGTCTATCTTCGTCTTTAGCCATATAGGCAATCCACACTCAAGGAGAAAGGAGCTGGGAAGCTTAAACCTTGGTTCTATGGATGATACAGGGTGATCCGTCATGTTGGAGAAGTATCATATGAGCTAAAGCTTCCTTTTGGGAGCAAGATCCATAACATTTTTCATGTCTCATGCCTCAAGAAGGCCATTGGACAACATTTGGTTGCCACTATGGATCTCCCACCTATTGATGATAAGCGCCATATAGTTTTGCAACCAGAGGCTATATTTCATACTTGGGAGAGGCAACTAAGAAGCAGGGTAATTAAAGAATATCTGATTCGATGGAGGAATCTTCCTGATGAGGATGCCACTTAGGAGGGAGAGAAGATTTTGCAGCATCCTTCTTTACTGTTGCTTGAGGACAAGAAAATTTTGGGAGGGTAGAACTATAATATTCCCAATTAGCTTTCAGCTATTTGGAATATTATATGTTGATTCTGTTTTCACTCTAGAGGAATAAGTGGGGTAGGGAGACCCTTAAATCTCTTTAGTAGGAATAAAACACTTTCAGTATGAATGTGGATCAGTTTATATAGTCAAAATAAAGCCACCTTGGGTGTGAAAGGGAGAAATTCATGGACACTAGATCAAGGTTGACCAAATAAACATCGCCACCAAAGAAGAGAGTGGAGCTAGTGGGGACAACACAGTTTTGGAGGAGTCTTTGCATGGAAGTAACCTCATAAATGAGTGGGGCCAAGTGTGAGGAATCTCACCAAGAATATAAGGGAAGGGATGGAAACCATGAGAGGAATTCAGCATATTTTTTGTGTTTGAGTCTTATGACTTATTTCATGCTTAAGCTATTTAGCTCGGTTTGATGTATTTTTTAGTAAAAGGGCATTTACATGTGGGAGTTCCCCACTCTATCTTGGAGGACTTAAGAAGGAAATCTAAGAAGAGTATTCTGGGCTTCATTTCCACCATCCGGCATTAGTCCAAGCAGTCACCTACAACCATAGTGCAATCTCCTTGAGGAACTGCGTTATTTTTCATGGTGTTGTAATGGAGGGGTGTAAAACCCTATTTATGAGCTAGTTCCCTAGTGAAAGGAGTAGCATTTCACTCGGAAAGCTAGCAACGAGAAGTTACAACCATTTATTTGTATTTTCAACTATATTTATGAAGATTTTTAGTAAGACAACGTAATTCAGCCACATATCTGCAGTTTATACTTTTTGTATCTCATGCCTTTCAAGAAACCCTTACCGAGCTATCTTGGGATTGTGTAGAAGAGACTAGTTCTCCATTTTTCAGCCCTTTTGAGTAATATATCAGAAGATCCACCTTTTTTTCTATTTCTATAGCAATAACCCTCATTGGACTGCGCTATCATATGCTTCAGAATTTCTGTGTTGTAGTATTCATGGGATTTTAGTGTTTTTCGGCTTGGGAGGCCTATTTAACTAAGTTGGAATGATTTGTTTCTTATCAAGTTGTATATTTGGTTGTTGTGATACATAAACTAATGGATCCATGGGCTGTTATTTAATTTTATAACATAATTTTCTAAATAATTCATTTTTGTGTTTTATATTTCTAACTTTCCTAATTAGGAATATTACATTGTTTGACATTGATATCACATTATTTTGCAGGAGACACAAGAGTTAGTATTAGGAATTATAATATCTCTTTATTGATTTTCAATATTGTTTTATTTGATAACAAAAATTAAGTGCTTCATCAGAAAGAAATGGTTGTCTTGGAATGCATAGACATAGTGCTACCCTTTTCCATTGATGTCAAATGGGGGAAGAGATATCAATGAAAATTATAGTTTTAATAGGTGTGTAGGTAGTTGGTGTATATGGTTACATTAATGTCAAATGGGGATACTACTAGTATTATTGTGTTTGCATTAATGTCAAGAATGGTGACTAATGCAATGACATGGATCATTGATTTTGTTTGTTGGAATTGATGTCAGAAATAATTGGTAGTCTGGTCCATTGTTTAGGTCAAAGCCTTACCACCTCTTATGGAAGTGACCACCTATCTAGTGATCCTGTTTCACTCTGTAATTTCATGGCTGAAGAAGAAACCACTAAGGTAACATAAAAACCACTTTGGAAGCTGGGATCTAGCCCTTCCAGCTTTAGAGAGGGATCTCTCTATAAAATTTAGCTTTGTTTTCATGGAAATTTTAGCCTAGGTAATGGGCTCAGAGTTTGGTTTTTGAATTTTTTTGGTTGGAAAAAAAAGGTAAGGCCATTTGGAAATGGATTCAAAGATGCTTGGGGTGATAAATTTTCAGAAGTGTCAAGCTTGAGTGAAACAGAGCAAGCTAGGTTGCATTAAATAGATTATTTTAGATTTTAAATTAATAAGTTTCAGTTGAGATTGAAAAGAAATTAATTATTTTTCAATCTGACTTCAAGTGGAAAACATTTAAATTGAAATCATCCAGAAGAAGGTGTTTTAAATAACATGTCCTATCCATCACACTTTTTTTTTACAATTAAGAATTTATGATACACAGAGAAAATGAAAAAACAATGGAAAACACAGAAACAATATAAACACTTCACCAGTAACTACACCACATGAAACAGTTGGTCTTGTATTACTTGCAAATGGTCACTTGAACTCAGTGAAATTCTTTACAATGAATGGTACTATTCATCATTACAAATCCCAACATCTATTACTTCAAATGATGAAGTATTTATATAAATTCTAAAATAAAATTTACAAAATTGACTACAATAAATGTTTTCTCAACATAAAAGGTATTATTAGCCTTAAATCTAATAATAAACTCTAACTTTTACAAAAAATAGGCAAGATGTACAATGATCTAGAATGTTGGCGTTGTTTTGGAGGAAACACTTGCAGCATAGGCCTATTCCTGGATTGCGTTGGTTGATTTGCTAACTATTTGTGCTGGATGATGTGCTAACTCCCTCTAAATTACTATTTAAATCATGTAGCTGACAGAGTTTATATAGCAAAAAACGTGTTTCTCCATTGTAAATGGCGTGGGTTCACTAAACTAACAATCACTCGATGGAAATTGAACGCTCAACAAATAACCGGGAAACTATTTAATTGGTAACAGATAGGCAATGTGGGTGGTGTTAATGGCGAAGGATAACAGGTAGGACAGTAGTATTAAAAATTAGGGGAAAGTGGTTTTCAGGGGGATGTTAGGAAGTATGTGGTTTGGGTCAGAGGGGGTACAAACTGCGAAGGGGAGGCCACGTAGTAGTTGGTCCGAGGGTAGAACATCTTATTTCGAACCCCTCCCCCCTCGGTGGTAGAGTTAGAATGGAGAAGGGGCTAAAGAGTAATGAGGGCCATTGATCGAGGAGCAGGGAGATTATGAGGTGGATAGTTGCGTATTATTGCAAA
This sequence comes from Pinus albicaulis, assembly GCA_034641835.2. NCBI lineage: Eukaryota > Viridiplantae > Streptophyta > Pinopsida > Pinales > Pinaceae > Pinus > Pinus albicaulis. The sequence continues at coordinate 268,992,510 of CM076582.1, forward strand.
ACAAAATCGCAAGATAGAGAGGGGATCATGGACGTTGAAAAAATGATTTTGTGATAGCGCAATGCGATATGACGTGGAAGTCAAGGTGGGTCCATAGCAATCACAGTTGTGGTATTGCATCGCTATATCACATTGGGGATATCGGATCAGGGATATCACATCGGGGATCACAATTCTCAATTGCAAATCGCAAATCGCAATCGCAATTGGATGTGAGTTGCATGGATGTTGGTGGAGTAATTTCGTGACTATGCGATAACGATAAGTCTATTGGGAATAATTTTTTTTTTTGGGTTGAAAACTTTGGATAAGTCTTTGAATGAATCAAACATATTTCTTCATGCTCCTGACATATAATGGACTTCAAAAATTAGGATAAAGTCATTCTTTATCACTTACTCGTTTATGATAGAATCAAACCTATCGTACCAAGCCTTATTACAATTTATTTAATCACATTTAAATGATGTGATTAATTTAATCTAAACATACTCAGTTATCCTCTAATAATACATTTCGACTTGCAAGCATATTTTTTATTTTTCTTAAGGTTTTAACATTTTTTGGAAATAATTTACAATATTAAATATTATTTACAATATGAAATATCTGAGATAAAATACTCAATCACCTTGAGATCCTATAAATTATAATACCCTAACTTTGGCTACAGTCGGGGATGGCACTCTCCCTGTGAGGTGCCAAGAACACCGTAGACTAGTAGCCTACTCCATTGGGCTGATCCCAAGCTTGCAACATGTTTCTTCCCTAAAACCTGTGTGACTAAAAATCTCAAACTGATTTGAAACAAACTCAAACTAACTGAAAACTAAATCAAAATTGGATTGACTAAAATAAAATCTTACTAAAATTATTTATCGTAGTATATCATCGAGACTTGAGGGCTTCAAATCCTCATGAAAACCACCTGCTTTTTGAAGACATATGTACAATCGTGTGAAGTGATCCTTCTAGTGTAACCAATCCAGCAGATGGATACTTACTTGAATTCTACTCTAACTTTCCTCAAACAGGAAGAAAAAACAAAAAATAGGCCACTCCAAGTGTCTACTGAACATGTTCTTTTGGTCCATGAAAACAAGAAAATACATTTTCCCTACTAACTATAGCAAATCAGTAAAAGGATCTTCAAAAATCTAAAATGTTACCTTGTCTCCAGATCCAACAGAAACACAAGCACAGTCTTCATTCTGGTCTGAAAGAACACTTGGTTGTTGATCCATAGGAAGGCATAGGGAATTATGAGCCTCTACTACCTGATTCCTGGCTGTAAATTATAGAAGCACAAGAAATTCTGACTCTATCTCTTTCACACTATCTATATTAGGCTCATACTCCTCCAATTCATAGTCTAAATCATCCCTGAATAGAAAACATTCTTCAATATTGTCAAACATGATAGCCCTATCTTCTTCATGAAAGACAATGGTCTCTGTTAGTTGATCTCCTTGTAGGAAAACATTATCACAAATTGGCTTACTCACAACAACTTCCTGTATAATTTCATCAGTCTCACGATTTTCATCATTTAAACTCATATTTTATTTTTCAAAAATCGAAGAAGTTTTACTAACACATTCTTGACTATGTGGACATTGCAAACCTACATTAGCTTGGGTTTTAAGATGAATTTTCAAGAGTTGATCTATTTCATCTTCAGATAGAGGAGAAAATTGAGTTTTATAACATTTAACATTGGCTTGATGATTTGCATTTTCAAGATCAGGAATAGGAATTTCTCTTTCTTGGTCTAAGTCTGTTTCATCCAAGGAGGAACCTACTATTTCTTGTTGGTAGGAAAAATCATATAGGGCTTCTATGACCTCATCATCTAGACACTCTTCATCCCCATAAAATATTTCAATAAACTCAATGAAATTATTATAGATCTCACAAAAACTATCAATCATCGACAAGGAATAATTAGAGCCTTGATAATGTTGAAAGAAAACTGAATGAAATTCCTTTAGAGAATATAAACTAGTAGATGGTAGACTCTCATACCATGCTCTCACTTTTTCCTCCAAGGTAGCCATAAACATCTTCATCAAACAATATTTAGGAAAATCAATATTTAGTCTGTGAATATGAAAATGAAATTTGACCAAATGCAAGCTAGTATCTTCACCGTCCTAACCCTTAAACTTTGACAGTCCTGTTTTCTAATCTATACAAGGAATACAGTTTGGAAAACTAGGAATATAAACTCAATTAATAGGAGCATACCTTCGAGCAATCGAATCCATTTTGACAACGGTTATTTCACCAACAATATCTTCAAACAAATGGTTCTTGAAAAGTGGAGTCGCCTTGAAAATTCTGAACCTTTGGATTCTTCGACACTAGAGTCGCCAGGTGAATAATGCAAAACCTTCTTTGTGTCTGACCGCTTTTCACCATCAACAATCAGATCTCATCCTTGTTGTTCTTTCCCGAGGAATATTTGTCACTTTGTTCCCTAGTATGGTCACCACTATGTTATCACTCTGTAATTTCAAGGCTAAAGAAAAAACCACGGAGGTAACATCAAAACCGCTTTGGAAGATGGAATCTAGCCCTTCCAGCTTCAGAGAGGGATCTCTCTCTAAAATTTAGTTTTGTTTTCTTGGAAATTTTAGGCAATTTAATGGGCTCAAAGTTTAGTTTTTGAATTTTTTTGGTTGGAACAACAAGGGAAGGCCATTGGGAAATGGATTCAAAGAGGCTTGGGGTGATCAATTTGTAGAAGTATCAATCTTGAGCGAAATAGGGAAAGCTAGGTTGCATTAACTAGCTTCTGTTAGATTTTAAATGAATTATGGAGATGGAAGAAAAATGAGTTTCAATAGAGATTGAAAAGAAATTAAATATTTTTCAATCTGACTTCAAGTGGAAAACATTTAAATTGTAAAATCAGCAAGAATAAGCTATTTTAAATAACATGTCCTATTCATCACACTTTCTGTTTTACAATTAATAATTTCGGATACACGAGAAAAGGGAAAAATAATGGAAAACACAGAAACAGTAGAAACACTTCACCAGTAAATACACCACATGAATCCTAAAACAACTGGTCTTGTATTTCTTGCAAATAGTCACTTGAAATTAGTGAACATCTTTACAATTAATGGTAGTCTTCCTCATTAGAAATCCCAACATCTATTACTTCAAATGATCAAGTATTTATATAAATTATAAACTAAAATTTACAAAATTGATTACAATAAAAGTTGTCTCAATCGATAGGGTATTATTAGCCTTAAATCTAATAATAAACCCTAATTGCTACAAAAAATAGGCAAGGTGTACAATGATCTGGAATGTTGGCATTGTTTTGGAGGAAACAGTCGCAGAATAGGCCTATTCCTGGGCTGCATTGGCTGATCTGCTGACTGTTTTTGCTCACTAATGTGCTAACTACCTCCAAATTACTATTTCAATCATGTAGCTAGCAGAGTTTATATAGAAAAAACATGTTTCTCCATTGTAAATGGCGTGCGTTCATTGAATTAACAGTCACCCAATGGAAATTGAATGCTCAACAAATAAATAGGGAAACGATTTAATTGGTAAAAGATAGGCAACATGGAGCGGTGGTAATTGCGGAGAATAATGGGTAGGGCCATAGTCTTAAAAATGAGGGGAAAGTGGTTTTTTGGGGGGGTATTAGGCGATATGTGGTTTGAGCTGGACAGGGTACGAACTGTGCACGAGAGGCCTCGTAGTAGTGGGTCTAGATGTAAAACATCTTATTTCTAACCCCCCCTGGTGGTAAAGCTAGGATGAAAAAGGGGGGCTAGAGGGTAATGATGACCATTTATCGAGGACCAAGGAGATTACGAGGTGGATTGTTGCAGGTTATCAAAAAATGAAATTGCAAGACAAAGCAAGGATCATGGACATTGGAAAAATGATTTTGTGACAGCGCGATGCGATATGACGTGACAGTCAAGGTGGGTCCATAGCAATCACAATGGTGGTATCACATCAGGGATCACAATTCGCAATCGACAATCGCAATTGTAAATCACAATCACAAATCTCAATTGAATATCACAATCATAAATCACAATCACAAATTTCAATCGCAATTGGATGCGGGCAGCATAGATGTTGGCAGAGTAATTTCACGATTGCATGATAGCGATAAGTCTGTTGGGAAGCGGCTTTTGTTTTGGGTTGAAAATTTTGGATAATTCTTTGAATGAATCAAACATATTTCTTCATGCTCCCGACATATAATAGAATTCAAAACTTAGGATAAAACCTTTCTTTTTCACATACCCCTTTATGATAGAATCAAACTTATAGTACCAAGCCTTATTAGAATTTATTTAATCACATTTAAATGATGTGATTAATTTAAACTAAACATACCTAATTATCCTCTAATGCTACATTTCAACATGGAAGCGTATTTTTATATTTTTCTTAAGGTTTTAACCTTTTTTCGAAATAATTTACAATATGAAATATTATTTACAATATGAAAGATCTGAGATAAAATACTCAATCACCTTGAGATCCTATAAAGTATAGGACCCTAACAGATCCCACCACTACTTGTCAACAATGGTATGAAACTCCATCCTAATATGGAATATGATCAAGATACTCTATCCACACGGGTCATCACTCCTCCTATTTCACATGATTCCCTTCATATTAATTTTCCCTTAAACAAGGTCATCTTGATAGTCATGGATTCACACAATAAGATAAGGGATACTATGCATGATTATGCCTCTACTCTGTAAAATTTGGAAATTATGGAGCTTGGAGATCAAAACCTTGAATTTGGTTAGGGGAATTTCCTGAGTCATCCAATGAATTACCACACTTGGACGGAGTCAAGTCTAAGATTTATAGCACTAAAATTTCCACTATATTATACACTCTAAACTCTCCATTTGATAAGTGTCATATACCTTCTTTGTGTCTTGATCGTAATAATCAAGGAGTTGTCTTAGCTCATTCAACCATTAACGATTTATGTCCTTAGGTCATCCCTGATAATGCTATAGTTATACGTTATCATTGGAATAATCAAGATTTAGGAATGTGGAAATTCAATTAGATGTGGCATGGCTCCATTATGGTGTGCAATATGTTGCAAACAACTATACATGAGTTCATACACATCAATTGGAATTCGTGGCCTATTCATGATAGTGGGAACTACAATATATAACCTATCTTACAATGTCATGCATTATTTATATCTATATACTAATGACCATTAAAAACCAAAAATAATAGAAATATATTAAAATAAAAACCATATACCACATTTCTTCATGACTTGAGGTATAATTTTTAAATTGGCATATATGATTAGGAACCACATTAATATTGACACTACATTTTTGCCTTCCCCACATTATTTCACTATTCCTTAGGTCTTGCCCTATTAGGTTGCAACATTAACCCTGCCTTTTTACATGTCATAACTTGTGTGATAGAGCCTACCCTTCATATGAACCCTAGAATAGCACCAAATTTTGTTTTGGTGCCCATGATGTATCCTTTTGTAGGTCCATAGATCCTCTTTAGAGCTTGAAATTACATATAAATTGACCTTCATTGCTCACTTTCCAACCTTGCAACTATTATTAACCACTTACTTATGCATAAAATTTTCCTCCATCTTGTAACACATCTCACCCTTTTATAGAGACCGCTATGATGAGTGGATTTCCATTGCCAGAAAATTTCCCATTCCATGTTTCTTTTCTTAGGTTGTTTTTTTCAACCTAAGAACTAGATTCATAACATTATCCCACTCATCCCTCTAGAAGGAGCCTTCTTTTGGTCTTATTTTCATGCTTGTTAATCAATGAAAATCCTGAGATTCTTTTGCAATCTTATCACACTAGTTACACTACCTGAAAATGTTGAGTTCATTCCATTCCTTCCTAATCGTTAGTCAAGATGAACGTTAGTGATAAAAAAAGTTGAAGACATGCAGGAAAAACAAGAGAACTAAAATCATTCTAATTGACAATACTTTTGCAATTAATATGGCCAGGAATCCCAAAATCCATGATCAAATAGGACATATCATTACAAAGTATCATTTAATTTGATATCATCTAGAGGCCAAGATTATTCATATACAATACTGTTCCACAAATGTGAAAATTTCGAAAAAATTCATCGAAGCACTTAGAAGAGAAAAGTTTGAAAGATTAAAAATGATGCTTGGAATCAAAAACACCCCTTCATATTAAGGGGGGGAATATTAGACACCCAATCCTCAAGGATTGGGTCAATGAAATGTAAATATTCAAGTACAAGAAAATGAATGATTAGAATAGGAAAAAACCTTGGAAGATGAATCCCAAAGGTCACACCATAATTTTATATAATTTTATTTACATTAATGCAAGAGTCAATGCCTGAAAACCATAAAGATTCCATTCTTCAAGCAACATTTGTTGATTGTTGATCAAAAAATCGTAGAAGCAATCAAAGGTATAATATTTACCATTTTCCTTGTGTGGCCTCCAAATGGTATGGAATGTGGAGGAGAACACACTATAAGGTGTTCTCAAATTAACTAGGACCATTTCAATGAGTTTTCCATATTTCTTTGGGAAATTATTTCTACATTCACACAATTTCAATTGTCGTTAAATAAGATGAGCTAAATAGTCCTCAATCTTCTTAAAGGAATAGAGATTGAGAGGCATATTTTCTTTCTCTATCTACATAACATGGTTCCCATTAAATTAATAAAAAAATGACCTCAATTTCTTCTATAATTCATCAATATAGTTTATCACACTTGTATGAAAATTAATCTCTCAATAAATGTAGTTCATATTGAAAACAACAACATCAACTTTCATCTCATTGATGACAAGATTCACCTAGTCATCCTTTGAATCTAGAATCGAGGTATTGGTGTATTGTTGGAGCCATTTGAATTTTATAAAAGTATCCATATCCAATTCCAAGATAACATAATTAATCCCATTCAAAATAATATGATAACCTTGGAAGCCATCTTTTGATGTCATATAAGTCTAGTCTCAAGCAATTTACATCTGAAAAATCAATAGCTCAAAGTCAATCACTATAGATTAGACTCAACATGATTTATGGACAATAGTACTAGATTAAATTCATCGACTCTAATACCATGTTGTAGAAGGTATGTAACCCAAATAATGATAGTATCTATAAAAACAAGAGAATAAAAGGGAAAATATTCTACAATATTATTAATTGTATTTAAATACAATGTTTCAGCACTTAAGCATAAGGTAGTATGATAATAAAATCGTAGTGAATGATAAAGGTCAATGAATTCATCTCAATTCAATAAAATTCGATTTGGTATGATTAACCCATAGGTTTTTTTATTTAAAATCTCTAAATATAACTATCTTCCTTGAATTAGGGAATATTTGATCTACAAGTAATAGTCCATGGTTGTAACCATTTTTCCAAATCCACGATGTCTTGTTAGCTAGTTTACTATCCTAGTCGATTGTTTCGGGGAAAATCACCCTAGAGGTTTGTTGGGTCTAAACCTCCATAGAGCAGGGCATGCTATTTAGAAGGACTCACGCACAACCATACTTGAATGCAAAAAACTAGTTAACAACGATAGCAGAACTCACCCGAAGTCCTACATTCGATGTAGATCCTGCGGGGTCCAAACCCCCAGCAACCCTTCTTCCTCCTTCAACCTGGAAAACAAGAAAGAATGTGCACAAAATCCTAGTTGTACAACATATATTTCTCCTAAAAATTAGTGCAATCCATGTGAAATATTATATAAACCATAATAAATGCTTAAATGATAATCTTTTCACACGTATAAATAAACATTAACACACGAGTTCAGGAACAAGATGGTTCTTCATTATTACGAAAATCATGTACAGTAGTAAAAGTGGAGAGATCACCTGAATCCTTCCACGATCTTCGAGCAGACCTTCATCCGGATTCGTCCCACCCTTGCCTCGCTAAGATTCTTCCAAGACTTGTGCACTCAAGATGGCATATAAATGGATGAACATCTCCAGGAAACAAGGGTTTCCTATTATAAATCCGGGAAAGTGCAGGAGGCACGGGGAATCAGACTTGAATTGGGATTCCAACAGAGTATAATGTCTATAAAATTTCTCTCTCCCTTAGGCCATACACATGAGGGGCTTTTATACTCCCTCAAAGTAGTTTCAATCAGTTGGAAACAGTTGGCCACATGCTGGGGTGGTTGAAATACCAGAGTAACCATCAACCCAGCCTGAAAATAGGGAATTTTAATGTATTTTTAAATGATTTTAATGGCATATGCGGAAAAGTACATGTGGACTCGCGTATACACACGGAAAATTCTGGGCATATCTGCGTATGGGAATTTTAACACTGTTTTTTAGTGAATTTTGTTCAAGTCTGTAGGAATGGGTGCCCAAAGCCATAAAGACAAACATGAATCACCAGAGGGTGAAAAATGATGCTATAACAGATGCCCCCTAATATATGAGGTCAGAAGGGGTACATGATGGCCAAAATGTATTATGCACATAGAAAGAATTTCGTAAGGACAAGAGAGGACTTCACCAGATTTCAGCCTGCCAAAAACCAATGAAAGAAAACAGAGAGTCAACTCATGCTGAGGTAGGCATACCCATGCTCAGTCAAAAATACATCATATGGAAAGTACATAATAAATCCAAAATGTATGCAAGTATAGTTGAACTGAAAGTACAGAATGAATCATCTGAGCATGGCCCGGAAATATAAGTCTGAATCAATGTCCAAGTATCACATATAGAAAGCTGATCAATGATGGTGAAACTGGATGTCTGATCATATAAGTAACTGAATCTCCAAGTACCAAATCATAAGAGGTGGAATAAACGGTACAATCACGCAACTCGGGAGCCAACATATAGGATGCTGCTGTACTGAAATGCAACATATAAGGGTGAACGACATCACTGGCAGAAACTGAATGGACTGTCAAAAGTGAACCGAGAAATGCTGATGCAACCTGAGGTCTTCACTGATCACTATGGCACAATTTTACATAATGGGAATAAATGAGCTGAAGGCGACCATGTGAGAAATCGTTGGATTACCAGTCAATAATGTATACCATTAACCAATGCAAGACAACCCACCAATAATGAAAATGAGTGTCAAGGTGCCCCAATACAATCTAACAAGTACGAATGAATGAGTTGAAGTCGAACACTTGAAAGAATCTACCAATTAAGAGGCAATGATGAATCCCCACTGTCGATAGCAAAGAGTCTGCCACTGATGACTGTAAACCCTAAGGTACTGACAAAAATACTCTAGACCTTATTCCCAGAGCAATGAGTCGGAGTTGATGGGAAAAGATCTGCTGGAAGGAAGGCATTAAGGCATCCCACATCAGTCCAGTGCGAGTGTAACCCGCAAGCCAAGATTTGGAAGGAATCGGACGAAGTAGAGTGACGGAACCAAACTGAAGTACGTTTCCGACATGCACAAGATGAAGCTAGCGCACGGAAGAAACCCTCTGAACCAACCAATAATGAAAGCTGACACAGAGGCGAGAAATCCACTGATAGGGTCAAATGGAAATCAAGGTACTGCACGAATCCCAAGCGTGATAATGTATGCTGACGTCGAACACAAGGGAAACCACTCAGTCAAAGACCCATAATGGTGATCAAATGCTGAGCACAAAGTCACCTATCAATGATGGAAATAGGGCCAGGGTGCAGCTCTAGGTTTTCTCTCAGAGCAATGTGTCATAGTCAATAAGAGACAAACCCGCCAGCAAGAAGTCAATGGAGACCTTCTCAAACCAGCACGAGCAGAGGACCAAAACATCTGATGTGATAGAACAAGATACTGACAAGACAGGGAAGGTTGACTGAATAATGAGTCAAGAGACACCGCAGAATGGCTGACTCTGGTTAGAATTCCCTTGAACAAAAACATGACTCGTGATGACCATGGAAGTAAAAAGTGACACTGTATATGTCTGTTATGCAGGAGGCAGAACAAACTCTCCATATGATTGGAAGAGATAACCAACCGGGGGAGGACTGACAAGTGAAACAAGGTAAAGGTTGAACCTAGGTCAAAACTAAAACCATCCCAAATGTAGGAAAGATATATAAGTGTATATGATTTGTTCAAGGGCGACAAACTGACACTGTACTGCCATCAAATAACGAAGTTACATCCCGTTCCCGCTCTTTTTGTTATATTTGAATTTTTTTTTATTTTTCATATAATAAGCCTGAAAAAGAATAAAAGAATGCTATGGTACAATGGATAGAACGAGTATCAAGAAACAGATGCACTAGTTCCTGGGATTGGAATGATCCTATGCTCAATGCAAGGTGGCGGAAACTGGTAAGTGATACTAAGAGGAATGGTCCATCCATGGGTAAAAAGGGTGTCAAGTCGTGATAGCTAAGTGCATGCAATGGTTAACTTGTACAAATAGACAAGGTCAAAAGTTGGCTTAAACATTGAGTCCAAATGAATCCGGCTAAAGGCCAGGATAAACAAGTAGCCAATATGCAATGCAGTAATACAACTCAACAACACCAGGGAGCCTCTAGGGTAATAGCCAGAAAAATGATAGTGAGGAAGAAGAAGAATGAAGCTTCAACACATAAGTCATGGCAGGACTAAAGAGGACTCCCGAGCCTACATAAAACGCAAGATGGGCAACAAGTGATAGCGAGGAACTAACTAGGAAGCCCATGTAAAGGAAGGCTCTACCACCAAGTCATGATTAAATAATCGGCGAGTGAAATGGGTGCAATACTCATGACCTGATGGGATCGACCCTATGGCAAGTGATCAGAATGGAGGCTAGTATGCAAAGTGCAATGGAAAGTGAATTCCCTAACCTATATGCCAATGAAGATCATATACCTGCCATGACGAGTCAACAGTCATGGATCAAAAACCGGGAAAAATCTCAAATTCGTCAAAATGTACCTGAAAAAATACCAAACTGGGCACTTCCAAGCATCCGGGTTATGCAACTTAAGATAGATTGAAAAAATAAGCATAACAATTTTTTGCGAAAATTTTCAACGTTTTGGGCATAAATAGGTAAATTACCTCATATTTGGTTCATTATTACATTGCTGATTTGGAAAAAAGTGCTCTAGAGAAAAAAGCTTCTTTCGTCAAAACAGGAGCAACCGACCGTCGAAATCCATCGAATTCCTTAGGTTAGCTCTTAATTCATCCTTGCTATTCATTTTGTCCGTTCATAAATTAAAATTTAGGAATTTTCACCATAGAATCTCTTGCTAAAAATCACGGGTTTGCGCATACGTGGGTTGGTAATGACCAAGTCGCGTATACATGCGACTGTGCACAAATAAAGTCGCGTATGCGCAACCCAATATGAGAAATGCGTAGCTAATGAATGGATTATTGAAATTATGCAGGATGACCATATCATGGAGAGAGCGTGAACACAGTGCAATAGACAATGAAGTCATGCAGAACCAAGCATCACTGAATATTCTTCGGAATTGTGGATTACTTAAGTTTTTCAAAATGCCAAATATGAAGAGTAATGTCCGGTTTCTCGAAATGCTTGTGAACTATTGGGAACCGGAAGAGGACTGCTTTACGATATATTAGATGCCTGTGCGCATTGAAGTGGAAGACATATATTTTATCACTGGACTCTCCCGGAGGGAGGAGCCAGTAGACTTGCATGGTAAGCCTTTGGGAGGGCTCACCGTGGAAGATTACGTCCACGTGTACTGCGTACAGGGTTCCAAGAAAGTCGGAACTCAAATTGCAATCAAAGATTTAAGGGATTTGCACATGAAAATCCTCCTTTTCACCATTGGCAGGGTGGCAGGATCTGCCTCCCTACACCAGGCGTCCAGGACGCAAATGTGCATAGCAGTGGAATGCTTAACTCATGTATATGATTGGTGCATAGCCTTACTGATGAACATGAAGCAACAATTGACCTCTATCTGCCAAGCAAAGAAAAAACACTTTGGATATGGTACAATTTTGATGACATTCTTCTTCAAGAAGATTCCAGTACTAAGACCCAAAGTGATCTCTACCATCTGTTAGCCACCTATATTTTTCAAATTATATCAGATGGTGGCTAAATTTTCTTTGCAGCCTTCAAGAAACAAATTCAGGCCTAAAATTGTTGATACTTGAAGTCTGTTGGTAAGAGTCTAAACTACTGATTGGTTCTACATACTCTTCCTCCTCTCTGCCTCTGATGTTCCATGAAAATCCTAATCAAGTATGGCTGCATCCTCCTTCTTTTTCCTCTCCCCTTCTTCCACCTTTCCTTCGTTTCTTCAAGTCTCATTTCATCCATAAAAAAACCCATCAAACCCTTTTATCTCCCTTATTCCTCCATCAATCTCATTTTTTAAGGTTAGAAACCCACTTTTTGACCTATCGGAGCCTTTCCCCTCTTGCAAAAATCATTAAAAAACCATAGGAAAACATGCGTTTTCTATGCGTTAGGCTTTAGCCCCTCCGGCTAAGCCCCTGCTTTCTCTCCATCCATATGTCCCCCCGCCAGAACCGTGTGCCAAGACCGCCAGGCGCTTAACCCTCAGAAATAATTTATCACCCGAAAACATTGAAAACCTTTGTAAAATGCAAAGTCGGGTTTATTTTATTTTTCCACCAAAGAAAATCATATTAAAACTCCGTCGTCGATCTGTCCCATGGATCAACGGTGTGGAGTGTACCCCTCATCTGGTGGACCCCCCCCCTTCGCCGCGCTGTTTTCCATTTCCACCGGTTTTGTGCCCGCACCACCTTTCGTCCGGGAGCGGTTTTATACCGTCGGCCAGCGATTCCACACGCTGGCCGACACGTGTTATCCACCTCACTCCGAAAACCGCCGTGCCATGTCTATTTCCCGCACGTTAAACCTCGTCCTATGGGCCCGCAGCGGGATTCATCCCCACCGTCGGATCTGGGCCCTCCCATCCGACGGTCCCTAATCGTCGTTTCCGCTCACCCTTTAACGAACTCGCACGCCCGTTAAATCTTCCCCGGCGCATTCAAGAGCCGATCCCCACCGTCGATCTCCGCAGATCGACGACTCTCATTTATTCTCCCGATTCCGTTGTACAGTCCACCTCTTCCCCGTTGACTGTTCAATTCGCTCCCAACCGTTGATCCCGATACGATCAACGGTTCCGATCTCTCCATTTTCCCGCACAACTTCCGATGCAATCTATCCATATAACGCAGGATTTCCTCATTTTTCTTGTATTTTGCAGGTTTTTAAGGGTGTTTTTTTGTATTCTATGAAAATCTAAAGGATGAGGGTGACGACTCCAATCCTTCCGATTTATCCAGGGAATCGATCATACGGAGAAGAACAATGGTATCAACAAAGTTTCATGAGCTTTGGTTGTCGCACGTCCCTGTAAAGCTTGAAGAATGCCGTCAATATCAGAGCAGAGAAAGAGTATCAGATTTTGAAGACAGAGTGAACCAGAGCAGTAGTTTTGTGGGAAGATTGGCGGGGATTACGGCCAAGATGGTTATCAAAAGCCTAATCCCCGGCTCAGAACACAGATTAAAGCAAAACCTAAAAGTGTTCATCAGACAGATCGCCTCCACCGCCATACTTTGAGGCGAATTGATTCCTCAACCACCACAGTGCCACCTATTGCCTCAGAACGATCAGTCAGAGGTCGAATTTATTGAACAAGATCAGATACTATGCCTCGGAACAACCAAGAAGTTATTTCTGCACCAGATTTTATTCCAGAATATTTGCAGAATAGCCCTAATAGTATGCGGAGCCTCAAAGGTCAACAAAAGCTCTCTTCGAGCTTACTTCTTAAGTATAAACACATTAATGCAATATAACACCTGTAGAATTTCTTCATCGAACCTCACGGGGTCAGGAAGACATTAATTCTGCATTGATTGTGTTTGAGATCTTTTAAACAGATCTCACCTCCTCATCCTTCTATAAATACTTCGATAGAAGATGAGTGAGGGGTTGGATTAGTTGGTTGTCAATGTAATTGCTGAAGCGCTGAAGCCATTTCTGAGTGGAAAACTCTTGACTGTAAATAGTGGTTTCACGGGCTCTTGGAGCTCTGCTTGTAACCAATAGGTTAGGTTGTGAAGAAGAGATGTATTAAAACACTGGATTTGAAGATTGTAACCGGTTTGAAGCAATCAATACAAGCTGATTTATGGGATCCTGGTCTATGTCGATGGTGATGTTATTCTCACTGTAAATTGTCATTTTTATTTCTGTTTTCAATTTGTTTCATTTTCCACTATAAAGAACAGTTTAAACAGTGTTAGAGTTTGATGTACACCAGTGACCTTCTCTGGCTGAAAAATCTTTATCCCAATGTTTTCTTCTCATTGTCTTATTTAGAAATGATTTAATTCAGTCTAAGTACAGAGATGCTGGCGTTCCCTCATCTTTTCGTCACTGCTGAATGTTATTTTTAAATGTTACTTTCATATATGTTGTGTAAGGAATGAATTGAGGAAATCAAAGGTTAGCCCTGAGTCCCTTTCTTGTTTGCTCAAATATTTGTCTGTTTCCCTTAGGATGTGTCAAAAGCTAACTAGTTTCAAAGTACTTATCAGATCTTGGGCCATTCTGTGTTATCTTGGTGATTGTCTTGGAAGCAATTTAGTAAAGAAGAACTAAGATGAGGAGAAAGGTGAGCCCTGCCCGCTAGTCTCTGCTCCAAAGGTTGCCTTAAAGTTTCCCTTTGTTTTTTATCTGTGTTCTATTAGAAGTGTATCAAAGGCTGGATAGTTTCAAAGCACTTACCAGATCCTAGTTTGCTTCTATGTTCTTCCTAAGTGCCTGGTCAAAGGCTGGCTAGTTTCAAAGTACTTACCAGATCCTGGGCTGCTCTTTGTTCTGCATCTGTTAATTCCCTTTCTTTTTTGTATCACCCCATTCCATAAATCAAACTTCAAAGAGATCCTTAGGCCTAGATGACTTGCCCCATAGATTACTCTTGAACCTGGTTGTTTCAATTAAATTCTCTTATGACTCCATAGCCCAATGGATTGAAAACTTGCCATCATCTTTATTTAGAATCAAATCTTATTTTGTTCACTTGCAACTTCTCACCTTTGAACCTATTTGCATATAGATCTTTCCGTCTCAGACAGCAACTATGTTCAACCATCTGAGAAAACCAAACAAAACCTTTGGCCTTCATAACTAGCCTAATATCATCACCCTAAAACTTCAAAGACAATATCCATCTTTGTACATATTGGAGAGATCCCTCTCCGGATTCAGGAGGGCTAGATCCTAGAATCCCAAAGTTGGTTGAAATGATGTTAACTCTGTGATCGGACTTTGCCAATCTTGCTTGTTACAGAGACCTAACATTTCTGGCGACTCCGCTGGGGAAAAACCTAGAGTCTTTGACATTCAAATCTATTTCAAATCTATTCATAAAGAAGCTTGCATTGGGGTTCATAGAGCACTCGCTTTACTAGCCAGCTTGAGCCACCAGAACCTAACATTTCTGGCGACTCCACTGGGGACCCTTACCCAGAATCCTCATATAACATCTTGAGAGTAAAAAGCATCCTTTCCAAGCACTACCAAGAAAATGGTAATTAAGATGAAGATCAATTGAATCAGTGACAAACTAGGTCAATCCTAGGATTCTGTTAAGTTTTATCTAACCTTGAAAAATCAGCTAGCTTAGCCATAAGGATAGACTGTCTTTGTTTCATAACCGTAGCTAAGTTTTGAGGCAAAGTTAGGACATTCTTTTAAACCACAAATATAGACAACTCAGAAAATACCAAAAACATTTCAGATTGGTAGTAAAACACTAGTTTTGATATCTTGTATATGTCTTTGATGTGTTTTACCCTATACTCTTAGACAGAGTCTGGAAAGGGCCAGGTAGCCTCTGGATCTCATCCTCTTTTGGGGGTGACATATCTGGTGAAAGCCCTCCCAGTCAACCTCTGGTTAGAGTTTGTTGTGTTTTGAGATATCCTTAAGAAGAAATGTTTCACAAACACTGTGGTGGACAGAATACCCTTTTGAGAACACTCTGAACCTTCCACCTGGCAACTCCACCATCCTGAACAGTCCTTAAGACTCCACTGGGAAGAACCCTTATCATTATAAGATCATTCAAACTCAGTTAGAAGGCTGTAGGATTCGAATTGAGAAAACAGGTTGGTTAACCATCTAAAGATTGTCATATCTGGTTGGACCTTTCTTGTTTAGTTGGGTCTAAACATATAAAAATTGTGGCTCCTAAAAAGATTAACACTAGAGCCCATCCTGACCCAGATCCTCCTGAAATAGTTGATAACCCAGAAATAATTCTTAGGAAGTCTCCTAGGATACAATATTCAACTATTTTCAGACCATCCCTAAGAGCTAATTCAGTCCCTGAAAACCTTTCAGCTCTTCATGAATCACAAATTGACTTATTAAACCCATTCAGAACTAGGTCATTTGGTGATTTAGGTCAGTTAGATTCTGAGCCTACACTTTCATCTCCTAAAACCAGTGAGACTCTTGGGAATAGAGAATCAACACCTCCTGATTTACATTTCTTACATAATCTAGGTGTCTCTCATCCAAGATCAGCTCAGAGACCTACTGCTGTTCCATCCACTTCTGTTCATCTTTCATCCATTGTTCAAACCACTCCACTTCAACCCACACCTCCTCTTGTAAATACACCCCCACCACATATCATGGCAGCATGGTATGCTCCCTTAGTCCTTCCTGTACCATTAGTCAATCTTCCACAGGACTATCAGTCCAAAATTCCATTATATGATGCTAACAATACCATAACAGCATCTCAGCATGTGGATAAGATGAATGACTACTTTGACATAAATGAAATTGATAATGAATCTGTCAAAATCAGATTGTTTGCTCAAAGTTTGGGGGGAGAAGTGAGAAAATGGTTTAAAGGTTTAACCCCCCACAGTATTAACGATCTCCAAGCCTTCCATCAAACATTCTTAAACAAATGGGAAGTAAGGAAAAACCCTCTCCAAGTCCTTGCTGACTACAACAATCTCCATAGGAACCCTGGGGAAAGTGTACAAGCTTATTGTACCAGATTTAACAGTGTGTATAATGCACTTTCCCCTGAACTGAAACCTCCTCAGGGATCAGCCTTAAACAAATTCCCTGAAGGGTTTGACCCAGACATGACTTATTCACTCAGAGAAAGAGTCTTTGCAACCCTTGAATAAATGCAAAGAGGTGCTCTTTCTGTGGAGGTAAACCTCATGGAGAAGAGAGCAAGGATGAAAGCTGAAAAGAGAGTATCTTTTAGAGAGGAATCCACCCCTTCTACTTCGAGCTCAAAGATGGAAAGAATGATGGAAGAAATGATGAAGAAAATGAGCATTCTAGAGAGAGCACAAGCAAGCCTAAATCAAAACGCTCCTCAAAACAGAAACCAAAACCAGAATCAGAATCTTAGAAGAAATCAGCCTCCAAACAGACCCAGGGAAGATGATCAGCAGGTCATTCCTCCCTTTCATCAGAACTTTTTAAGTGAGGTTGAACAAACAGATCAAATAATAGAGGAAGATGATATAAACTTATTCGGGGTAAATGATGATGACTTTGAGGTTCATTATGATAATAAACAAGGTCTGTATACGCCTTATGATGACAGAAGAAATGATAATGAGAATAGCTATCAGAACATGGAGAACACTGTCATAGAGCCTTTAAGGGAATATGAACTCAGAAGTAGATCTAATCAAAAAACCCCCAACAACAAAACCTCTGACAAACCTTCTCAAAACAGCACTGCAACCAAGTCTAAAACAAACAAACAAAAGGACAAAACGGTGGCTGTTGATTCTGGAAATGGTAAAGAAAAAGACACTCAAAGCATTGAAAAACAGAGTGCACACGTTAGTAGTACTAGCACCTCAGTTAGTACTCCTGGAAGAACAACTGTTCCAATTGTAGATAAACCAAAACAGCAAGCTGTTATTGCTGATAAAGTGGCAGTAAACAGAGCTGAAGTCAATGCTTTAAAGAATCAAAACCTTTTCAGCCTAGAACAGGAAATCTCAAAGATCAAAATCTCTGTTCCGTTGACTGAGTTAGCTGCCCAACACGTGTATAGGTCCAAAATTCTGAAGGCTTTAAACTTAGAAGATAACGAAGACACTCTCAATCTTAATGATGACCAACCAGAGCTTATTTTTGGTCCAAATATTGAAGGAAAGTTCCAAGAAGGTCCTGTCCCTCCCTTTTATGTAAGCTTAAACATTCATGACAAAATTCTGCATAATGCTATGCATGACTCAGGCGCTTCCCATAACTTGATGCCAAAAGCTGTAATGGAAAGCCTGGGTCTTGAAATTACCAGACCTTACAAAGACCTGTACTCCTTTGACTCAAGCAGGGTTAAGTGTCTTGGATTGATTAAAGATCTTTGTGTTAATCTAGCCCAAATTCCGGCTAAATGTTTAGTCATGGATGTTGTTGTGGCTGATGTCCCCCCAAAGTATGGAATGCTTTTATCAAGGTCCTGGGGCGCTAAGTTATAGGGGACCATGCAAATGGACATGACCTATGCAACTATCCCTGTTTTTAACCAGACTAGGAAGCTTTATAGGGAATCCCACATGCAGTACACGGTAACAAGTCAAGATCGACCTCAAAACTCTCCTCTCTATGCTATAAACACGAGCCTCGATTCTTTTATCATGTTTAATGATGAAACACTCACAGAACAAGTCATGTCAATAGAATTAAGGGCTGAAACAGAGGAGGAGGACGATGCTGAATTGCCAAAACGGTCTATTCTGCCTAAAGATCCTAGCAAGCTAAACACAGATCTTGAACTGCAAGTCATCAACCCGTTGAACTTAAAACTTGACAGTCAGAAAGACAGTCCTCAATCCGATGAAAAACTTGAGGAATCAAATGATACAAAGCCCATTCATCAAACTGAAAATCTGCCTCTCTGGACTATGTATTTTGATGGGTCATGCACCAAAACAAATGCTGGTGCAGGTGTCTGGATCACTAACACTGAAAACAATCATACAGAATGCATCTCATGCAAATTAAACTTTCAGTGTTCCAACAACATAGCAGAATACGAATCCCTTCTCTTAGGCTTGCATCTCTTAAAAAAATTTGGTGCCAAGAGAATCGATGTTTATGGGGACTCTAAATTAATCATTAGGCAAGTCAATGGGGAGTATAATGCAAATCACCCCAGACTTAGGGCCTACAGGAATGATGTCATTGACCTTTTGAAAACATTTGAGGAGTACACCTTATCTTTTGTCCCAAGAAAAAGAAACATTGCAGCCCACAATTTAGCCTTTGCTGCTAGAACCTGCCCAATGATGTATGATGACACCTCTCAAATAAAATTCAGACCAGCTATCCCAGATAACAAGAAATATTGGCAGGTATTTGATGGAGATAAACAAATAGAAGACTTCATGCAATTCAAAAATGAGTTTGAACCCCATAGTTCAGATTCAGACTATGATACAGACTGCAGTGAAGAAAATTTTCTTGGTGAAGAAGAACCATCTCCACAGCTGGTAGATATAAACCTTCAGACTATCACATCTACACATCAAATAGAACTAAGTGCAAAATCTGAAACAGAAGAAATGGAAACTCTGCATTCTAAAGATGATAGTCTGCCCAAGGGTTTGGCCCCTCTAGAAGAACTATTTGATTTTGATGATGTGGCCAACAAACCAAAACTGGAACCTGTGGAAACCGAAGTGGAGGAATGCAATATAGGCAGTGAGGAAAAACCAAAATTGATCAAGCTGTCTAAAACTTTACCAGCTCACATTAAACTCAAATACTTAGAGCTGTTTAAAGAATTTTCTGATGTTTTTGCATGGAGTTACGAAGATCTTAAATCCTATGACACTGAAATAATACAGCACAAAATCCCTCTTAAAGAAACCAGAAACCATTCAAACAAAAACTGCGCAGAATCAACCCTGTCCAGTTGCCACTAGTTAAGAGGGAAATCATGAAGATGCACGATGCTGGTATTATTGTCCCTATTAGATATTCTGAGTGGGTATCTAATCTGGTGTCAGTTAGGAAAAAGACTGGAGAAATCAGGCTTTGTATAGACTTCAGGAATTTAAACAAAGCTTCATTGAAAGACAACTACCCTTTACCCAAGATGGATCATATTTTGCAAAGGGTGGTGGGGTCTAAAATAATTTCTTTGCTGGATGGCTATTCAGGGTATAATCAAGTCCTAGTCCACCTTGATGATCAATTAAAGACAGCTTTTACGACACCATGGGGCACTTTCATGTATGTAAAAATGCCTTTTGGTCTAATGAATGCTGGAGCAACCTTTCAGAGAGCCATGGACATAGCATTCTCGGAAGAATTGGGCTTCTTCATCATTATCTATCTTGATGATGTAACTGTGTTTTCAAAAACAGATGAAGAACACTTAGAACACTTGAGGAAAGTTTTCGAGAAGTGCAGAAGGTTTGGGATATCTTTGAACCCTAAGAAAACTTTATTTGGTCTCCAAGAAGGTAAGCTTCTTGGACATATCATTTCGGAAGAGGGTATAAAGATAGATCCCATGAGGATTGAAGCTATATTGCAAATCTCCCATCCTCGAAATATCAAAGAGTTGCAGTCTTTCATAGGGAAGATTAACTTTTTGAGAAGGTTCATCCCCAACTTGGCTGAGCTCATTAGAAATATCACAAACATGTTGAAGAAGGAGTAGGGGGTAAAATGGACCGCAGAAGCAAAGACATCCTTTGAACTGGTGAAACAAGCGTTAACCAAAACACCGGTTCTCATAAGTCCTGATTTCTCAAAAGATTTTTATATCTTCTCATTTGCATCAGAACATACTATAGCTGCTGTCCTTTTACAGAAAAACCCACAAGGACAAGAGCAACCCATCGCATTCTTTAGCAAGGCATTAAGGGATGCCCCTTTAAGGTATAACATTATGGAGAAACAGGCTTTTGCTTTGGTGAAAGCTTTAAAGGACTTCAGGGTATACATCCTTCACTCACACATCATTGCCTTTGTCCCAAATTCAGTTGTAAAAGACATCCTAACCCAGGATCCAGATGGTAAGAGAGGTAAGTGGATTGCTGTTATTCTGGAATATGATTTAGATATTAAACCCACTAAGCTTATCAAAGGTCAGGGTCTAGCTAGGCTAATGGCTGAATCAAATTGTGAAGTTCTTTATATTAATATGATTAATTCTCTGGATGACCAAGAAGAATTCTCAACTCCCATTGTTGAAGATTATTTTGCGAATTCTCCTTGGTATACTGATATTGTTTATGTTTTGCTTAATTTAAACACACCTCCTGGTTTATCCAAAACAAAGGCAAGATTCCTAAAGTTAAAAGTTGTAAACTATTGCATTATTGATAAAAGTCTTTATTGGAAAAATGCTAGTGGTATATTGCTTAAATGTTTGCCTGAGTTTGATGCAGAAAAGATTAAGCAGGAATTCCATGAAGGAGAGTGTGGAGGTCATTTGTACTGGAAGTCAACAGCCAACAAGATTTTGAGGGCTGGTTTCTATTGGCCTACTCTTTTTCCTGATATAAATAAACTGACCACCACTTGCCATAAATGCCAATTGTTCGAGGGCAAGAAAAAATTGCTACCCCTTCCTCTGCATCCAATTACTGTTGAAGCCCCTTTTCAACAGTGGGGACTTGAATTCATAGGAGAAATCCACCCACCATCCTCTGCCCAACATAGGTGGATCCTTACTGCCACAGACTACTTCACTAAGTGGATAGAAGCCATTCCATGTAGACAAGCCAATGATTCAGTTATCATAAAATTCATAGAAACCAATATCCTTTCCAGATTTGGCTGTCCTACCAAAATCATTACAGATAATGCTGCAGCATTTGGGTCAAAGAGAATGGTAGATTTCTGTCATAAATACCAGATAACATTGGGGCACTCCACAGCCTATTACCCTCAAGGTAATGGACTTGCAGAGTCTTCCAACAAAAGCCTAGTGAACATAATAAAGAAACTGTTGGGAGGCAACAAGAAGTCTTGGCACATAAAGCTGGTTCATGCACTTTGGGCTGACAGATTGACTTTGAAGAAATCTATTGGTATGTCACCCTTCCAGCTTGTATATGGTACAGATGCAATTTTTCCTAACAGCCTCGGTGTACCAGTTATGAAGTTAATTCAAGAGTTGCAGACTGAAGAGAATGACATAATCAGAAGAATAAATCAGACCATTCATCTTCAGCAAACCAGAGAGGAAGTGTACAACAAAGCATTACAGAAGCAAGACAATATCAAGAAGATATTTGATAGAAGAACAAAGGCCAGCAAGTTCAAGGTTGGGGACAAAGTCTTAAAGTGGGACTCCAAAAGGGAAGAAAAGGGAAAGCATGGTAAATTTGACAATCTGTGGCTTGGCCCTTACTCCATTCATTCAGTTGCTGGGAACAATGCATTTTTCTTACGAGAGCTGGATGGAGCAGAATTGTTTGGGGGTCCTGTCAATGGCAGGATGCTTAAACATTACCTTTCTTAAGCTATTCTATGTTTTGAAGCCTGTTTACCTTCTTTTTTCGCTGTAATTATTCCATCCATCATTTGCATTTAAAGTTATGAAAAATCAAAAATACAAAAACAAAGAAAAAATGAAAAGAGGGCAGGAATGAAAACAAGAAAGGCAAGGCCCCATGCCAAAAAGAGAAATGAATCTGAAAGTGTGCAAGCTTAAATGCCACTCCCTGAAACACACTTCTAATTGGTCAAACTGTTTAATCTTGACTAATTAGCTTTCAATTTTCTGCTGATAGGGTAGCAAATTTGATTTGCCAAACTGTTTAATCTTGGCTTATCAGTAGTTAGATTAGGGTAGAAATGAAGGTTCAAACTAACTCAAAATCTGAACCAAAGTTTCCAAAGAATTGACTCAAAACCACTCCAATTTCTGAGTCAGAGAGAAAAGACCCGGTTCTAATTCACTTAAAACTTGAACCAGAAGAGAAGCAAAGGTAGCTCACTGAAAAGGAAAAACAGAGCTGTGAATATAAGAGAAGGCCATAATGAGGAATTTTCAGATCTTAAGCCTTA
Organism: Pinus albicaulis; assembly: GCA_034641835.2. Taxonomy (NCBI): domain Eukaryota; kingdom Viridiplantae; phylum Streptophyta; class Pinopsida; order Pinales; family Pinaceae; genus Pinus; species Pinus albicaulis. The sequence goes on from CM076582.1 coordinate 269,015,605, forward strand.
TGTTTTGATTTAAAATTTGCTGCAAATAATAATCTATGTGCAAATTGTTCTTATGTCATAGATCATAGCAAGTCAAACAGTCCAATCTTGGCTTGACTATTTTTAAATTTCTGTTGTAGAATTTAGAGAATGAAAGTTTGTTGGACTGTTTAATCCCAACAAACAATAGAATAGGTAGAGGAATATCTGAGCTCAACTGTTTAATCTGGGTTCAGGGAGAAATAAGGAGTAGAAGTAGATTAGATTTCCTGTTTTTAAAAGAATAAAATGTTGTGTCAAGAGTTTGCCAATCCAAGTGCACTCTGATGAAGAAAAAATGTTAGATCAGTAGGATTGGGGTAGGTAGAAGTTGTATTGATGAAATTCATCTCTCTTTCATGACTAACATTGTTTGGTCCGGAAGTAAAGCAAGAGCAAGTGATGGGTCATACACCAGTCAACATCCCAGAGAAATCAAGTCTGAATTCTTGATGCCTTCAAGAAGGCACCATCCCCAAGTGGAGCCACTGTTAGCCACCTATATTTTTCAAATTATATCAGCTGGTGGCTAAATTTTCTTTGCAGCCTTCAAGAAACAAATTCAGGCCTAAAATTGTTGATACTTGAAGTCTGTTGGTAAGAGTCTAAACTACTGATTGGTTCTACATACTCTTCCTCCTCTCTGCCTCTGATGTTCCATGAAAATCCTAATCAAGTATGGCTGCATCCTCCTTCTTTTTCCTCTCCCTTTCTTCCACCTTTCCTTCGTTTCTTCAAGTCTCATTTCATCCATAAAAAAACCCATCAAACCATTTTATCTCCCTTATTCCTCCATCAATCTCATTTCCTAAGGTTAGAAACCCACTTTTTGACCTATCGGAGCCTTTCCCCTCTTGCAAAAATCATTAAAAAACCATAGGAAAACACGCATTTTCTATGTGTTAGGCTTTAGCCCCTCCGGCTAAGCCCCTGCTTTCTCTCCATCCATATGTCCCCCCGCCAGAACCGTGTGCCAAGTCCGCCAGGCACTTAACCCTCAGAAATAATTTATCACCCGAAAACATTGAAAACCTTTGTAAAATGCAAAGTCGGGTTTATTTTATTTTTCCACCAAAGAAAATCATATTAAAACTCCGCCGTCGATCTGTCCCACGGATCAACGGTGCGGAGTGTACCCCTCATTTGGTGGACCCCCCCCCTTCGCCGCGCTGTTTTCCATTTCCGCCGGTTTTGTGCCCGCACCACCTTTCGTCCGGGAGCGGTTTTATACCGTCGGCCAGCGATTCCACACGCTGGCCAACACGTGTTATCCACCTCACTCCGAAAACCACCATGCCATGTCTATTTCCCGCGCGTTAAACCTCGTCCTATGGCCCCGCAGCGGGATTCATCCCCACCGTCGGATCTGGGCCCTCCCATCCGACGGTCCCTGATCGCCGTTTCCGCTCACCCTTTAACGAACTCGCACGCCCGTTAAATCTTCCCCGACGCATTCAAGAGCCGATCCCCACCGTCGATCTCCGCAGATCGACGGCTCTCATTTATTCTCCCGATTCCGTTGTACAGTCCACCTCTTCCCCGTTGACTGTTCAATTCGCTCCCAACTGTTGATCGCGATACGATCAACGGTTCCGATCTCTCCATTTTCCCGCACAACTTCCGATGCAATCTATCCATATAACGCAGGATTTCCTCATTTTTCTTGTATTTTGCAGGTTTTTAAGGTTTTTTTTTTGTATTCTATGAAAATATAAAGGATGAGGGTGACGACTCCAGTCCTTCCGATTTATCCAGGGAATCGATCATACGGAGAAGAACAATGGTATCAACAAAGTTTCATGAGATTTGGTTGCCGCACGTCCCTGTAAAGCTTGAAGAATGCCATCAATATCAGAGTAGAGAAAGAGTATCAGATTTTGAAGAAAGAGTGAACCAGAGCAGTAGTTTTGTGGGAAGATTGGCGGGGATTACGGCCAAGACGGTTATCAAAAGCCTAATCCCCGGCTCAGAACACGGATTAAAGCAAAACCTAAAAGTGTTCATCAGACAGATCGCCTCCACCACCATACTTTGAGGCGAATTGATTCCTCAACCACCACAGTGCCACCTATTGCCTCAAAACGATCAGTCAGAGGCCAAATTTATTGAACAAGATCAGATACTATGCCTCGGAACAACCAAGAAGTTATTTCTGCGCCAGATGTTATTCCAGAATATTTGCAGAATAGCCCTAATAGTATGCGGGGACTCAAAGGTCAACAAAAGCTCCCTTCAAGCTTACTTCACCAGTGTAAACACATTAATGCAATGTAACACCTATAGAATTTCTTCATCGAACCTCACGGGGTCAGGAAGACATTAATTCTGCATTGATTGTGTTTGAGATCTTTTTATCAGATCTCACCTCCTCATCCTTCTATAAATACTCCAGAAGAAGATGAGTGAGGGGTTGGATTAGTTGGTTGTCAATGTAATTGCTGAAGCGCTGTAGCTATTTCTGAGTGGAAAACTCTTGACTGTAAATAGTGGTTTCATAGGCTCTTGGAGCTATGCTTGTAACAAATAGGTTAGGTTGTGAAGAGAGATGGATTAACACATTTGGACTTGAAGATTGTAACCGGTTTGAAGCAATCAATACAAGTTGATTTATGGGATCCTGGTCTATGCTGATGGTGATGTTATTCTCACTGTAACTGGTCATTTTATTTCTGTTTTCAATTTGTTTCATTTTCCACTGTAAAGAACAGTTTAAACAATGTTAGAGTTTGCTGTATATCAGTGACCTTCTCTGGCTAAAAAATCTTTATCCCAATGTTTTCTTCTAATTGTCTTATTTAGAAATGATTTAATTCAGTCTAAGCACAGATATGCTGGCGTTCCCTCATCTTTTCGTCACTACTGAATGTTATTTTTAAATGTTACTTTCATATATGTTGTGTAAGGAATGAATTGAGGAAATCAAAGGTTAGCCCTGAGTCCCTTTCTTGTTTGCTCAACTATTTGTCTGTTCCCCTTAGGATGTGTCAAAAGCTGACTAGTTTCAAAGTACTTATCAGATCTTGGGCCATCTTGTGTTATCTTGGTGATTGTCTTGGAAGTAACTAAGTAAAGAAGAACTAAGATGAGGAGAAAGGTGAGCCCTGCCCGCTAGTTTCTGCTCCAAAGGTTGCCTTCAAGTTTCCCTTTGTTTTTTATCTGTGTTCTATTAGAAGTGTATCAAAGGCTGGATAGTTTCAAAGCACTTACCAGATCCTAGTTTGCTTCTATGTTCTTCCTAAGTGCCTGGTCAAAGGCTGGCTAGTTTCAAAGTACTTACCAGATCCTGGGCTGCTCTTTGTTCTGCATCTATTAATTCCCTTTCTTTTTTGTATCACCCCATTCCATAAATCAAACTTCAAAGAGATCCTTAGGCCTAGATGACTTGCCCCATAGATTACTCTTGAACCTAGTTGTTTCAATTAAATTCTCTTATGACTCCATAGCCCAATGGATTGAAAACTTGCCATCATCTTTCTTTAGAATCAAAGCTTATTTTGTTCACTTGCAACTTCTCACCTTTGAACCTATTTGCATATAGATCTTTCCGTCTCAGACAGCAACTATGTTCAACCATCTGAGAAAACCAAACAAAACCCTTGGCCTTCATAACTAGCCTAATACCATCACCCTAAACTTCAAAGACAATATCCATCTTTGCACATATTGGAGAGATCCCTCTCCGGATTCAGGAGGGCTAGATCCTAGAATCCCAAAGTTGGTTGAAATGATGTTAACTCTGTGATCGGACTTTGCCAATCTTGCTTGTTACAGAGACCTAACACCATCAACAGCCCGAGAGAGCCAAGAATTGCCCGCTGGGCAGACATGATGAAGAGATTGGGGGGAAGTGAAGTTCCCCGGACCACTTGGGATGATGAGTTCTTCCAATGGTGGAGAGAAAAAATCATCGCTGTGGACGACTATCCCTATGCCGGGATGGACTTTCGTGGCAATCCAGATCTTGTCCTTCCACCAGGCGCAGCATGGGGTACAGTCGGTAAGTTTACAATTTTTTTTATTTATATAATTTTTTTTTTGGATTTTTTCAATATGTATGAAAAAATGTGAAAAAAAAACATGTTTTTGATTGGATTCAAAATTACTTACAATTTTAAAATGATCATGAAATAGATATTGGACCAGTTTGACCTGAGGGATGCCCATGACATAAGCGTCGCAGAGGTGAAGTGGATACAGTAGATCCAGACAGAACCCTCCAAGCTGTACGGAGGAACTTGGAGGGATTAACCCGCCAAGTACCTATGGCTGTAGTGGAAGATATGCCTGAAGGCATAAAGACAATCATGAATCACCAGAGGGTGAAAAATGATGCTATAACATCGACCCAACCACCCAATCAAGCACACCATCAACCACTCATTCAACCATCGAATCCAAAAAAAAATCTACTAAGTTATAATTCAACACATAGGCCATCCAATCGACGAATCATTCAAATGCTTCATGAGTCAACCCATAGACTTTCTAGTTGATCATCTCATCAGCTACTCTTCTAGTTGATTTGACTAACTATCTCTAATAGAAGTCTGATAAATGAACATAAATTAAGCTTATAACATAGATTCCAATAAATGCTGATAAATTACCTATGACAAATGTCTAAGAAACAATTGGAATCATATTCATGTTTTCTAAATGACTATCAAAATAAAATGTTAAAGAGAGCTAATAAAACACACACTACAATAATTATTTAAAAGTGAAAAGAAGAAATTAAGGAAATAGTTGGTCTTCCATAATATTATTTTGTGACAAGATTGAAGGGTTATACCAATATATGTTCCCCAATGTTGTATCCATTTCATTAGTTTCATATACCAAATGTTAGTTTCATGTTATTGTCTATACCAAATGTTGCAAATATTTCAAAACAAAACCTCATGCCATGTAAAGGGATTTCCTTTTAACTTTCCATCTGTAATATTCCTAAAATTAGCCTACAACTAATGGGAATATTAAATTTTGTTTCTTGCACTTAGTAGGTGAATAAATGGGTGAAAGAGACCCATACTTGTCTTGTGATAACATAAAAGCCCTCTTGGTGTGAAAAGGGGATAACTTAGTGGTTGGATTTTGAGATTCCCATGTGTGAATAGGAAAAGAATCATGTTGATTCAGTCAAGTTGACCAAGTCAACAACGCAGCATGGAGGAGCAGTCTTGATAGAGCTACAATGCAGTTTTGAAGGGAAAAGATTCACATCATGTTGGAAACCCTAATAGGTGGGACCCAAGGTGAGGAGGCTCACAAACCTTATAAGGAGGAAGATAGTAGACTTTTGGGGTTAGCTTATGGATTATTCAGTTTGTTCTGCTTAGAATATTGAGCATTCTTCAGCTGTTGAGTTGAGTATGCAGTGTTGTTCAGCACAAGACATTCCTACTTACGGATTCCTTCTCCTTCCTTGAGTGATCTCTTGGAGGAGCTCTGTTCTTCATTTTCCCACATTCCGGCTTGGGGCCAAGCATCCTCCTTTAGCCACAGTGTTATTCCTATAGAAGGGGATGTTGTGTTGCAGGGTGTTGCAGTGGGAGACTTACAACACCAGCTCCTGAGCTTATCTTTCAGAGGAGGGAGCTCCCCTTGCTTTGGAAGATCTGTACAGGAGATTCTAGGGCATATTTTACATCTTGGCATGTGGCCAAATCAGTTCCCATCCACTACAGCGCAGTTTACTGAATAAACTACATCATTTTTAGGAGTGTTGCAGTAGCAGGGTTTAATCCCTTGCTTGTGAGCTTGTTCCTTGGAGGAAGGGCCAACCCTTCTCCCGGGAAGCTCTGTACTTCATTATCCTTATGTCATTTGTATATTTCAGCCATATTTATTTAGTGCTACAATAAAATTGAATTTTTTAGATCTAGATCTGCATATTTTCATTTTTATGCAATGTTCTCTCTTGAAACCCTTGCCGGGTTAATCTTATTTTGTATAAGAAGGAAGGAATCTCCATTTTCTCAGCCATTGGATGATTGTAATCTACAGATCTATTGTTTCTCATTATTTTCTGCATAAACCCTCATAAAAATAATGTTTTACTTGCTTCAGTTCTTTCTACATGAGTTAAGATATGGGGTTTGGGATTATTTGAGATATATTGACTTGCAGAGATCTATTTATGTTGGCTAGAGTGATTTGTTTCATCTCTAATTCTACATGTGAGTTATATAGGATGCATTCTAAGGGTTACATGTCCCATTCCTCATAGGTATAGCGTTATTTTCTGAAGACAACTATTTTATGCCCTATATTGCTGCATTTCCCCACTTGGGAAGGAGGATATAGGCCATATTCTTGCTGAGGTTATTTCATCTACTGGTGAGATGTTATTTTACATCAAATGAGCTGATATACATTGCCATTCTCATGATTTTTTGAAGCTCCAACTTTGGAATATCTTCAGATATTTCATTTGTTGTAGAAAATCCCTGTTTTGGGATATTACAGTGGTATCAGAGCTCCTTTCTTAGCTCAGCCTGTGGATTTCAGATCCAATCAGAAGATAAGAGTAAGAGGAGAAAAAAATGATGGAGAGATGAGATTACTCTCATCCATTTTCAGATCTAAGAAGAGCCTCTCCAAGGAGGTTCAACCGATGGAAGAAGAAAGATGCAATGAAACTCCAAGAGGGTTTCAAGAAGGAGAAAGCTACAGTGAGACCTTTAGAAGGTTTCAGAAGGAATAAGAAGACCCATGCACTTTCTATTCTCATGGAGGAAGTGAAGAGCAAGAAGACCACTTAGAGCATGAGATCCTAAGTGGATATTTGGCAAAATACAAGTGCCAACCTAGGGCTGTCAAAGAGACCTGAGATATTCCTCAGTTTATCCAACTGAGAGAAGAAATAAGGCCATGCAGCAACAGGATGATAAGGGGCAATAGGTTCCTCTTGTCTACCTTTGATGGATCACCCTTATGTACAGTAGAATCTTGGGTGATGAAGTTAGAGGAAATTTTCCTACTACATCTAGTAGTGCGAAAAGAGGTTGTGGAGATCTCAGCGCTGCACTTGGAGGGCAAGGAAAGAACCTGGTGGCTCAGCCATGTGAATCATGCAGGAGTGTCCACTTTTTCAGATTTCACTCACCAGGTAATCAGGAGATTTGACAGTAGAAGATCCTAGGAGGAGGAGTCCTATTCTCCACTTGAGGGGCCTTGTACCAGCACTGTCACAATCATGGAGGGACAAACATCCATATCAACAGTTGGATCAGCCAACACACTAAAGAGAGGAACTCTTGCAGCCATACAGGATTTTCCCAAGACTCACCAAGGTATGCATGTATTTCCATTTCCTATCATTTCAGAAAATTATTTGGAAAACCTTGAGAATTTATCTTCATTTGGTCAAGGATCAAAACAAACTACTGGGGTGGAGCAACAAGCTTGCACTGCACTGTGTGATCTTGGTTTAAACAAATAAGGGATGAATATTCATTCCCTTTCACCCTTATTGAGTTGCATGCAGCATGAGGAGTTAGGGTGTGAGATTTTGGAGGGCCTCAGGAGTGTTGTGCCACTTTCTGATGGTGTTTTACTTTCCGCACACATGGATTGTATGGAATTCAAGAGGATCATTGATGAGAGGTCTTTCCTAAAATATCTCCAAGGGGTTACATCTCAAATTCCCATGAGGTGTAAGGAGAGAAATCTACTTTGGGAGATTGGTAATCTTCATTAGGAAGATACCAAGGGGGAGAATGAATGGAGACATCTGCATTTGGATGATTGGAGGTGGATGGAGAGCAAGAGGTTGGTGAGCCACTTGCAGATCTATGACACAGGGAAGCAAGAAGCAAAGATGCATTGGCTACTCTTGAGAGAGTTTGGCCATTTGGGATCATACCCTTTGTCAAGAGGTATGTGGTGGATGGAGGCATGGAATGGCACCCATATGATAGAACATCATAAAACTTGTTTGTATGGGGCATCATACAAGAAAAACATCATGATCTTACTCTATGGCTTGTATGAGGGAGAGACGAGGAAGTATCAAGAGTTGTTGTTGTTGTGGTTACACTTGGGAGAGCATGGGCAGAAATTTTCTCATACTTTTCATGATATTTCCAAAGAGAAGGAAGGCACATTCAAGGTGCAAGGAGGCTACCCTTCAGCATTGGAGGATTATGAGAGGCTTCCATGTCGGGAGAAGATCTTCTCACATAGCAGCATGATGGTGGATGGCTTTGGCATGTGAAATTTCAAAGGGAGAAGTCATGGAGTGACAAGAGCCTTGTTACTGAGGCCTACAACGTTGTCATTTGAGAGCATGTTTCTATTGATGGAGTGTTCCAAAGGGAGTATGCACCCTCTCTTCTTGTAGATTTTTATGAGAATATTCTCATGGGAGGACTCACTCATGGACCTCACCTTTAGCTCACACATGATGCATGGCAAGAAATACATCTATGTGCTTGTTTATTACTGTATTGAGTATTTGTATTTTCTCACCATATGTAAATAGTGCTTTGCTCCACAAGAGAGCAAGATTATTTATGGGTTTCATGGTCACTTTAGGGTCAAATTTTGTGATGATGATAACCCATCTCTACATGACTTTGGGCATTTGTTTTGTTGTTTTTATTGTATATAGCTGATATATATTGTTGCTTGCTACTTCATAGTAGATAAGCTAACATGCATAGCTGAAAATTCCTTGGAGGACAACTTGCCACTTGATGATTTGAATCAACAGTTGAAAAGACTGCGCTGTATCCACCAGAGAGACCATGTGTATCATCCAAACTTGCACATAACCTTTAGCCATTTTCTGATTTGGATGCCATCAGGGGATGATGTGCCATTCATTTTGAATGGGATTATTTGGGCCTGCAGGATTAATGACTTTGGGGAGAGGATCTTTAGAGATTCAATATTCTTCTTGCCACTTGAGAGAAAAAATGTTGCAGCCCAAGATCAGCATGCCCTCTACACTTATCACAAGTGGAGAGATGAAAAGCGTGGGATAGGCCCTCTTGCCTATCATGTTCATTTATTTATCCCACCTACACTTCAGGAGCCATAGGTGGAGAGGATTGTGCATGCGTTTCCATGTTGGAGGGTAACTCATTTCATATGGATGATAGCTTGGGGGTGGAGGTTTCACTTGGGATTGAGAATTTCCCATGCAATTCAAACTCCATGCCTTGAGAGGACCTCTAGAAAACACATAGTTGTCTCCTTGAGTATGTTACTTTTGCATGATGAAAGCCATTTGGGTTGTACACCAAATGCTAATTTGTTTGCTTGGAAGAGGCATTATGAGGTATCATTTTTGAGACAACATCTTATTCTTTGGGGGAGCTCATAATATGAGGATGCTATAGGAGGAGGGAAGGAGACTTTCTAGTTCTATCCTTGCAGTTGCTTGAGGACAAGAAACATTTGGGAGGCGAGGACTGTAATATTCCTAAAATTAGCCTACAACTAATGGGAATATTAAATTTTGTTTCTTGCACTTAGTAGGTGAATAAATGGGTGAAAGAGACCCATACTTTTCTTGTGATAGCATAAAATCCCTCTTGGTGTGAAAAGGGGATAACTTAGTGGCTGGATTTTGCACTTCCCATGTGTGAACATGAAAAGAATCATGTTGATTCAGTCAAGTTGACCAAGTCAACATCGTAGCATGGAGGAGCAGTCTTGATAGAGCTACAACGCAGTTTTGGAGGGAAAGGATTCACATGGTGTTGGAAACCCTAATAGGTGGGACCCAAGGTGAGGAGGCTCACAAACCTTATAAGGAGGAAGATAGCAGACTTTTGGGGTTAGATTATGGATTATTCAGTTTGTTCTGCTTAGACTATTGAGCATTCTTCAGCTATTGAGTTAAGTATGCAGTGTTGTTCAACACAAGGCATTCCTGCTTAGGGATTCCTTCTCCTTCCTTGAGTGATCTCTTAGAGGAGCTATGTCCTTAATTTTACCACATCCAAGCTTGGGGCCAAGCATCCTCCTTCAGCCACAACGTTATTCCTGTAGTAGGGGATGTTGTGTTGCAGGGTGTTACAGTGGGAGACTTACAATACGAGCTCCTGAGCTTACCTTCAGAGGAGGGAGCTCCCCTTGCTTTGCAAGATATGTACAAGAGATTCTAGGGCATATTTTACATCTTGGCATGTGGCCAAATTAGTTCCCATCCACTATAGCACATTTTACTGAAGAAACTGCATCATTTTCAGGAGTGTTGCAGTAGCAGGGTTTGATACATTGCTTGTGAGTTTGTTCCTTGGAGGAAGGGCCAACCCTTCTCCCGGGAAGCTCTGCACTTTATTCTCCTTCTGTCATTTGTATATTTCAGCCATATTTATTTAATGTTGTAGTATAATTGCATTTTTCAGATCCAAATCTGCAGATCTGCATTTTCATACATTGTACTCTCATGAAACCCTTGCCGGGTTATTCTTATTTTGTATAAGAAGGAAGGAATCTCCATTTTCTTAGCCATTGGATGATTGTAATCTCCAGATCTATTGTCTCTTATTGTTTTCTGCATAAACTCTCATAAAAATAACGATGTACTTGCTTCAGTTATTTTTGCATGAGTTAAGCTATGGGGTTTGGGCTTATTTGAGATATATTGACTTGGGGAGATCTGTTTATGTTGGCTAGAGTGATTTGTTTCATCTCTAATTCTGCATGTGAGTTGTATAGGATGTATTCTAAGGGATCCAAGTCCCATTCCTCACAGGTATTGTGTTATTTTCTAAAGACAGTTGTTTTATGCCCTATATTTCTGCATTTCCCCACATGGGAAGGAGGATATAGGCCATATTCTTGCTGAGGTTCTTTCATCTACTGGTGAGATGTTCTTTTACATCTAATGAGTTGATCTACATTGCCATGCTCATGATTTGTTGAAGCTCCAACTTTGGAATATCTTCAGATATTCCATTTGTTCTATAAAATACCTGTGTTGGGAAATTACACCATCACTGACAATTGAAAGTCTCCAAGTATACTTCTCCCTAGATCCAAAAAATAAGTAAACTTCACATTGGATTCAACAACAAGCATCACATGCCCCAATATTAAGGCACAAAACTTTACATATGCAATTATGGGTATGGAACTAACAAATCTAAGACAAAAGAACATAACATCTACTACAATATTTACATAAATGTGAAATGACTTTATTACAAGAATGATTTTCCTTCCATAATAATATTTGATAATAAGTTAGAGGGGTTACCTTGATTGGTTATCACCAATATTATTAGGCATTTGGCTGGTTTCATATAAGCATGTGACTAATTTGAATCCCTTAAATGAGCACACTAATCTACATTAATTACTTTATTAAGGTTATCATCTAAAAATCATTGATTGCAATCATTGATTGCTTTATTAAATTTGTCATCTAAAAATGTGGGAAAACATCTCTTCAATCTCCTTAAAGAATATTCTTTGTAAATGATTATTATTGCTGTGACTATTAACCTACATGATGGTATGGAAATGCATTGAATGTTGAAACGCACTAAACTTAAACTTGGCATACAAACTCTATAACCAAATGTATATATATTTAGAAGCGTTACCTTTAACCATGCAAATGTGTCATCTTTCAACTCTTTAATCAATAGCAATGGAAAGTTCAAATAAAATTCTTCGAATGAAATTATCCCGTTGGATCCAACATAAAGGATCAGACACCTCAATGTCAAGGCAAAAGACTTTATACCTACAACCAACTCAGAGCATTAAAGTGATGCATGTACAATCACATAGATATACACTCAAATTATAAATTTTATTTTTCACATAGATATACACTCAAATTATTTTCACATAGATATACCCTCAAATTATAAATTATATAATGAAATATAGAATGTTTCAATCACATTAATAATATCTTTTAAAAAGGAGAATGTCAACATTCTCAACCTTTTAAATTACACACCTTAAAAATCCGACTTTGAAAATAGAAATTCAGAAATCCAATAAAGAAATTTATACGCTTTTCAATCCGGTCTCTTGTCAAAACATGTAACAAACATTTCATGTCTCTTTCGAATAAGCACTAGCTTAGGAGAAAGTTAAAACATGGCAACAATGTTTAACTTTTGAAGGTCATACTATCTTATATGTGATCCCTACATGAACACGTGGCACTTTATTTTGATAATAAAGACACTCAATGTAAAATTGTCGTTTGAATGACCACCTAAAAAGGCACTTGATTTTGATTTATGTTAAATACGTTCACGTGAATGGCCACCTAACTTCCTATTTGATTACAATGTGTTGCTTAATCCATTTCTTTCTTCTTTGACATGACACATGGGATTACATGGCTTGCTATTCACCGAAAGCACCCCTTCCCACTTCTTGTAAAGCATGGTCTATACTCTACTGTCTTGGCCTAGTGTACTACATTTCCTTGGCCTAGTGTACTACACTTACTTTCAATCACACTCTTATTGTTGAATGCTAAAATACCAACAACGAAAAGAGTGTTAGTTAGTGGACTCCCTTGATTGTTGTTATGTCCTTATTTGCTAGTTAATATTTATAATTTTAGCAATGTAAATATTTTTGTCATTATTCTAGAACTAAGTAGATATTTGTACTCACATCACTTCTGGAATGAGGATAAGGTGAAATCCATGGATGATGTCTAGGTTAAGTTGAAATGGTTAAGTGTTTAAAGATGATAAGATATTTGTAAAAAAATTTCAAATAAATGATATATATATATATATATATATATATATATATATATTTTGAATATGTAAGATAAAATTAAAAACTAAATCACAATATTAAATTATATATCTAAAACAAAATCACTTAGAGTAATAGGTGAGATTATTTAGAAAAAAACATTTATATTATTAAGGTTTGGAACCCATTCATTATATGTTTTCTTCATATTGCCTTGAATAGGCTTTTACCTATTACCATCTTCTTTGAGCTATATAAGCTAGTCTACTTCATAAATGGTTAGAACTTTGGGGAGAGCTTATCAAAAGAAGCAATATTGAGAGCATTGGGTAAGGACTAATTTTTGCTCTACCTTCAACACTTGCAAGCACCACAACTTACATTATGCTCGGGGTGTCCATTTATATATATTAAGTACTAAGTTGAGCATGTTATGACTGAATAGGACGAGCCCTCCCTACTCTTGGTATAAGGAGCTCTATTCCAAAAGTATGGTAGTGAGAGTAAAGGCTCTAATTCAACTCCTTCCTTTGCTACTTCAAAATATAGTTAAAAGTGTAGTTCGTAACAAGTTAGGGAACCATGATGCTAAGAAAACAATTGCAATTTTGTGCATTTTTATAGAATCAGTCATCCAATATTTTTCAAATGTGATAGAGGATACCAATTCTAATCATTTATCTTGTTACATTAAACTTAACATACCAAGTAAGTTTATATCCTAAAATGGTTTCCTTACAAGCAATTAGAGAAGGAAGAAGCTCACAACAAAATATAAATAAATATTACCAAAATATTTTGGAAAAGTTATAGTATTTAAAAAGGTGCATTATAATTTATTTTTTCCCACATAGGGGGTTTTAGGTTTAGGCACCCTTAAGTATTTTAGAGGATACCTAGGAGTTAGTAATGGAGGATTGTTCACACAATGAACCTATAATGTAGCACATTCATCCATAGGATATTAATGAATATCCCCAATTTAACTTGATGTGAAAAGGGTCATGTAATAAAATGCAATGGAAATGTAGAGTTATGCTTAAATGAATTGACCAAACCCTCATGCTTAAAAGGGTGATATAAATTATCAAAGGAATAGGCCGTCATACTTGTGTGGAATTATAGCATTTGGAATAAAACCACTCACGTCATTAGTATTGAGGTAGTTTATGTCTCCTTCAATGAGGGAAACTCATGCTACCATAAGGAAAGACCAATCACACCAATAAAGATGAAGGGAGTTACATCATTAGAAGAAAATGGGTCACAACCTTTTCGACAAAGCATGAACTCATAATTAGGAATGTGAAGAGATTCATTATAATAGGTTTTATTTAATGAGAATATTAACATCCTTCAATCTATATGAATGAAATAATTGGGCATACAAAAGACCAAATGAACTATCAATTGGGTGTAGCTTGAGTGGTCATGAGAAAACTTGTAACCCTCCCTATGCAGCCTCAAATCCCACATTGTGGCATGTTTTTCTCTTAGTAAGTTGATTTGTAAGTTTTTTTACCATGCCTTATGCCTTGAAGAATTTACGATTTACCCTGTGTACCATCAGTGAAATGAGGGGAAATACTCAAGAATTTCCCCTAGGATATTTTACCTAGAAAAATAATGAAGGAGAAATGAAATATTATTCAAATAGTCTCAAGAGGAATAAAAAAATGTGTAACCCAAACTATGATTAGACAAAATCGGAGTTTGTTTGGAGTCCTTTGGTTGTTTAATAAGTGATGATTTAGCATATTGAAAACTAAAGTGTTCCATTGATGCGTAGATATACTTTTGAATAAGGTCGTCAAGATAACAAGGGAAGTTTGGAGAGAGAACCGTAGCTCTAACTTCATCATCCCATTATTATTATAAATCAAGATTATGTGCTAAGATAGATGAAGGAAATGTTGTTTGAAATAGAATCGTAATATAGTATAATATCTTCTCATAGAAGCCCTTGTAATATGTAGATATATTCTTTTAAAAAATCAATAAAGAATAATCAAATCCATTCCATTAAAACGATTTTCAAGGGTAAATTTGTGTGTTAATTTTTGTTGTTAAATGCATCATTCATCTTAAACAATTTTTTTCTCTAAAATTAGATAGTAGAATAACATTTATCACTTTATATTAAACTATATTATATTTATTTGAATATGTATTGCGATCAACTAGTTGTATAGTAGGATTCCTACTACAATTTACAAACTATATTAGCATAAAAAATGTTATAATATATTTACTTGTGAGCTCATTCAATTGGATGTATACTATTGTCCTTTATCCATTATATACATATCTTTGGTTGAATTAGCCCTATTGGAGGTACATTTTGGGTTGGTAGAATTGCAGCAATCTAAGGCAGTTTTTGTAGTGCGCGTGGGTTGAAGGAGTATAAACAAATTGCTCGAACATGACAGGGATATGGAAGAGCCGAAACATTAGCATATAAGGGATAACTATGTAGTTATAAATGATATGAAAGTGGAGGATTTTCTAGGTGGGAGTTGCTATGCTTGAAAATATCAATGCTTTTGTTTTTATTTGCTCTAGTTTAACAACGACATTCTATTTGCCCATGGTAATGGTTTACCTAGGAATTTACCATGGTATTTTGTCTATGAAATTAAGTATAAATCAATAAAATTTGAAGGTGTTAGGGTTAGCAGTTAAGAGATTTGCTAAGCAGCTGAGAGGGTGTATTTATCTATGACATGTTGTAATCTTGTATTGTCGAATTTAGGGTGGTGAGTTGCGGAGTGTTGTGATAAGCTTATATGTATTACATCTTGTTAGGTCTCTGTAACAAGCAAGATTGGCAAAGTCCGATCACAGAGTTAACATCATTTCAACCAACTTTGGGATTCTAGGATCTAGCCCTCCTGAATCCGGAGAGGGATCTCTCCAATATGTACAAAGATGGATATTGTCTTTGAAGTTTGGGGTAATGATATTAGGCTAGTAGGCCAAGGGTTTTGTTTGGTTTTCTCGGATGGTTGAACACAGTTGCTGTCTGAGGCAGAAATATCTATATGCAAATAGGTTCAAAGGTGAGAAGTTGCAAGCAAACAGAGTAAGCTTTGATTATAAAGAAAGATGATGGCAAGTTTTCAATCCATTGGGCTATGGAGTCATAAGAGAATTTAATTGAAACATTCAGGTTCAAGAGTAATCTATGGGGCAAGTCATCTATGCCTAAGGATCTCTTTAAAGTTTGATTTATGGAATGGGGTGATACAATAAGAAAGGGAAATAACAGATGCAGAACAAAGAGCAACCCAGGATCTGGTAAGTACTTTGAAACTAGCCAGCCTTTGACCAGGAACTTAAGAAAAACATAGAAGCAAACTAGGATCTGGTAAGTACTTTGAAACTATCCAACCTTTGATACACTTCTAATAGAACACAGATTAAAAATGAAGGGAAACTCGAAGGCAACCTTTGGAGCAGAAACTATTGGGCTGGGACTCACCCTGATCCTCTCCTAGTTCTCCTTTACTTAGTTACTTCCAAGACAATCACAAAGATAACACAGAATGGCCTAAGATCTGATAAGTGCTTTGAAACTAGTTAGCTTTTAACACATCCTAAGGGAAACAATCAAATAGTCGAGCAAACAAGAAAGGGACTCAGGGCTAACCTTTGATTTCCTCAATTCATTCTTTACACAACATATATGAAAGTAACATTTAAAAATAACATTCAGCAGTGACAAAAGGATGAGGGAACGCCATCATCCATGTACTTAGACTGAATTAAATCATTCTCAAATAACACAGCAGAAAGAAAACGTTTAAATAAAGATTTCTCAGCCAGAGAAGGTTACTGATATACAGTAGTCCCTAACACTGTTTAAACTGTTCTTTACAGTGGAAAATGAAACAAATTGAAAACAGAAACAAAATACAAGTTACAGTGAGAATAACATCACCATCAGCATAGACCAGGATCCCATAAATCAGCTTGTATTGATTGCTTCAAACCAGTTACAATCTTCAAATCCAATGTTTTAATCCATCTCTCTTCACAACCTAACCTATCTGTTACAAGCAGAGCTTCAAGAGCCCATGAAACCACTATTTACAGTCAAGAGTTTTCCACTCAGAAACAGCTACAACACTTCAGCAATTACATTGACAAACAACTAATCCAACCCCTCACTCATCTTCTTCTGGAGTATTTATAGAAGGATGAGGAGGTGAGATCTGATAAAAAGATCTCAAAATACAATTAATGCAGAATTAATGTCTTCCTGGCCTGGGAGGCTCGATGAAGAATTTATACAGGTGTTCCACTGCATTAATGCGCTTATACTTATGAAGTAAGCTCGGAAGGAGCTTTTGTTGACATTTGAGGCTCTGTGTACTATTAGGGTTACTCTGCAAACATTCTGTCATTAAATCTGGTGCAGAAATAACTTCTTTGGTTGTTCCGAGGCATAATATCTGATCTTGTTCAATAAATTTATCCTCTGATTGAGCATTCTGAGGCAATAGGTGGCACTGCGGTGGTTGAGGAATCAATTTGCCTCAAAGTATGGCAGTGGAGGCAACGTATCTGATGAACACTTTTAGGTTTTCCTTTAATCTGTGTTCCGAGTCGGGGATTAGGCTTTTGATAACCGTCTTAGCCGTAATCCCCGCCAATATATCCACTAATCTGCTGCTCTCGTTCACTGTTGTCTTAAAAAACCTGATACTCCTTCTCTACGTTGATTTTGACGGTATTCTTCAAGCTTTACAGGAATGCGCGGCAACCGGGCTCATGAAACCTCGTCGATAGCATTGTTCTTCACCCTGCGGACGATCTTCTTGGATAAATCGAAAGAACGAGAGTCGTCACCCTCATCTTTCAAAATTTCTTTAAAACATGACAAAAGAACCTTAAAACTTGCAAAATACAATCAAAATGAGAAAATCCTGCGTTATATGGGCGACCTGCATTGGAGGGCGTGCGGGAAAAATGGAGCAATCGGAGCCGTTGATCTAATTGCGATCAACAGTCGAGGGAGTTCTGAAAAGTCAGCGGAGGAAAAAGGGGATTGTACGATGGAATTGAGTGGTTGCATGAGAACCGTCGATCTGCAAAGATCGACGGTGAAGATCGGCTTTCGAACGTGCGGGGGGAAATTTAACAGGCAGGCAAGTCTGCTAAAGGCCGGACAGAAGAAGTGATCGGCAACCGTCGGATGGGAGGGCCCAAATCCGACGGTGGAGGTGGATCCCACCGTGGGGCTATGGTACGAAAGATAATGCGCGGGCGAAGCAGAAGGACGACAGTTTTGGGAACGAGGTGGAGGACACGTGTCGGCCAGCGTGTGGAATCGCTGGCCGATGGGATAAAACCGCTACTCGACGAAAGGTGGTGTGGGATATATACCATGGTTTTTGGAAAAGAGCACGGGGGAGGGGGTCCACCAGGTGAGGGGTACTCCGCTCCGTCGGATTTGGGGAGTAGATCGACGGCTGGGAGGACTCGGGGCAATAAAAAACGTGGTTTAACATTTTACGCCAAAACCTTATAAAAGATGGGTTTTTTTAATGTTTCAAAGGAAAAGGGCAGAGTGGGACCACGTTTTGATTTAGCGCCTCAGGGCTTGAGCGGTTAGTCGTGGCGCTCGGGCATGTGGAGGGAGAAACGGAAAGGGGCTTAGCCTGAGGGGCTTAAGCTTAACGCATAAAAACATACGTTTTCTATGGTTTTCCAAAGAATTCCAAAAGGAAATATAATTCCGATAAGGTTCAAACATGGGTATTTTAACCTTGGGGAAAGAGATTAATGGAGGGACGAGGAATAACACATGGTTTGGTGGGGTTTTCATGAATAAAGGGAAATGGAAGAATGAAGGTAAAACGGAAGCAAGGGAGGGAAAAGAAAAAGGGATGCAACAGTACTTGACTAGGATTTTCATGGAATATCAGAGGCTGAGAGAAGGAAAAGTATGAAGAACCAACCAGAAGTTCATGATCTTACCAACAGACTTCAAGCACCAACAATTTCAGGCCTGAATTTGTTTCTTGAAGGCTGCAAAGAATATTTAGCCACCAGCTGATGTAATGGAAAAATATAGGTGGCTAACAGTGGCTCCACTTGGGGATGGTGCCTTCTTGAAGGCATCAAGGATTCAGACTTGATTTCTCTGGAATGCTGACTGGTGCCTGACCCATTGCTTGCTCTTGCTTTTCTTTTGACAAAATAATATCAGTTATGAAAGAAAGATGAATTTCATCAATAGAACCTCTACCTACCCAATCCTACTGATCTAACATTATTATTATTATTATTATTATTATTATTATTTTTTATCAGAGTGCACTTGGATTGGCAAACTCTTATTCACATATTTTATTCTTTTGAAAGCAGGAAACCTAATCTACTTCTATCTCTTATTTCTCCCTGAACTCAGATTAGACAGTTGAGCTCAGATATTTCTCTACCTAGTCTAATGTCTGTTGGGATTATACAGTCCAACAAACTTTCATTCTCTAAATTCTACAACAGAAATTTAAAAATAGCCAAGTCAATATTGAGCTGTTTGACTTGCTATGATCTATGGCATAAAAACAAGCTGCACATAGATTATTATTTGCAGAAAATTTTAAATCAAAACAGAAGGCTTAAGATCTGAAACTTTTTTATTATGGCCTTCTCTTATATTCACAGCTCTGTCTTTTCCTTTTTGGTGAGCTATCTTTGCTTCTCTTCTGGTTCAAGTTTTGAGCGAATTAGAACCAGGTCTTCTCCCCTATGACTCAGAAAATAAAACAGTTTGAGTCATTTTTCTCTTGGGAACTTTGGTTCAGATTTTGAGTTTCTTTGAACCTTAATTTCTATTCTAAACTATCTACTGATAAGCCAAGATTAAACAGTTTGGAAAATCAAATTTTCTACCCTATCAGCAGAAAATTGAAAGCTAATTAGTCAAGATTAAACAGTTTGACCAATTAGAAGTGTGTTTCAAGGAGTGGAATTTAAGCTTGCACACTTTCAGATTCATTTCTCTTTTTTGGCATGGGGCCTTGCCTTTCTTGTTTTTCATTTCTGCCCTCTTTTCTTTCTTTCTTTGTTTTTGTATTTTTTGATTTTTCATAACTTTAAATGCAATGGTGGATGAAACATTTACAGCGGCAAAAAAAAGGTAAAAAGGCTTCAAACATGAAATAATTTAAGACAGGTAATGCTTAAGCATCCTGCCATTGACAGGACCCCCAAACAATTATGTTCCATTCAGTTCTTGTAAGAAGAATGCATTGTTTCCAGCAACTGAATGAATGGAGTAAGGGCCAAGCCACAGATTGTCAAATTTACCATGCTTTCCCTTGTCTTCCCTCTTTGAGTCCCACTTTAAAACTTTGTCCCCAATTTTGAAATTGCTGGCCTTTGTCCTTCTATCAAACATCTTCTTGATATTGTCTTGCTTCTGCAATGCTTTGTTGTACACTTCCTCTCTGGTTTGCTGAAGATGAATGGTCTGATTTATTCTTCTGATTATGTCATTTTCTTCAGTCTGTAACTCTTGAATTAACTTCATAACTGGTACACCAAGGCTATTAGGAAAAATTGCATCTGTACCATACACAAGCTGGAAAGGTGACATACCAATGGATTTCTTCAATGTTAATCTGTCAGCCCAAAGTGCTTGGATCAGCTTTGTGTGCCAAGACTTCTTGTTGTCCTCCAACAGTTTCTTTATTATGTTCACTAAGCTTTTGTTGGAAGACTCTGCAAGTCCATTACCTTGAGGGTAATAGGCTGTGGAGTGTCCCAATGTTATCTGGTACTTGTGACAGAATTCCACCATTTTCTTTGAACCAAATTCCGCTGCATTGTCTGTAATGATCTTGGTAGGGCAGCCAAATCTGGAAAGGATATTGGTTTCTATGAATTTTACGATAACCAAATCATTGGCCTGTCTACAAGGAATGGCTTCTATCCACTTAGTGAAATAGTCTGTGGCAGTAAGGATCCACCTGTGCTGGGCAGAGGATGGTGGATGGATTTCTCCTATGAAGTCAATTCCCCACTGTTGAAAAGGGGCTTCAACAGTAATTGGATGCAGAGGAAGGGGTAGTAATTTTCTCTTGCCCTCGAACAGTTGGCATTTATGGCAAGTAGTTGTCAGCTTGTGTACATCAGGAAAAAGGGTGGGCCAATAGAAACCAGCCCTCAAAATTTTGTTGGTTGTTGACTTCCAGTACAAATGGCCTCCACACTCTCCTTCATGGAATTCCTGCTTAATTCTTTCTGCATCAAACTCAGGCAAACATTTAAGCAATATACCACTCACATTTTTCCAATAAAGACATTTATCAATAATGCAATAGTTTACGTCTTTTAACTTTAGGAATCTTGCCTTTGTTTTAGATAAACCAGGAGGTGTATTCAAATTAAGAAAAACATAAACAATATCAGTATACCAAGGAGAATTCACAAAATTATCTTCAACAACGGGAGTTGAGAACTCTTCTTGGTTATCCAAAGCATTAATCATATTAATATCAAGAACTTCACAATTTGATTCAGCCATTAACCTAGCTAGACCCTGACCTTTGATGAGCTTAGTGGGTTTAATCTCTAAATCATATTCAAGAATAACAACAATCCACTTACCTCTCTTACCATCTGGATCCTGGGTTAGAATGTCTTTTACAGCTAAATTTGGGACAAAGGCAATGATGTGTGAGTGAAGGATGTATACCCTGAAGTCCTTTAAAGATTTTACCAAAGCAAAAGCCTGTTTTTCCATAATGTTATACCTCAAAGGGGCATCCCTCAATGCCTTGCTAAAGAATGCAATGGGCTGCTCTTGTCCTTGTGGATTTTTCTGTAAAAGGACAGCAGCTATAGTATGTTCTGATGCAAATGAGAAGATATAAAAATCCTTTGAAAAATCAGGACTTATGAGAACCGGTGTCTTGGTTAACGCTTGTTTCACCAGCTCAAAGGATGTCTTTGCTTCCGAGGTCCATTTCACCCCTTGCTCCCTTTTCAACATGTTTGTGATATTCCTAAGGAGCTCAGCCAAATTGGGAATGAACCTTCTCAAAAAGTTAATCTTTCCAATGAAAGACTGCAACTCTTTGATGTTTCGAGGATGAGAGATTTGCAATATAGCCTCAATCCTCATGGGATATATCTTTATGCCTTCTTCTGAAATGATATGTCCAAGAAGTTTACCTTCTTGGAGACCAAATAAGGTCTTTTTAGGGTTTAAAGATATCCCAAACCTTCTGCACTTCTCGAAAACTTTTCTCAAATGTTCTAAGTGTTCTTCATCTGTTTTTGAAAACACAATTACATCATCGAGATAGATAATGATGAAGAAGCCCAATTCTTCCGAGAATGCTATGTCCATGGCTCTCTGAAAGGTTGCTCCAGCATTCATTAGACCAAAAGGCATTTTCACATACATGAAAGTGCCCCATGGTGTAGTAAAAGCTGTCTTTAATTGATCATCAGGGTGGACTAGGACTTGATTATACCCTGAATAGCCATCCAGCAAAGAAATTCTTTTAGACCCCACCACCCTTTTCAAAATATGATCCATCTTGGGCAAAGGGTAGTTGTCTTTTAATGAAGCTTTGTTTAAATTTCTGAAGTCTATACAAAGCCTAATTTCTCCAGTCTTCTTCCTAATCGACACCAGATTAGATACCCACTCAGAATATCTAATAGGGACAATAATACCAGCATCGTGCATCTTCATGATTTCCTTCTTAACCAAAGGCAGCTGTACAGGGTTTATTCTGCGCAGTTTTTGTTTGAATGGTTTTTGGTTTTCTTTAAGAGGGATTTTTTGCTGTATTATTTCAGTGTCATAGGATTTAATATCTTCGTAACTCCAAGCAAAAACATCAGAAAATTCTTTGAACAGCTCTATGTATTTGAGTTTAATGTGAGCTGGAAAAGTTTTAGACAGTTTGATCAATTTCGATTTTTCCTCACTGCCTATATTGCATTCCTCTACTTCAGTTTCTACAGGTTCTAGTTTGGGTTTGTTAGCCACATCATCAAAATCAAACAGTTCTTCTAGAGGGGCCAAACCCTTGGGAAAATTATCATCCTTAGAATGTAGAGTTTCCAATTCCTCTGTTTCAGATTTTGCACTTGATTCTGTTTGGTTTCTAGATTTGATAGTCTGAAGGTTTATATCTACCAGCTGCGGAGATGGCTCTTCTTCACCAAGAAAATTTTCTTCACTGCAGTCTGTATCATAGTCTGAATCTGAACTATGGGGTTCAAACTCATTTCTGAATTGCATGAAGTCTTCTATTTGTCTATCTCCACCAAACACCTACCAATATTTCTTGTTATCCGGGATAGCTGGTCTGAATTTTATCTGAGAGGTGTCATCATATAGCATTGGGCAGGTTCTAGCAGCAAAGGCTAAATTGTGGGCTGCAATGTTTCTTTTTCTTGGGACAAAAGTCAGTGTGGACTCTTCGAATGTTTTCAAAAGATCTATGACATCATTCCTGTAGGCCCTAAGTCTGGGGTGATGTGCATTATATTCCCCATTAACTTGCCTAATGATTAGTTCAGAATCCCCATATACATTGATTCTCTTGGCACCTAACTTTTTCAAGAGATGCAAGCCTAAGAGAAGGGATTCATATTCTGCTATGTTGTTGGAACACTGAAAATTTAATTTACATGAGATACATTCTGTATGATTGTTTTCAGTGTTGGTAATCCAGACACCTGCACCTGCATTTGTTTTGGTGCATGACCCATCAAAATACATAGTCCATAGAGGAACTTTTTCAGTTTGATGGATGGGCTGTGTATAATTTGATTCCTCAAGTTTTTCATCGGGTTGAGGGTTGTCTTTCTGACTGTCAAGTTTTAAGTTCAAAGGATTAATAACTTGCAGTTCAAGATCTGTGTTTAGTTTGCTAGGATCTTCAGACACAATAGACTGTTCCGGCATTTCAGCGTTGTGTTCCTCTCCCTCCGTTTCAGCCATTGATTCTGTTGAAATGATGTGTCCTGTAAGTGTTTCATCATTGAACATGATAAAAGAATCAAGGCTCGTATTTATAGCATAGAGAGGGGAGTTTTGAGGCCGATCTTGACTTGTCACTGTGTACTGCATGTGGGATTCCCTGTAAAGTCTTCTAGTCTGATTAAAAACAGGGATGGTCGCATAGGTCATGTCCATTTGCATGGTCCCCTGTAACTTAGCACCCCAAGATCTTGATAAAAGCATTCCATACTTTGGGGGTACATCAGCCACAACAACATCCATGACTAAACATTTGGCTGGAATCTGGGCTAAGTTAACACAGAGATCTTTTATCAATCCTAGACATTTAACTCTGCTTGAGTCAAAGGAGTACAAGTCTTTGTAAGGTCTGGTAATTTCAAGACCCAGGCTTTCCATTACGGCTTTTGGCATTAAATTATGGGAAGAGTCCGAGTCATGCATAACATTGTGCAGAATTTTGTCATGAATGTTTAAGCTTACGTAAAAGGGAGGGACAGGACCTTCTTGGAACTTTCCTTCAATCTTTGGACCAAAAATAAGCTCTGGTTGGTCATCATTAAGATTGAGTGAATCTTCATTATCCTCTAAGTTCAAAGCTTTCAAAATTTTGGACCTATATACATGTTGGGCAGCTAACTCAGTCAAAGGAACATAAATTTTGATCTTTGAGATTTCTTGTTCTAGGCTAAAAAGGTTTTGACTCTTTAAAACATTGATTTCAGCCTTGTTTGCTGCCACTTTATCAGCAATAACATCTTGCTAATTCGGTTTATCTACAGTTGAAACAGTTGTCTTTCCAGGGGTACTAACCGAGGTGCTAGTACTGCTAATGTTTGCACTCTGTTTTTCAACATTTTGAGTGCCTTTCCCTTTACCACTACCAGAATTCACAGCCACTGTTGTGTCCTTTTGTTTGATTTTTTTAGACTTAGTTGCAGTGCTGTTTTGAGAAGGTTTGCCAGAGGTTTCCTTGTTGGGGGTTTGTTGATTAGACCTACTGAGTTCATATTCCCTTGAAAGATGTATGACAGTGTTTTCCATGTTTTGATAGTAATTCTCATTATCATCTCTTCTATCATCGTAAGGTGTATAAAGACCCTGTTTATTATCATAATGAACCTCAAAGTCATCATCCTCTACCCCAAATAATTTTATATCATTATCCTCTGTTATTTCATCTATTTCCTCAACCTCACTTAAAAAGTTTTGATGAAAGGGAGGAATGATCTGCTGATCACCTTCCCTAGGTCTGTTTGGAGGCTGATTTCTTCTAATATTCTGATTCTGGTTTTGGTTTCTGTTCTGAGGAGCGTTTTGATTTAAACTTGCTTGCGCTCTCTCTAGAATGCTCATTTTCTTCATCATTTCTTCCATCATTCTTTCCATCTTTGAGCTTGAGGTGGAAGGGGTGGATTCCTCTCTAAAAGATACTCTATTTTCAGCTTTCATCCTCGCTCTCTTCTCCATAAGGTTAACTTCTACAGAAAGAGCACCTCTTTGCATATCTTCGAGGGTTGAAAAAACTCTTTCTCTGAGTGAATATGTCATGTCTAGATCAAACCCTTCAGGAAATTTGTTTAAAGCTGAGCCCTGAGGAGGTTTTAGTTCAGGGGAAAGTGCATTATACACGCTGTTAAATCTGGTACAATAAGCTTGTACACTTTCCCCAGGGTTCCTATGGAGATTATTGTAATCAGCAAGGACTTGGAGAGGATTCTTTCTCACTTCCCACTTGTTTAAGAATGTTTGATGGAAGACTTGGAGGTCGTTAATACTATGGGGGGTTAAACCTTTAAACCATTTTCTCACTTCTCCCCCCAAACTTTGAGCAAACAGTCTGATTTTGACAGACTCATTATCAATTTCATTTCTATGAAAGTAGTCATTCATCTTGTCCACATGTTGAGATGTTGTTATAGTATTACTAGCATCAAATAATGGAATTTTGGACTGATAGTCCTGTGGAAGATTGACTAGTGGTACAGGAAGGACTAAGGGAGCATACCATGCTGCCATGATATGTGGTGGGGGCGGATTTACAAAAGGAGGTGTGGGTTGAAGTGGAGTGGTTTGAACAGTGGATGAAGGATGAACAGAAGTGGATGGAACAACAGTAGATCTCTGAGCTGATCTTGGATGAAAGACACCTAGATTATGTAAGAAATGTAAATCAGGAGGTGTTGATTCTCTATTCCCAAGGGTTTCATTTGTTTTGGGAGATGAAAGTGAAGGCTCAAAATCTAGCTGATCTAAATCACCAAATGACCTAGTCCTGAATGGGTTTAAAAAGTCAGTTTGTGATTTCTGAAGAGCTGAAAGATTTTCAGAGACTGAATTAGCTCTTAGGGATGATCTGAAAACAGTTGAAAATTGTATCTTAGGAGACTTCCTAAGAATTATTTCTAGGTTATCAACTATTTCAGGTGGATCAGGGTCAGGATGAGCTCTAGTATGAATCTTTTTAGGAGCCACAATGTTTATATGTTTTAGACCCAACTAAACAGGAAAAGTTCAACCATATATGACAATCTTTAGGAGGTTAACTAATCTGTTTCCTCAATTCTCCTCCTGCAGCCTTTTAACTAGGTTTGAAAGATATTGTAAGAATGAGGGTTCTTCCCAGCGAAGTCTTAATGGTCTGCTCAGGATCGTGGAGTTGCCAGGTGAAAAGTCCGGAATGTTTTCAAAGGAGTACATTGTTCACCACAGTGTTTGTGAAACCTTCCTTTTGAAGGATATCTCAAAACACAATAAACTCTAACCAGAGATTAACTGGAAGGGCATTCACCAGATATGTCACCTCAAAAAGAGGGTGAGATCCGGAGGCTACCTGGCCCTTTCCAGACTCTGTATAAGAGTATAGGGTAAAACACATCAAAGACGTATACAAGATATCAAAACTAGTGTTTTACTACCAATCTGAAATGTTTTTGGTATTTTCTGAATTGCTTTTGTTGTGGTTCAGAAGAATATCCTAACTCTGCCTCAAAACTTAGCTACGGTTATGAAACAAAGACAGTATATCCTTATGGCTAAGCTAGCGGATTTTCCAAGGTTAGATAAAAACTTAAAAGAATCCTAGGATTGACCTAGTTTGTCACTGATTCAATTGAGCTTCATCATGATTACCATTTCTTGGTAGTGCTTGGAAAGGCTGCTTTTGACTCTCAAGGTCTATGTGAAAATAAAGGGGAAAAAGATGAAAGCTCAAGTCATGAGTATCCCGAGCGAAGTCGCCAGAAATGTTAGGTTCTGGTGGCTCAGCTGCAAAATAGAACAATCGTCATGGAACCAGAGATTCTGGGTTCGATCCCCAGTGGAGTCGCCAGAAATGTTAGGTCTCTGTAACAAGCAATATTGGCAAAGTCCGATCACAGAGTTAACATCATTTCAACCAACTTTGGGATTCTAGGATCTAGCCCTCCTGAATCCGGAGAGGGATCTCTCCAATATGTACAAATATGGATATTGTCTTTGAAGTTTGGGGTGATGATATTAGGCTAGTTATGAAGGCCAAGGGTTTTGTTTGGTTTTCTCGGATGGTTGAACATAGTTGCTGTCTGAGGCGGAAAGATCTATATGCAAATAGGTTCAAAGGTGAGAAAGTTGCAAGCAAACAGAGTAAGCTTTGATTATAAAGAAATATGATGGCGAGTTTTCAATCCATTGGGCTATGGAGTCATAAGAGAATTTAATTGAAACATTCAGGTTCAAGAGGAATCTATGGGGCAAGTCATCTATGCCTAAGGATCTCTTTAAAGTTTGATTTATGGAATGGGGTGATACAATAAGAAAGGGAAATAACAGATGCAGAACAAAGAGCAGCCTAGGATCTGGTAAGTACTTTGAAACTAGCCAGCCTTTGACCAGGCACTTAAGAAAAACATAGAAGCAAACTAGGATCTGGTAAGTACTTTGAAACTATCCAACCTTTGATACACTTTTAATAGAACACAGATTAAAAACAAAGGGAAACTCGAAGGCAACCTTTGGAGCAGAAACTAGTGGGCTGGGACTCACCCTGATCCTCTCCTAGTTCTCCTTTACTTAGTTACTTCCAAGACAATCACAAAGATAACACAGAATGGCCTAAGATCTGATAAGTGCTTTGAAACTAGTCAGATTTTAACACATCCTAAGGGAAACAATCAAATAGTCGAGAAAACAAGAAAGGGACTCAGGGCTAACCTTTGATTTCCTCAATTCATTCTTTACACAACATATATGAAAGTAACATTTAAAAATAACATTCAACAGTGACAAAAGGATGAGGGAACGCCAGCATCCATGTACTTAGACTGAATTAAATCATTCTCAAATAACACAGCAGAAAGAAAACGTTTAAATAAATATTTCTCAGCCAGAGAAGGTTACTGATATACAGTAGTCCCTAACACTGTTTAAACTGTTCTTTACAGTGGAAAATGAAACAAATTGAAAACAGAAACAAAATACAAGTTACAGTGAGAATAAAATCACCATCAGCATAGACCAGGATCCCATAAATCAGCTTGTATTGATTACTTCAAACCGGTTACAATCTTCAAATCCAATGTTTTAATCCATCTCTCTTCACAACCTAACCTATATGTTACCAGCAGAGCTCCAAGAGCCAATGAAACCACTATTTACAGTCAAGAGTTTTCCACTCAGAAACAGCTACAACACTTCAGCAATTACATTGACAACCAACTAATCCAACCCCTCACTCATCTTCTTCTGGAGTATTTATAGAAGGACGAGGAGGTGAGATCTAATAAAAAAGATCTCAAACACAATTAATGCAGAACTAATGTCTTCCTGGCCTGGGAGGCTCGATGAAGAATTTATACAGGTGTTCTACTGCATTTATGCGCTTGTGCTTATGAAGTAAGCTCGGAAGGAGCTTTTGTTGACATTTGAGGCTCTGCGTACTATTAGGGTTACTCTGCAAACATTCTGTCATTAAATCTGGTGCAGAAATAACTTCTTTGGTTGTTCCGAGGCATAATATCTGATCTTGTTCAATAAATTTATCCTCTGATTGAGCATTCTGAGGCAATAGGTGGCACTGTGGTGGTTGAGGAATCAATTTGCCTCAAAGTATGGCGGTGGAGGCAACGTATCTGATGAACACTTTTAGGTTTTCCTTTAATCTGTGTTCCGAGTCGGGGATTAGGCTTTTGATAACCGTCTTAGCCGTAATCCCCGCCAATATATCCACTAATCTGCTGCTCTGGTTCACTGTTGTCTTCAAAAACCTGATACTCCTTCTCTGCGTTGATTTTGACGGTATTCTTCAAGCTTTATAGGAATGCGCGGCAATCGGGCTCATGAAACCTCGTCGATAGCATTGTTCTTCACCCTACGGACGATCTTCTTGGATAAATCTAAAGAACGAGAGTCGTCACCCTCATCTTTCAAAATTTCTTTAAAACATGACAAAAGAACCTTAAAACTTGCAAAATACAATCAAAATGAGAAAATCCTGCGTTATATGGGCGACCTGCATTGGAGGGCGTGCGGGAAAAATGGAGCAATCGGAGCCGTTGATCTAATTGCGATCAACAGTCGAGGGAGTTCTGAAAAGTCAGCGGAGGAAAAAGGGGATTGTACGATGGAATTGAGTGGTTGCATGAGAACCGTCGATCTGCAAAGATCGACGGTGAAGATCGGCTTTCGAACGTGCGGGGGGAAATTTAACAGGCAGGCAAGTCTGCTAAAGGCCGGACAGAAGAAGTGATCGGCAACCGTCGGATGGGAGGGCCCAAATCCGACGGTGGAGGTGGATCCCACCGTGGGGCTATGGTACGAAAGATAATGCGCGGGCGAAGCAGAAGGACGACAGTTTTGGGAACGAGGTGGAGGACACGTGTCGGCCAGCGTGTGGAATCGCTGGCCGATGGGATAAAACCGCTACTCGACGAAAGGTGGTGTGGGATATATACCATGGTTTTTGGAAAAGAGCACGGGGGAGGGGGTCCACCAGGTGAGGGGTACTCCGCTCCGTCGGATTTGGGGAGTAGATCGACGGCTGGGAGGACTCGGGGCAATAAAAAACGTGGTTTAACATTTTACGCCAAAACCTTATAAAAGATGGGTTTTTTTAATGTTTCAAAGGAAAAGGGCAGAGTGGGACCACGTTTTGATTTAGCGCCTCAGGGCTTGAGCGGTTAGTCGTGGCGCTCGGGCATGTGGAGGGAGAAACGGAAAGGGGCTTAGCCTGAGGGGCTTAAGCTTAACGCATAAAAACATACGTTTTCTATGGTTTTCCAAAGAATTCCAAAAGGAAATATAATTCCGATAAGGTTAAAACATGGGTTTTTTAACCTTGGGGAAAGAGATTAATGGAGGGACGAGGAATAACACATGGTTTGGTGGGGTTTTCATGAATAAAGGGAAATGGAAGAATGAAGGTAAAATGAAAGCAAGGGAGGGAAAAGAAAAAGGGATGCAGCAGTACTTGACTAGGATTTTCATGGAATATCAGAGGCTGAGAGAAGGAAAAGTATGAAGAACCAACCAACAGTTCATGATCTTACCAACAGACTTCAAGCACCAACAATTTCAGGCCTGAATTTGTTTCTTGAAGGCTGCAAAGAATATTTAGCCACCAGCTGATGTAATGGAAAAATATAGGTGGCTAACACATCTGAAATATGTTCTGGAAACAATAGAATATTGTTGGTGTTTATTCTATCTTTTTTTTTTGTTGGAACCTAAATGCTTGATGTTTAAGTTCATTTTTTTTAATACTTTTCTGTATAATGGGTTGATCGAATAGTGTGAGGAAATAAGACACCCATTTTTATTTCACTTTTCTCAATGATATATCTAATATTATCATGAATGTATGAATTTTTGATTTTGTAATATCCCAAAATGGGAAGGACGGGAATATAGAAACACAATAGTTGGAAACTACAACAATGAACAAATAAATTAAATACACCATAAAAAATAGACAGAATAGCTGAGTCATTTTATTAATATGTAGATGGATTACAATGTACAACAGTGCTCAAAAATAGAAACACTCAAGCCAACAAGGAAGGCTAGGGTGACCCTGAAGTCCTCTCATCAAAGGCACTACGTAACTGCTGATCTACTGGAGGCCATACTGATTTTTCCCTTCTGTAAATGATGGAAATATAACTATTGAATGAAAGGGAATGCGTATATATGGCTGTTCCGGAGCTCAGATGTTGTCGGGATTTCAGATCTAGGATCTATGATGAAAACCCAGAAAGGATTTCCAGATCTAACAACCTTGGAAAATCACCCTGCTAGGGCTTGCACAATATGACTACTGGGTATGTAGATCTATTGCATGAACTGAAGAATATATGGCTGCAATGATATACAATCAGCTCAATGCAAGAAGGGTTGATCCCTCCTCCAAATATCCAAGCTAGAAGCTTGAGATATATCTCCTCCTTCCTCCTCCCAAGTTGCAGCTGCTCAATACACAATAGCTGGAAATAACTGTGTTGTCAAGGAGGCCGAATCTATAGACTGATGCTAGATGATGCAATGTTGCTGAGGAATGATGGAAACAATATCACCAAAGTGGGAGGATGATCGCTCACAGGATTTCCAGCTGAAATACTAGAAATTTCCTTCCTCCAATAGATCTAGAAGACTGGACTACGCAATTCCTAGGGGAAGTACTGCTGCATGGAGGTGTATAATTTTGGTTTAATGCCAAATCAATTTTCTTCTTTTGGAAGATTGATCTTGAAGAACAAGGTGAAAGGATGAACCCTCCACCATTTTCCTAGCTTAATTGCTAGAAACAACCTTCTCCTCTCAAACCCTAAAGTAGGAATGCATAATTCCTGAGTCTGAATGTGCTATAGAGAGGGGCTAAATATGGTACCAATGCCTTATGATGAATAGCTACTCAAAGAAGCTTTCCAGAGTAGGCACTCGAAGCCCCCCATGGATAAGGGTGGGCTTCCTGCTTAGGAAAACCCATGTGCTAAACAACACTACAAACTTAGATAAAAAATTGAAGTGTGCAAAGAAATTTCAAATGACAAATCCATATCTAAAATACAAATCTAAAATCTAAGTTCTATGGCTGCCTTCACCTTCCATTAGATACTACAGCAATTCATCACCCTCCAAATGGCATCCTCATATCGAAGGTCTCCCCATCTGCTCCAATGTGCTATGCATTCCCAACTCAATATCTACCTTTTTAGAATGTCTAGAATGGCCTCCAGCTATGTAGTTAGATGCCTCTCCTCATTAATGAATCTCCAACTGGAAACCCTTTTTTGTACAATTTCCTCATCTATGCATGATATATATGAAGTGAAGTGGTTTCTTCCAAAATTGGAAAGTCCCAACTCATAAACCATCTCTCCAACCCATGCTATATGAAGTATGATGTATCTCCCCATGCTTCCATCTTTGGCTCTATTGGCCTTGCTTGCTCCAAGCATCATCTCAACACTGTGCAAGATAATAAGTAGAGACATATGGATGGACATGTATATTATCAAACCATACTCTCCCAATAGTAACCACCGCAGTAATGCCTCTTGCTGCCACATCACACCATCATCATACCAAGTTTAGTAGCCATACTCTCTCAAGAGAAGCCACCAAAACAATGTCTCTTGCTACAACACCACCTCATCATCATACCAAATATGTTGGCCATACTCTCCTAACAAAATCCAACATAGTAAGGCCTCATGTTGCCATCCTCCATCATCATCATGCATGGTATGGGAGAAAGTCGACCCATATTCTCCCAAGAGTAACCAAAGCAAGAAGGATTCTTACTGCCATCTCACATCATCATAATGCAAGTCACGGAGTAAGAAAATACTGATTGACATGTAGAATGTAACATCAAAACAACATAACCAAGGTCCCTGATGCCCCATCATGTGAGTGCCATGTAACGTCCCAAAAAAATATGCATCCATTGACATAGGATATGTCATGTGATGGCCAAACTCTCTCAAGAGTAACTAGTGCAGCCATGCCTCCTGTTGTTGCATCACACCAGTGCTATGCAAGACATGGATCATACAAATGTGAAATGTTGGGTAGTAACCATAATCTCCCAAAAGAAACCAGTGCAACCATGTTTCCTGCTGCTCTGTATCATAGGTATGCAAGTGGGTTGTCAACCCCTTGCTCATCATCCTCATCCATCCATCCCACTATGGGTGATGAATCATATCATGCTCCATCTTGGTATCCAACCAAGGTAGAATACCATCCTCCTCAATCTAATAACATTTTCACTCCATGATATGTTGAATTTCACTCTCCTTGAGGTCTCTCCATGAGATCCTATCATCAATGGACCAATAGAACCCATCAGGTTCTACATATGCTATAGGTAGAAACTTCTCTTTGAGCTTGTTAATGTCCTGTGATTTAGAAGATTGGTAGGCCAAATGAAAAGGGTAACATTAGACCAATCTTTGGAGTCCTAAGACCTAGCCTTCCTAGACTTAGAGAGGGCTATCTCTATTGTATGCAAAGGATGTGAACTTGTTTTCTTTTAGGGTTTGATTTTAGGCTAGTTGTTAAGTGTAGGGTTTGTTGTTTGTTTTGGTTGGGGTAAGATGATCAAGTAGAATAGTTTGAGTGAGAGGTATTCAAATCATTAGGCTATGGAGTCTATGAAAGTCATGGATATCTCAACAGTGAAACAAGATGCATAACAGGGAAAATCTAGCATGGTCAAATGGATCTTTAAGGCATGTGTGAAGTGAAATGAAGATAAAGTTGGTGAGCATAGTAGGTGTGTAAGGGTAGTGAATAATCCTTAAACAAGTGCTTTTTAAACAATATGGTCTCGAATACTAATCAACATAAGGGCATAATCATAAGACAGGGAAAAACAATATCTTTTTTATTATACTCAAGCAAACAAGCATTCAAGATGAACAATTCAGTGAACCATAGAAAGAAAGAAACTTATCTAACTTCTAGTGATTTCACCTTCATGGTTTAGAAAACATACAAGATAACATATAACCTTAATCAAATAAGAGGGAATTCCTAAGAATCTATGATCAAGCTACAAAGAACTTTAAGGCAACTTCTCAAGCATGGATAAAGGGCATGATCAGAGCATGGCCTCTTTGGCTAAAACCTAACAAGTAGTACTTCAAAGAGAGATTCCAAAACAGAGTTTAAATAGCAAAAAATAAGCAAGGCTAACCATAAAACATATTTGAAAACTAATATATTGAACCATTCATGGAATAAACAAGAATAACTAGGTCTAAGAAGTAACTAAGAATTCCTTAAACTAACCCAGCAGAGGAAAACATAAAGACAATAGAAAATAGGAAGGACTAAGGTGCCTCAAAGAAAATTTCTTAGCCTATACTCTTTTGTTCTATTGTAACATAGAAGGATGTAACAAAATGACACATAAGGAAACAAGAACTAAACAAAGACACATCACCATTAATCATGCTCAGGGATCCTGCAAGCTATACTTCTTCATCATCAATCAAAGCAAGGCATTCAAAAACTCCACATGACCAATTTCTTCTTCAAACTCAGGAAAACCATGTATTTCTCTCAAAACTCATCAAATGCCAACCCAAATAATTAGCTCACATGTAGTATTTATCTGCAAAATGAGGAGGTGCTGCTAAACTAGGTTTTAGATGTCATTTATTACAAAGTTTAATATTTTTCTGACCTTTGAGACCATGCAAGGCCTAAGGCAAAAGTACCTGACTGTGTTTCTCTAAAATAATAACTCCTAACTTAACTTATATTTTAATATATGTGAAATATTTGAATTTGGGGCTTAGTAATAACTTTACAATAACTGTTGGTAGATAGAAAATATCTCTAACTAAGTATAATAACTCTTCGATGCTTTATTGAAGGAAACAATGTTGTAGGTGGTAAAATATATTTTGAAGGAGTAACTGCCTATAGGTGTAGTTAATTCGAATGTGTTTTTTGGCTAAGTAGCCTCTTGTTTTGTCTTTCAACCCTATATTTGGGCCTTTAAACTTTGTTTAACCTTCCACTGTCTATTTCTTCTATTTTTTCTCTTTATTTCGCTTTATCTATTTTTGTCTATTAATCCTTTAATTTAACCTTTTTGATCTTCTGTCTTCATCCCTTAATACTTTAATTGTCTACCTTTATTTTCTTTAAACTCTTCTTTATTGGCTAACCTTCATCTTTGTGTTTTAGGATCTACTCCTTTAACCTTTATCCTTATATTTTTAATATCTTTACACTATGTTTTACTAACTAATCCTCAAGATTTATCTCGAAACTGGGATTAGCCTATAACCTTGTACTTTACTTGGTTACAGTCTCTTGACTGTCTTTCCTCTTAATGTGCTTTTGTTTGTCTGCATTTTTGTTGTAGGGACACGTTTCTTTCTTTGAAGGATGGTTTAATTAACCATCGATGATTAATCTTGACAGAGGGCCTTTGGTCCTTCTAAATTTGATTTAAACCCCTGGATCGTCACCCAGGGCTCCATCCATTGTTTCTAGACCATTGAAATGCATTTACTTGCATTTTTGCCATTATACTTGCACATGAAATGAACAATTTTAGTTTTTAAAGCCTGAAAAGAGGGTTTGCTTCATTTTCTGAGGTTTTAGGTTATCAGAGGTCGTTTGCAGAGGAGGAAAAGGTGTGGGAGGTAGGGTTCTGAAGGTGGAAGCAACAAAAATTCAAACGAAGGTGGGCGGATTTGTAATTTGGCTTAGAGGGATGAGCGGTTTTGAAAAACCGAAGGTGGTTTATCGCGCACCAGAGGGGTGGTAAATGGTTTTCGGGGGCGGCGATGTGATACTATTGGGTGATTTCTGTGTGGTAGGGTGAAACCGCCCATTTCGCATGGGTCAAGAAGCCTTAACCCCAGCACTAATTTATTTGCAA
Source organism: Pinus albicaulis (assembly GCA_034641835.2). Taxonomy (NCBI): domain Eukaryota; kingdom Viridiplantae; phylum Streptophyta; class Pinopsida; order Pinales; family Pinaceae; genus Pinus; species Pinus albicaulis. The sequence continues at coordinate 269,051,190 of CM076582.1, forward strand.
TACGAAATTTAGGACCTCAGATCTGAAGCAATGAGATCGACGGTGATCGCACAATGGGGGAGCAAAGGGCAGGTTTGGAGGTGGAGCAGGGGGGTTTGGACACGAGGTGACATGGCGATATTTGACTGGGCACGAAGTTTCAAAGGAGAGCAGTCCAAGGGGTTTTATAATAATAGGCGAACATGACCTTGTATAAGGTTTATGGGGGAAATATATAACAAAGGCAGAGGTGGAATCATTTTCATTGGGGGAAGGGCTCATAAGGTAAGCAGATTCGGGGTCATATGAGTGTGAGGGAGTGAGGGCTTAAGGCGAGGGGCTAAAAACCTTTAAAGGGTCGGGTTTTTCATATAAAACGAGTTTTTATAAAATAAAACAAAAATACCCAATAGGTTCAATATTTTGATTAAAAACGATGTAAAAGAGGGCCTTTTACATGGTTTTAATATGTACAAAGGAAAATGAGGAATGGAGGGTATTAATGAGGGTTTTGAAAAAAGGGGGAATTTTTAGAAGGGGAATGAATGAATGATAATGTGGTTAGGGAAGGGAGTGAGAATGAGGTATAACAGCCCGAGATGATTTTCTTTTAAGAGCAACGAGGTAGTTTAGGAGAGCAGAGATGAAATATATAGTAAAATAGGTTGATTTAGCATAATGAAGGTAGTGAGATTTCTAAAACTCACAATATTCATAAATCTTGTTTTTACAAATATAGGACAAATACTTAGTCATCTTCAAGATAACAAAAATTACTGATGACTAATAGTGGCTCCACTTGCAGAGGGCAACTCCTTTTCAGGAGGTGTCGAGAACTTTCAGATATCAAATCTCTGAGTTTATGAAAACCAATGCCTAATCTAATGGGTAGATTTTTCTTCTTTCTTATGTTGATGTTTCTTCTCTGAAGTTATGATCTCATGAATCTAAAAAAAATGATTTCTTCAACCTTATTTATACCTACCCAGCCTATTTTGTCTAACATTTTTTCTTCTTTGGATGCACTTAAATTTGCAAACCCTTGAAATTCTTTTATTTTGAAAGAAAAAAAAAACTATCTACTTCTATCCTTATTACTTCCAAGAGTCCATATTATGCTATTGAACTCTTTTTATTCTCTATCTAGGATAACTTACTATCAAGATTAAGTTGTATGACATACTTCATTCTCTAAGCTATTGACATGAAATTGAAAACATGGCTTGAGTCAAGATTAAGAAATCTGTTTCACCATGGGTTGTGGCATTGAAACAAGCTGCACATATACATGTTTTTTGTACAAACAAAACTAGAAATTATGAAGGTCATGATCTATTTGTTAAGCCTCCTCATCTTTCTCTTTGGTTCTGATTTGATTATGGAGAACCAATATATTTTCTTCCTAATCTATTCCTATTGATAAGTCAAGTTTGTGTGTTTTGACAAGTTCTCTTTCACTAACCTATCAGCAATATATTGAAAACATATTCAGCCATGATTAGACTAGATGACTGAATAAGACTCCTTTTTGAGCTAGTAGTGGCATTTAGGCTTTCACACTTTCAATATTACTATTTTTTGGGTATGGGGCTGTATCTCTTTTTCAATTCTGCCCTCTTTTTATTTCTTTCTATATTTTTGTGTTTTTGTCTTACTGATTTTTCATCGTTTAATGTTATGGACAATGAATGAAAGTTTGAAACTAGGACTCTTGACAAAAATAGTGCTTGAGCATCCTGCCATTGACAAGACCTCCAAATAACTCTTCTCCATTCAGCCCTTGTAAAAAGAAAGCATTGTTACCTCTAGCTGAATTGATGATGTATGGCCCTTTCCACAAATTTTCAAACTTACCATGTTTACCTTTGTCTTCTCTCCCTGAGTCCCATTTCAGCACTTTATTCCCAACCTAGAAATCATTAGCCCTGGTCCTTCTGTCAAATATTTTCTTTATATTTTCTTGTACTGCTTATGTCCTTTTGTAAATCTCCTCTCTGGTCTGCTATAAATGAATGGTTTGGTTCAGCCTCCTTTGCATGTAATTTTATTTTGATTGCACTTCTTGGAGAAGCTTTATCACCGGGAATTCCAAGGATGTTGGGAAAGTGGAATCCATGCCATACACTAGTTGATAGGGAGACATACTGATTGATTTCTTGGTGGTTAGTCTATCATCCCATAGTGCATGTACTAGCTTGCCATGCCATGATTTTTTATTCTGTTCCAGAAGATTCTTGATGATATTTACCAAGCTTTTGTTAGAGGACTCAGATAGCCCATTACCTTGAGGGTAATAAGTTGTGGGATGTCCTAATGTGACGTTATATTTATAACAAAATTCAACCATTCTTTTGTATGTAAAGGCAATAGCATTATGTGTGATGATATTTCTGGGGAAACCAAATATAGACATGATGTTTGTCTCAAGAAATTTGATAATGACCAAATCGATGGAGTTCCTAGAGGGGATGGCTTCTATCCACTTGGTGAAGTAATCAATAACATTGAGGATCCACTTGTGCTCGGCAGATGAGGTGGGGTGAATCTCTCCAATGAAGTCTAAACCCCATTGTTGAAAAGGAGCTTCAACAGTAATGGGATGCAAAGGTAAAGGTAATATTTTTCTCTTGCCATCAAATATTTGGCACTTATGGAAAGTCATGACCAGTTTGTGGGTGTCAGGGAAAAGGGTGGGATAATAGTAGCTAGATCTGAGGATTTTATTAGTTGTGGTTTTCCAGTAAAGATGGTCTCCACATTCTCCCTCATGCAACTCATGCATGATTTTATCTGCATCATCCTCAAGAAAACATTTAAGAAAAATTCCTACAAAATTCTTCCAATATAACACTCCATCTAAAATGCAAAAATTTAAAGCTTTTTGTTTTAGGAATCTATCTTTTGTCTTTGATAATGTAGGAGGAGCATTAAGAAATAAAATCACATATAGGATATTAGCATACCAAGATGAATTCAAAAATACTTCTTCAATATGGGGAGTTGTGCATTGTTCTTGTTCTTCTAAAGCATCAACCATATTCATATCTAATGCTTGGAAATTTGATTCAACCATAAATTTTTCAAGTCCTTATACTTTAACCAGTTTAGTGGGTATAATTTCTAAGTCATATTCTAAAATAATAGCAATCCACTTTCCCCTTTTACCATCAAGGTCCCGATTCAAAATGTCTTTGACAACTGTGTGTGGAACAAAGGCAATGATAGGAGAATGTAATATATAAACTCTAAGTCTTTCAATGCCTTAATCAAGGCAAAGGATTTTTTCTCCATGATGTTGTACTTTAGAGGAGCACCTCTAAGGGCTTTGCTGAAGAAGGCTATGGGTTGTTCTTGCCCCATCATGTTATTTTTCAATAACACTGTAGCAACGGTGTGTTCAGATGCAAATGAGAAAATGTAGAAGTCTTTGGTAAAATCAAGACTGATTAGAACCGATGTTTGAGTGAGTGCTAGTTTAACCAGTTCAAAATATTTTTTAGCTTCCAAGGTCCATTTAACCCCTATCTCCTTTTTTAGCATGTTTGTAATATTCCTCAAAAGTTCAGCAAGGTTGGGGATGAACCTCCTCAAGAAGTTTATCTTCCAAATGAATGATTACAACTCCTTGATGTTTCTAGGATGGCTAATTTTCAATATGCCTTCAATTATTTTGGGGTCTATTTTGATTCCTTCTTTAGAGATAATGTGGCCTAGGAGTTTTCCTTCCTAGAGACCAAATAATTTTTTCTTGGGATTCAAGGATAGGCCATACTTCCTACACTTTTCAAAAACTTTTCTCAAGTGGATTAAGTGCTTTTCATTAGTCTTAGAGTAAACAATGATGTCATCAAGATAAATGACTATGAAGTAGCATGTGTCTTCTGAAAAATCCATGTCCATGGCCCTTTGGAAAGTAGCCCCCACATTCATCAACCAAAATGGCATTTTAACATACATAAATGTACCCCAAAGTGTGGTGAAGGAAGATTTGTGTTGATCACTTGGGAGTACTAGAACTTTGTTGTAACTGGAAAAGCCATCAAGTAGGGAGATTCTCTTAAAGCCAACTACCTTCTGAAGTATGTGATCCATTTTAGGAAAGGGGTAGTTATATTTTAGGGAGGCTTTATTCAGATTTCTAAATTCAATGCAAAGCCTAATCTCCCGGGTCTTCTTCCTAACTGACACAAGGTTGGAAACCCACTTTGAGTATCTAAGGGGAACTATGATCCTAGCATCATACATATTTTTAATCTCTTTCTAAACTAAAGGTAGTAAGACAGGGTTTATTCTCCTCAATTTCTGTTTGAAAGGTTTATGATTTTCCTGAAGAGGAATTTTATGTTGAATAATTCTTATGTCATGTGATTTCAAATCCTAATACCCCCATGCAAGCACATATTTAAACTCTTGAAAAATCTCAATATATTTCTGCTTTATGTGTGGAGGAAGAGTTTTGGAGAGTTTGATCATTTTTTGGTTCGTTGCCTATGTTATACTCTTCTACATCAATCTTAGTGGATTCTATATTTCATTGTTTAGCCACATCATTAAAGTCGAACAACTCTTCTAATGGTGAAAGTCCCCTTGGTAATGTATCATCTTTACATTGTAAAATCTCAAGGTCCCTTTGGTCTAGATCCTCAAACAATTCTACCTCACATGGATGTGCAAGTAGATTTATATTAGCAGTAGAGGACAAATATATTTTATGGGTTTGTTCTTTAGCAAAAACACCTTCATCATGCTCTAGGCTTGGTCTTGTTCTTGAAAATTCATTCCTAGATTGCAGAAAGTCATCAATTTGTTCATCACCCTAAAACACATGCCAATGGTTTATGTTGTCAGGCATTGTAGTCCAGTTTTTTATTTTGACAGTGCATTTTTCAGTTGCATGGGGTATTTTGCAATTGCTGGCAGTAAAGGAAAACTCATTGACAAGGTAGTTTTGGGCTCTAGGGATGAAAGTGAGTTGATATTTCTCAAAGGTTTTGAGGAGATCTAGGGTAGCATTTATGTACTCTCTCAATCTTGGATTCTTTGCTGAATACTCACCTTTTATTTGTTTAATGATCAACTTTGAATCTCCTTTGGAAGAGATTTTCTTAGCTCCTAAGTCTTTGAGAAAATGCAAGCCAAGGAGGAGAGCCTCATATTCTGCAATGTTATTAGTGGACTAAAAATCTAGTTTGTATGAATGGCCTTCATTAGTGTTATGTATCCAAACACTAGCTCCTAAACCTCCTTTTCCACAAGAGCCATCTGTTAGCCACCTATAAAATTTTTCATATTGAATGGTGGCTAAAACATTTTTTAAGCCTTCAAGAAACAATTTTTATTGCAAAATTTTTAATTCTTGAAGTCTTGTGAAGACATCATGTCCTTTGATTAATCTTCACTGTTGTTTCCCTCTTAAACTCTGAAATTCTGCTGTTTTCCCTAAAGAAAATGACTACTGCAAAAAATCCATTTTCCCTTCATTTCTAACCCCTTCACTCCCATAAAATTCCTCTATTTTTCATGTACTCCCTTCTTCCCTTCATAAAACCCCTTTTACGAGGTTTAAAACTCATTTTTAAACCTTACCGAAACCCCCAAAACCATTGAAAATCCATAAAAATCCATGTTTTTTATTACAGGCTTTAGCCCCTTCGGCTAAGCCCCCTAAACCACTTCCCCCCATATACCCTAATGCTAGAACCAAGCGCTATGTTCAAAAGCGCTTATCGCATCGGAACATTTGCGATGAGTGCAAGTCTTTTTGTTTTATAAAACCCCGATGCTGATTGGCTCCTTTGAATATAAGCTCCGAGCCTTTGCGTTCTTTGTAAAACCAACAGCCCCACAATCGGGTGCTAAACCTTATAAATAAACCCTCCATGATACAATTTTCCTTTGTATTTTATGAAAATTTCATTTTTCCTATGTTATAAAGGAAACCCGCCGATTCAATGTTTTAAATGATAAGGACCGTTGATCTAAAATCGATCGACGATCAACGAAATCTCGCATCAGAGATTTTCACCGGGCACATTTGGAAGTCCCTCTCCTTTGTTCTGATGTGATTGGCCCCTTTTGTGCATATAACTCCCGATCCCTTGTATCTTTTCATATACTCGAAGGCCCCACAATCAGGCGCTAAGCATTATAAATAACCTACCCCGAAGCCAATAATCCTTTGTATTTCATAAAAATTTTGATTTTCATATATTTCAAAGGGTCCCGCTGGTTCATTGATTAAACCATTCGTGACCATTGATCTTCAGTATGATCTAACGGCCTACGCAATCTCGCATCAGAGATTTCCATTAGGCGCGTTTAAAAAGTTTTATTGCCCACTCCCGATTGGAAATATTCTGATGAAATATCGACCGTTGATCTTTTCCCCACCTTCCCAGATCTGACGGCCCTTATCGCTCCATCCCAAAGCCCTTTCCCCCTGTTGTGAACTCCTCTAATTCATCCTCCACCATCGATCTGATCCTCAGATCGACGGCCCATAGTCAATCGCATCGGAGATTTTTGTACGACCATTCCTCTCTCCTCCTATGATCTCGAGACCTCTGATTAGATCTGGGCCGTCCATGCCCTAACATCTAACTGTCCAAATCGATTCTCTCACCTTTGGTTAATCTCATAAATCCTGCTCTACAATTTTCTTTGGGAAATCTCCACCGTTGATCTCTGAAGATCAACAACTCATATTCAAACTTTCTCTGCCTCATATTTTATTCTATTTTCCCGAGATTCAATCTCCAACATTGATCCGTTTCATCTAACAACCCAGATTAATCCTGATAGGCCTAGCGCCTTGGGTCCTACCCTTTCCCAGATCAGATCTCCGCCGTCGATTCCCTGATTGGATGGTCCATAATAAAACCACCCTACCTGCTTCCGCCAGTGCATCTTATCAATATTGCGCTCTTTCCATGACTGTCAGTTCTAAGACCCCTGATCAAACAACTGACATGAATTTCACGCAAATTCAAGCATGAAAGTTAATTCTCCAAGAGCTACGTGGTATAAGTGGTTTTGAAGTGCCGCGTGTCGGGCTAAGACGCATATCACATTCAAAAAGGTGAAACTGCCTCCCCACCTTTTCGCTGCACAATACCACTGGTTTCTTGAGCCGAAAACCACTTTCCCCATTTGTATTGCATTTCATCGTGTTTTATATCCGTCGATGATCTCTGCAGATCAACAGCCAACATTCAATCTCGCATTTCATTATTTCCCTCCTCCTTCCTCCAAGGGTCTTCATTGATCAACCTCAGCCGTTGATCTCTGAGGCCTATTTCATCTGATGGCCCATGATTGTTCGGAAACCTCAAATTTCCTTCCTATACATTTTACCTCCACCAAATATTTTTTAATCCATTTCTTCACATTTTCGTCCATTTCTTTATAAATTGACTCTTTTTCTTTATATTTTCCTGACCCATTACGACCGTTGATCAACACAAATCAACGGCCCTAACTTAATCTCGCCACCATTTAAATCAACCGCTCTCCTTTTGGCCCTCCATGAACAATCTCCACTGTTGGATGCTTTCATCCAACGGTCACGATCCAAACCCAAGCCTCTGAAGCAGTTTTACCCAGCCACGCAGGATTCTTATAACATTTTGTGGATTTTGTAGGTTTTAATGGATTTCCAATTATTTTAAAGGAAAAATAAAAGCCGATGATGACGATCCTCCAGGCTTTCATTTATCAAAGAGTATCCACCTACAGGGTTCAACACCATGTTTTATCGGTGCCTCATGAGCACTGATACTGTTATAAAGCCCCTGTAAACATCTGCACATCAACAAGACACAACACAATTAAAATGAATAAAGAGTATCAATGTCGAAGACCCAACCATAGAAGAGATGAAGAATTGAACATTTATTATACAGTTTAGGGTGGATTACGGCTAAGATCGACAATCAAAAGCCTAATCCCCTAAATTAAACATAGTTAAAAAACATAAGACAGAGCATTAGGCCTAATTATGCCTAACACGCAGATCAGAAGCATATTAGCCATGTTTTAGGTCAAAACAAAAATATCTACGAGACCGAGAAAGCCTCCACTGCCACATCAGAGGCTAATTGAATCCCCTCAACTACCAAAAGCCACCTATAGCCCCAAAGCATTCAAAAGATGGCAGAGTTACTACCAGAACAGAGGATATTTGCCTCATTACAGCTGAACAGTTAATTCAATCAAAGAACTTATTGTAAAATATCAGCAGAGTTATTACAAAGATGACACAGAGCCTTAAAGTCAACAAAATCATTACAGCGAGCTTAATACTTAATGTAAAGCCAATTAATATAGAGAAATATATGTAATCTTCTCCATTGAGCCCCACAAAGATCGAGAAGCATTAATCTATATTAATTGAACCTTGAAGATCTTTTATCCCATCCCACCTCCTCATTTCTTCTATAAATACTTCTGTAGAAGATGAGACAATGTTGGTTGCAGAACTTTGAAATATACTTGTGCCCGAATTTTCTACATGTAAATAGAGTTCAAAGGCTCTTGAAGCTCTGTTTGTTATCAAATAATTTAGTCTAAGAAGAAAATATGAACGCTGAACTGAAACATTGGACCTGAAGAATGTAACTGGTTTGACATCAATATACGAGATGTTTCTTGGGATCTTGGTCTATATCATTGGTGAAGTGCTTCTTTCTGTGTAATTGTTTTCCTTTCGTGTATGCCATTTTTTCCATTTATTCTCCGATAAAGAACAACAAGCATAAAGTTAGTATTTACTGTTATAGTACCCTTCTCTGATTGATAAGCTTCATCTCAATGTTTTCCTCCAAAATTGTGTATTTAAGAATGATTCAATACACTTTGAGCAATTAGGAATGTTGGCATTCCCTCATCCTACTATTTAATTTAAACATTGTTCTTGAATGTTATTTTCATTATTTACTCAGTAAAGATGGACTAGAAAAGTGATGGTGTGCCCTATTTTCTAGCTTCTTTCTCCAAAGGTAGTTCTAAAAGTTTCCCTAAGTGTATGTTGAAAGCAGTTTAGATTTAAAAGTATCTTTTTTGATCTTAGGCTACATTTTGTTTTCCTTATATGTTTTCATCCTTTCTGAAAGTAATTATGCAGATTACTAGATTGTTTGTATATTGAGTTAGCTTTAATAAAAGCTTGCCCAAGAGGTTTATGGTTAGCCCTGTCCTTGGTTGGTTTTAAACAGTTACTTAAAAGGCTTTTCTTGTTTGGACAGACTGACAAATCCTAGTTGAAATTGTTGTCTGTTTCCACCCCTTCAACACTTTTATTGTTCCATTCCATCATTTTATCTCAAAATATCTTGTGATATAGATGACTTGCCCCTTGGACCACTCTTGAAATTGTTGCTCAATTAAACCCTTTTATGACTCCATAGCCTAATGGACTAAAAACCAGCGTCATATCTATCCTATCATTCAACGCTTGTTCTGATTTCTTGCAACTTCACACCTTTGAATATGTTTCATTTTAGGACTTTCCACTCAACCAAAATCATGCTCAACCATCCAAAACAAACAAAAACCCTTGCTCTTAATAACTAGCCTAATATCATACCCAAAATCCTTAAAAGATAAATCAATATTTGCACTTATTGGAGAGATCCCTCTCCGGATTCTAGAGGGCTAGATCCTAGAATCCCAAAGTGGTTCAAGTGTTCTCCCTGCATTTTTGGTCTCACCAATCTGTTGAAATTACAGGGAGATAAAATTTCTAGTGACTCTGTTGGGGAAGTCTGAGTGATTTTCATTTTAATTATTGGATAATCAGAAATCCTTTTGTTTCAAGAACATTTGGTATATTAGCCAGTTAAGCCATCATGCATAACATTTCTGGCCAAACACTCAGTGTTTAGTAAGTACAAGCAACCCTTTTCAAGAACTACCAAGCAAATGGTAATCATGATAAAACTTGTTTGAATCAGTGAGAAACTAAGGAAACCTTAGGATTCTCATAAGAGCTTATCAAACCTTGAAGGATCAGCTAGCTTAGCCATAAGAGTAGACTGTCTTTGTCTCATAACCGTACCTATGTTTTGAAATAGATTTAGGATACTCTTAGAACCCACAAGATTGAAAAAACTTAGAAAAACCCAAAAATATTTTAGATTGGTATTCAATAAATGTGGTGGTGGACCATAAAACCTTTTACCTCCAAAATAGCTAAAAATTTCCACCTGGTGACTCCAAAATCCTAAACAAACCTTAATACTCCACTGTGAAGACCCATAATCATTATAACATCATTTAAACTCAGTTAGAAGGTTTTAGGATTGAATTTTTCTTCCTTTAAAGATCAGTTAGCCTCTTAAAGATTGTCATATCTGGTTAAACTTTTCTTTTTTATTTAGGTCTAAAAAACAAAGCATAGTGACTCCTAGAAAGATTCATACTACAACCTATCCTAACCCAAACCCTCCTGAGATAGTTGGTAACCCTGAAAGAATCCTTAGGAAGTCTCCTAAGATTAATTCTTCAACTATTTTCAGATCACCCTTTAGATCTAATTATGTTCCTGAAAACCTTGCAGCTCTACAAGAATCACAAGTTGACTGAAGAAATCCATTTAGAACTAGGTTTCTTGATGATTTATATTAGCGAGATTTAGAATCTTCACTTTCATCCCCAGATAGAAGTGAACATCCTGGTAGTAGAGAGACCACACCATCTGATTTACATTTCCTTCACAATTTAGGTGTCTCTTATCCAAGGTCAGCTCAGCAATCTATTCCTGGTCCATCCACTTCTGCTACCCATACATCCACTGTCCAAACCACTCCATTCCAGCCCACTTTCCCTCTTGTTAATCCACCTCTTGTAAATCCACCTCCACCACCTATCATGGCAACATGGTATGCTCCCTTAGTCCTTCCTTTACCCTTAGTCAATCTTCCATAGGACTATCAATCCAATATACCATTTTATGATGCCATAAATGCTATTACTGCTTCACAACATGTGGATAAGATGAATGACTACTTTGACAGAAATGAGATTGATGATGAATCTATCAAACTTAGATTATTTTCTTAGAGTTTAGGGGGAGAAGTAAGAAAATGGTTCGAAGGCTTAACCCATCACAATATTAATGATCTCCAAGCCTTCCATCAGTTATTCTTAAACAAATGGGAAGTAAATAAAAACCCTCTCCAAATACTTTATGACTACAAGAATCTCCATAGAAACACCAAGGAAAGTGTACAAGCTTACTGCGCTAGATTTAACAGTGTTTATAATGCCCTTCCCCCAAACTTAAAACCTCCACAAGGCTCAGCTTTAAACAATTTTCCTGATGGATTTTATCCTGAGATGGCCTATCAGCTATGAGAGAGAGATCCTTTAACCCTTGAAGATATGCAAAAAGCAGCTATTGTTGTGGAAGTTAATTTGATGGAGAAAAGAGAAAGAATGAGGAATGAGAAGAAAGTGTCTTTTAAAGAGGAATCCACACCTTCCACATCCAACTCAAAGATGGAGAGAATGATGGAGGAGATGATGAAAAATATGAGCATACTTGAGAGAGATCAAGCAAATCAAAACCAAACAGCTCCTCAAAATAGAAATCAGAACCAAAATCAGAATTTTAGGAGAAACCGGCCTCAAAACAGACCAAGGGAGGATGATCAACAAATCACTCCTCCTTTTCATCAAAACTATGTAAGTGAGCTTGAAGAAACAAGTGAGCAAACAAAGGAAGATGAAATCAACATGCCGGGAGTAGATAATGATGACTTTGAAGTTCATTACAATAGAAAACAAGGTCTATACACACCTTATGATGACAAAAGAGATGAGGATGAAACTTATTATCAAGAAATGGAAAATGTCATCATAGAAAACACAAAGGAATATGACCTTAGGAGTAAAAGCAATCAGGAAACTCCCAATATTAAAACCTTTGAAAAATCTGCACAAAACAGCACTGTAAATAAACCAAAAGTTGTAAAACATAAAGACAAAACAATGGCTGGAAATTTTGATAAAAACAAAGAGAAAAACACTCAAAACAATGAAAAACAGAGGGCAAACTTTAGTAGTGTTATCACCTCAGCTAATGCTCTTGTTAAAACAATTTTTACAAATGTAAATAGAGGAAATCAGAAAACTAATTTTACTGATAGAGTGGCAGTTAGTAAGGCTGAAACAAGCACTTCAAAGAATCAGATGCCTTTTAGTTTGGAGCAGGAAATTTCCAGAATTAAAATATTTTTTCCTCTTACTGAATTAGCTACCTAGAATGTATATAGATCTCAAATTTTGAAGGATTTTAACATAGAATAGAATAATGACACTGTCAATCTTAATGATGACCAGCCAGAGCTCATATTCGGTCCTAAGATTGAAGGTAGATATCAAGAGGGACCTGTTCCTCCTTCTTATGTTAGTTTAAATGTTCATGACAAGATTTTTCACAACGCTATGCATGATTCAGGGGCCTCTCATAATTTAATTCCCAAAGCTGTAATGGAGAGCCTAGGCCTTGAAATCGCCAGACCTTACAAAGATCTTTACTCCTTTGACTCAAGAAGAGTGAAATTTTTAGGATTAATCAAAGACCTTTGTGTTAACTTAGCACAAATCCCAGCCAAATGTTTAGTCATGGATATTTTTGTGGCTGATGTGCCCCAAAAGTATGGTATATTGTTATATAGATCTTGGGGAGATAAGTTACAAGGAACTATGAAGATGGACATGACATATGTAGCTATCCCTGTTTTCAATCAAACAAGAAGACTTTACAGGGAGTCTCATATGCAGTATATGGTTACTAGCCAAGACAGACCGTAAAACTCTCCCCTTTATTCTGTGAACACAGGCCTTGATTCATTTATTCTTTTCAACGATGAAACATTCAGTGAACAAGTGACCTTAACTGATTTAATGGAAAATAGAGAGGAGGAGGAAGACAACACAGAACTGTCAAAACAGTTTGCTAAATCAGAAAACTACAACAAACAAAACACGGGTCTTGAGCTACAAATCATTCGTCCTCTACTTTTAAACCTTGACAGTCAGGAAAGCAGTCCTCAAAGTAATGAAAAACCTGATGAGTTAAAACAAATTCAACAATGTTTCGATCTTCAAGTACAAGTCAAAATCACATTAATTGAAGAGGATAGTAACCAAACTACTGAACTAGAAACTAATCCTCTATGGAGTATGAACTTTGAAGGGTCTTGCACTAGGAGCAATGTTGGTGTAGGTGTCTGGATACGTAACACTAAGACAAACCACACAGAAGGACATTTCTACAGATTAAACTTTCAGTGTTTGAATAACATAGTGGAATACGAGTCCCTTCTTTTAGGCTTACATTTGTTGAAGAAATTAGGAGCCAAAAGAATTAAATTCCATGGGGATTCAGAGTTAATCATTAGGTAAGTGAACGGGGAATACAATGCTAATCACCCCAGAATTAGAGCCTATAGGAACGATGTCGTGGATCTATTAAAAACTTTTGAGGAATCCCAATTGATTTTTGTCCCAAGAAAAAGGAATATCATGGCCCACAGTTTAGCTTTTGCTGCTAGAACATGCTTAACGCCTTATGAAACCAAACAATGCACAACTCAAATTAAATTTAGACCAGTTGTTCCTGATAACAAGAAATATTGGAAAGTGTTTGATGGAGACAAACAAATAGAAGACTTCCTACAGTTCAGAAATGAATTTGAACTACCAAGTTCAGATTCAGACTATGAAATAGACTGCCCTAGTGAAGAAAATTTTCTTGATGAAGAAGAAAATTCTCCTGAGATTGCTGATATAAATATGTTGTCTGACAAACTTGAAAACACAACAGAAATGATTATAGATTTAGAATCATAAGACTTAGAAACTCTTCAGTCTAACAATCAAAGTTTGCGAAAAGGTCTGACCCCTTTAGAAGAGTTTTTTTATTTTAATGATGTGGCCAAGAAGCTGAAACTAAAACTGAAGTTGAAGACTGTAATATAGGCAGTGAACTAAAACCAATGATGATCAAACTGTCTAAGACTTTACCAGCTCACATCAAACTCAAATACATTGAGTTGTTTAAATAATTTTCTGATATTTTTGCGTGGAGTTATGAGGATCTGAAATCCTATGAAACTGAAATAATTCAGCACAAAATTCCTCTCAAGGAAAACCAAAAGCCATTTAAACAAAAGCTGTGCAGAATAAACCCTGTTCAGTTACCTTTGGTTGAGAAGGAAATCAAAAAAATGTATGAAGCTGGTATTATTGTCCCTATTAGATATTCTCAGTGGGTGTCTAATATGGTGTCAGTTAGGAAGAAAACAGGAGAGATTAGGCTTTGTATAGACTTTAGAGACTTAAATAAAGCTTGATTGAAGGACAACTACCCTTTACCCAAGATGGATCATATTTTACAAAAGGTAGTTGGTTCAAAAAGAATTTCTTTGCTAGATGGCTACTCAGGATACACTTAGATTTTAGTTCATCCTGATGATTAATTAAAGACAGCCTTTACTACACCTTGGGGCACTTTCATGTATGTGAAAATGCCCTTTGGTTTAATGAATGTTGGTGCAGCTTTTTAGAGAGCCATGGACATTGCATTCTCGGAAGAATTGGGCTACTTCATCATTATTTATGTTGACGATGTTACTGTTTTTTCTAAGACAGATGAAGAGCACTTAGAACATTTGAGAAAAGTCTTCGAGAGATGCAGAAAGTTTGGGATATATTTAAACCCAAATAAAACACTATTCGGTCTTCAAGAAGGTAAACTTCTTGGGCACATCATTTCAGAAGAGGGGATAAATATAGACCCAAAAAGGATCGAGGCTATATTGCAAATCTCTCATCCTTGAAACATCAAGGAACTCCAATATTTCATTAGAAAGATTAATTTCTTGAGAAGGTTCATACCCAACTTGGCTGAGCTCCTTAGAAACATTACAAACATGCTGAAAAAGGAGCAAGGGGTTAAGTGGACCTTGGAAGCAAAGAAGTCCTTTGAGCTGGTGAAATAAGCGTTAACCAAAACACCAGTCCTAATAAGTCCTGAATTTTCAAAAGATTTTTATATTTTTTCATTCGCATCAGAACATACAATAGCTGTTGTCCTATTGTAGAAAAAACCACAGGGACAAGAGCAACCTATTGAATTCTTTAGCAAGGCATTGAGAGATGCTCCTCTGAAGTACAACATCATGGAAAAGCAAGCTTTTGCTTTGGTAAAATATTTAAAAGACTTTAGAGTATACATTTTTCACTCACACATCATTGCCTTTGACCCAAATTCAGTTGTGAAAGACATTCTAACGTAGGACCTAAATGGTAAGAGAGGTAAGTGGATCGCTGTTATACTTGAATATTATTTAGAGATCAAGCCCACTAAACTCATCAAAGGCCAAGGTCTAGCTAGATTAATGGCTGAATCCAATTTTGAAGTTCTTGATACTAATATGATAAATGTTTTAGATGAACAAGAGGAACTCTCAACTCCCATTATTGAAGATCATTTTTTGAATTCCTCTTGGTATGCTGATATTATTTATGTTTTTATTAATTTGAATACACCTCCTGGTTTATCAAAAACAAAGGAAAGGTTTTTAAAGTTAAAAGTTGTAAACTATTGCATTATAGATAAATGTCTTTATTGGAAAAATGAAAGTGGGATATTGCTTAAATGTTTGCCTGAGTATGATGCAGAGAAGGTTAAGCATGAGTTACATGAGGGAGAATGTGGAGGCCACCTCTACTGGAAGACAACAACTAAAAAAATCCTAAGGGCTGGTTATTATTGGCCCACTCTCTTTCTTGATGTACACAAGATAATAATTGCCTGTCATAAATGCCAATTTTTTTAAGGCAAAAGAAATTCTCTTCCCCTACCTTTGCATCCAATCACTATTGAGGCTCCTTTTCAAGAGTGGGGACTTGAATTCATAGGAGAAATCCATCCACCATCCTCTGCCCAGCATAGATGGATTTTCACTGCCACAGACTACTTTAACAAATGGATAGAAGCCATCCCTTCTAGGCAAGCCAGTGACTCTGTCATCATAAAATTCATGGAGACTCATATCTTCTCTAGATTTGGATGTCCTAGGAATATCATCACTGATAATGCAGCAGCATTTGGATCCAAGAAGATGGTTGAATTCTGTCACAAATATTAGATTACATTGGGTCATTCTACTGCATATTACCCTCAAGGTAATGGGCTGGCAGAATCCTCAAATAAAATTTTGGTGAACATAATCAAGAAGTTGTTGGAGGACAACAAGAAGTCTTGGCACACAAAGCTAGTGCATGCACTATGGGCTGACAGATTAACACTTAAGGAATCTATTGGAATGTCACCCTACCAGCTTGTGTATGGTATAGATGCAATTTTTCCAACTAGCCTTGGTGTGCCAGTTATGAAGTTGATTCAAGAGGTACAGTCTGAAGAAAATGACATGATTAGAAGGATTAATCAAACAATACATTTTCAGAAAACTAGAGACGAGGTTTACAACAGAGCATTACAAAAGCAAGAGAGCATCAAAAATCTTTTTGACAGAAGAACAAAGGCCGATAATTTTAATGTTTGGAACAAAGTGTTAAAGTTGGATTCAAGGAGAGAAGACAAGGGAAAGCATGGGAAATCTGACAACTTATTTCTTGGCCCTTATCTCATTCATTCTTGTGTTGGTAACAATGCCTTTTTCTTGCAGGAGTTGAATGGAGCTGAGCTGTTTGGGGGTCCTATCAATGGCAGGATGCTCAAACATTACTTCTCTTGATCCTATCATGTTTTGAAATACTTTTTTTTATATTTTTTCTCATTATAAATATTTCATCCACCATTGCATTCAAATTTAGAAAAATCAAAAATACAAAAACAGTGAAAGGAAGAAAAGAGGGCAGATTGTAAAAACAAGAAAGGTACATCCCCATACCAAAAAAGAGAAACAAAATCTGAAAGTGTGCAAGCTCGAATGCCACTCCTAAAAAACACACTCCTAGTTAGTCATACAGCCTAATAATGACTAATTAGATTTAAATTGACTGATGATAGGTTAGTGAATCAGATTTTCCAAACAACTTAATCTTGGCTTATCAGTTAGGTTGATTAGGCTAGAAAATAAAGGTTCAAACAAGCTCAAAATCTGAACCTAAGTGTCCAAAAGAAGAACGACTCTAATCTGTTTTAATCATGAGTAAAAAATAGAAGCAGACTGGTTCTAATTAGCCCAAAACTTGAACCAAAAAGGAAGAAATAACTCAAATAAACTAAAAAACAGAGCTGAAGAAAAGAGAAGGCCATGCTTATAACTTTCAGATCTTAAGCCTTCAATGTTTTGATTTAATTTTTTGCAAAACAATATCTATGTGCAGCTTGTTTTTTATGCCATAGATCAGCAATAAGTTAGACTGTTCAATCCTGACTTGTATGCTTTAAAATTTTTGTTTTATAAGTTAGAGAATAAAAATCTGTTAGACTATTTAATCCTAACAGATAGTAGATTAGGTAGAGAAGCTTATGAAATCAACTGTTTAATCTAAGTTCATGGCGAAATAAGAAGTAGACTTAGATTAGTTTTATGCTTTCAAAAGAATAAAATGTTTGTAAAAAATTTTCCAATCCAAGTGCACTCTGAAAGAAGAAAAAATGTTAGATCAGTAAGATTGGGTGGGTAGAAAGCTTGTGTTGATGAAATTCCATTATTTTTTCATGGCTGCTGACATTTTCAGAGAAAAAGAAGATCATCCAAGAGAAGAAAATGCATCCCAATGGATAAGGCACTGATCAGCCCCCCAGAGAATACAAGTATGAAGTTCTTGATGCCTTCAAGAAGGCACCATCCCCAAGTGGAGCCACTGTTAGCCACCTATAAAATTTGTCATATCAAATGGTGGCTAAAACATTTTTGAAGCCTTCAAGAAACAATTTTTATTGTAGAATTGTTAATTATTGAAGTCTTGTGAACACATCATGTCCTTTGATTAATATTCACTGTTTTTTCCCTCTTAAACTCTGAAATTCTGATGTTTTCCTTGAAGAAAAAGACTGTTGCAAAAAATCCATTTTCCCTTCATTTTTATCCCCTTTACTCCCATAAAATTCCTCTATTTTTCATATACTCCCTTCTTCCCTTCATAAAACCCCTTTTATGAGGTTTAAAACTCATTTTTAAACCTTACCGAAACCCCCAAAACCATTGAAAATCCATAAAAATCCATGCTTTTTACTACAGGATTTAGCCCCTTCCGCTAAGCCCCCTAAACCACTTCCCCATAGATACCCTAGCGCCAGAACCAAGCGCTATGTTCAAAAGCACTTATCGCATCGAAACATTTGCGATGAGCGCAAGTCTTTTTGTTTTATAAAACCCCAATGCCGATTGGCTTCTTTTAATATAAGCCCCGAGCCTTTGCGTACTTTGTAAAACCAACAGCCCCGCAATCAGGCGCTAAACCTTATAAATAAACCCTCCCTGATACAATTTTCCTTTGTATTTTATGAAAATTTCATTTTTCCTATGTTATAAAGGAAACCCGCTGTTGAGCCCCAAAGATGTCCTTCTTTTCCACCACATTTCACTTCATTCTCTTTGTCCTTCATCTATCACAGGATTAAATGATCAATAGGATTGATTAGGATTACTTTAAGAATGTATATAATGACTAAATTTTTTATGTTTTTATGATTTTTTTACTGTAGCAATTTTTGACTGGACTCGGCTACAGAATGCAGTCATTCTGTAGCCAGTCGCCTATTCCACAATTGTCTTCATGTTTACGCAGGTTTCAAGTGTCACCTCAAGGAAAAACACATATGGTCGTATTCAACATCACTCCCCCATCATTTCTTGCTCTCCATGAAGTCTGAGCTCGAGTCTACACGTGGTTATGCATGTGGGAAACCAAAACTGGGAGATAGACTTCTAATAGGACAAGGACTGTACAAATGTCCTTAATCATAGTACGAGGCCACCACCAGAGTCCTAGTTTGATTTTAGGTGGGAAAGACAATTATTCCTATTTTATCTCAAAGACAGTTATGTAATTTTGTTATAAGTATGGCTCGGGAGACCGAGAAGCAGTTAACTAGATTATTTAGATTTTGTTTTGTTGCTAGATCTCAGAAGACCGTAATACTCTGTTTTCCGAAGAATTTCTCCTTTAATGAAAGAAGCATCACTTTATTGCAAGAGCTGAGTCAATCTTGAGTAGATTTGTGTGCTAATCTGGTGGTAGAGGGCCCCTGCTACCAGAGAAGCTTTTTTCATATGGTTTAGATAAGTAACTTAGCCTTGTTTCATTCTTAGTTAATCAATTTTCTGAACGTTGTGTTTTTATACTTACTTGCAGTGGATGCCATAGTCAGTCCTATCCTTACAAACTATTCCAAAAAACCACTAACATTGGATGGGATATAACTGTAGTATTTTAGGAGTTAGTTGCATTTCCTTGAACTTTATGTTTTTGTGCTCAATGACATCAGTTGTTACAGCTAGTCTTGTTCTTATTAAACTCTTCCAAAATATCACTAACCCTGGGTGGGACATAGCTGTGGTGTTTTAGAGCTTTGTTGTGTTTTGTTGAATTTTACACTTTCATGCTTATTTACATAATATGTTGCAGCTAGTCCTGTTCTATAAATTATTCCAAAAAACCACTAACTCCAAATGAGACAGAGCTGAAACATTTCATAGAATTAGTTGCATTTTAGTTCAGTTGAAATACTCTGGAGGTAGATGTCATTCTAGTTTAATTCAGTCACTGTGTTTCTAGTTTGATAATGGCACTCTAGTTTAACTCTATTCACTATACTTTAAGTTAGTTTAGTTACATTCTAGTTTAGTCCCAGTTCACTGTATTTCAAAGTTAGGCTAACAGCATTCTAGTTTAGTTGTGATCACTGTGTTTCAAGTTTGATCAATTGCATTCTAGTTCAGTGTTATCCATTGTTCTTTAAGTTGTATTGACTGTCAAAATTAGACTTCACGACCTTCATTGTTCACAAACTAATCTTGTTCCGACTTTCTATTAGTGCATCATTATATGGACAAGAATGAGTTGGTGATATCAATTTAAGGCCTTGTTTGTTCTGCAATATTTTGCAATATCACAAACAAGCCTTCTTCCCAAAAGACTATTCTAAAAAAATCTCTAACTTTCGAATAAGGCTTAGTAGTGACAAGTGGAGCTACATAATGGATTAACCTTAGCATTACAAGTTAATTCAGAGTAGAAATCTTATTTTGCTACAAATAATCTTTTTCCAATTGTGTTCCAATAAAGTTTTAGCCATGGATGAGATTCTTTGTAATATTGTAAGATGGTTGTTTAACTTAGGAGAACCTCATTTGCACTAGACTTGTCCTTTTCTCAAGCTATTCCAACATATTTCTAATGAATGAATTGGATGAGTTTATGTTATGAGAGATTGAGTCCATGTTGTGATTTATTTTCTTTCTATGAGTCATTATCAAACTTTCCATTTTATGTTCTTTAGTATAGGTTTTGAAGTTGAGCACTACATTTTGGCATCGTTGCCGGGGAAGTGAAAACTAGGTAGTTTTGTTTCTTACCTCCCAAAAACAATGACATGCGTAGAGAAAGAGACTCAAGGGGTAGATTCATAAGAAGCAGAAGCTTGATTCCTAGGACACCACTTGTTTCATCAAGACCAAGAGCCAGCACACCTCCAACTCAAACCCACACTCCATCCTTTACTAGACTCCCAGAGGACTTAAGATCAGATATTCCATTAGAAAGACCCTCCACTTTAACCACTGAACTTGTCTTAGAAGAAGATTCAATGATCCTTGCTAGAGGCACAAACTCTTCCACTTCCACAGAAGAATCAACTATGGCAGAAGAAGGGGGAGGAGGAGTCTTTAATGGAGAACACACACTATTTGGAGGGGGTAGAGGTAGAGGTAGAGGAGAAGGAGGTAGAGGTGCAGAAGGAGAAGGAGGTAGAGGAATAGGTAGAAGAGAAATGGGAAGCTCTTTTGGGTTTCCTATAGTAGATGAAGAAACCAATGCAACTATGAAAAACATTTCACCCTCTGTCCTTCCAAACTTTTATGGACTTAAAACTGAAGATCCTGAAACCTTCCTATTTGAATTTTAAGTCCTATGTAGAACCTATGACTACTTACAATATGCTCAAAAACTTAAACTATTTCCTTCAACATTGAAAGGAGAAGCATTGAAGTACTTTATGAGTTCGATCAACAGTTCTATTATGAAATGGGAATACATGAAACAAGCATTTCTAGAGAGGTATTTGGATTATTGTATGCCAGTCAACCATAAGGAGGAAGTTTTTAAAATGCTACAAAAAGAGGATGAAAATCTGGAATATTTGTTGGAGAGATTTAACTACAACATTAAAAGAGAAAAAATGGAAAACCTAGACCAAGATACCTTGAAAGCTCTCTTGTTGAAGACAATTAGGGATGAATGGTTAGATATCCTTAACATGATGGGAAAAGGGGATATATCTCAACTCACATTACCTGAAATAGCTGAATTTTGTATCAACCTTTCAAGAGGGAAATCTAAAACTATAAAAGTACCAAGAGACCCTGCTCTTGTAAGGGCAAGTAAGTCTGCTTCTGGGATAGTAAGTAGGGCAGAAATAGGACATATGCTTGATGAATTCAAATCTGATATCTTAAGGAGTCTTAGTAAACAAATAGACACCCTTAAGTTACAAAACAAGCAAAAATCTGAATCTGATGCCTTAGCAATATTTTGTCCCAAATGTAGAAAGAAACATGCCTTGAGAGAGTGCCCTTTGGATGAAAAAGTTGTAGAGACTTGTGTAATTTGTTCAGAAAAACATGAGACCAAGAGTTGTCCTTCACTTCCTATTCTTAAAGCTATCTTTCAAGAAGAAACTCCTATAATTTCCACAGAAACTCTCAATTTTGTCTCCAGGAGGCCTTGGAAAGGACCTCAAACACAAGAATTACATGATCAGTTGTATAATCAACCCCCACCAAATTTGAATTCTTGGCAGCAACCTTGGCCCCAATTTCAAAATCAATCACAAACTTGGGCGCAAGGAGCACAAAATCCCTATGGAAGATACCCTCAGTATTATCAATATCCACCTCCTATCCACCATATCCACATTTCCCTCCTCAACAAAATCCTCAAAAAAATTCTCAAAATTCACAACATCAAAATCAACCACTTCTATTACCATTTCCTCAGAAAACAAATCAGTTTCCTGCCAAACCCATACCAAACCCCAACAATAAAAATCCTCAGAACACATACATGATAGAAGGCCAACATTTTCCAACTTATTTGATCACTCCTTTAGACCTTAGTGATGTTCAACTTAGGTTTGGAAGAATACTTGAAAAGAGGAAACCTTCTGTAATCATACAAGAACAAGACAATTTTGAGGAAGATTCTCTATGGGTAAATAAAAGTCTTGAATAGAACACAACCTTCCAAGACTCAAACATTGAAAAATCAAAACAAAAAGAACCAATAATTTCAACTCCTGTATTAGAGCAGCCATCAACATCCACTTCTACACCCCCCTTTCCAGAAATATTACAAATTGATAGGGGTATAGAAAAACAAATTATGGTGCCTAATTATGATTTCCTAGATGAGTTGAGAAATGTTTTTATTAAGATCCCATTATTACAAGCCATCAAGGAAATTCCAATCTTAGCAAAGACAATAAAGGAGTTGAGCATAAAGAAAACAAGAAAAAGAATAAGAGAGACAAAGAAAATTAAACTAGCAGGAAAAATAGCAGATATCATGATGGGTAAGATTTCTATTCCAAAGTATCTAGACCCAGGAAATCCAGTTGTTAAAATTCACATCAATGGAATTGAGATCGAAAACACACTTATTGATTTAGGAGCAGCAATCAATATCATGAGTAGACAAATCATGGATAAACTGAAACTTCCTAATCTTCTTTTTACACCCACATTATTACAATTAGCAGACAGATCTGTGATCAAACCTAATGGGGTAATAGAAGACATTCCAGTGTCCCTAGATTCTTGGGAATATCCTATGGATTTTATGATCCTAACTCCTAAGAATAATCTAGGGGGGCATCATGTTATATTAGGAAGACCTTGGTTAGCTACAACTGATGCTTTCATTAGTTGTAGATCCGGTGATATGTACATCTCTGATGGTAGTTCAACCAAGAAATTTACCTTGTATCCTCCAGCAAAAACAATTATAGAATTAGATGATACTCAATGGATGGAGGATGAAGAAGATTTACAACCTCTCTTCACAATTTCAGAAATTAGTGAAGATAGCCAGATTCTGAATACCTTAGAAAACTTTGAATCCTCTTCGGAATAAAAACATGAAAAATTTCAAGAAAAATCCAAAATTGAGTTTTTATCATCAAGACAGATGTCTCTTTACTCCATGGATAAATTTGGCAGCTCTAAAATTGAGATATTTCCAGGCAAAACTTTAAATATAAACAAGAACCTAGAGAAATCTCAACAAGAAGAGCTAGTCAAGATATTACAGAGACATTCTTCTGCATATGCATGGGAGTACACTGATATGAAAGGGATAAGCCCCAAGACTTTCACTCATCACATCTACATAGAGGAAAATTATAAACCAATCAGACAACCTCAGAGAAGGATGAATCCAAATCTTAGGGAGATTGTTAAGGAAGAATTGCAGAAATTGTTAAATGTTAACTTTATCTATCCCATTTCAGATAGTCAGTGGGTTTCTCCTTTGGTAATTGTGCCAAAGAAAAATGGTAAATGGAGGGTATGTATTGACTACCGGGAATTAAACAAAGTTACTCTTAAAGATCATTTTCCCCTACCTTTCATAGATCAGGTGTTAGATACATTAGCTGGAAAAAAGTACTTCTCATTTTTAGATGGGTTTAGTGGTTATAACCAAATCCAAGTAGCACTTGAAGATCAAGACAAAACCACATTTACCTGTCCTTGGGGTACCTATGCTTACCGAGTATTGCCATTTGGACTATGCAATGCACCCGCAACATTTCAAAGGGAAGTACTAGGAATCTTTTCAGATCTAATACATGATTGTGTAGAGGTATATATGGATGATTTCACAGTTTATGGAAACACATTTGAAGAAGCCTTAACAAACTTGGAAATTTTTTTAAAGAGATGTAAAGAAGAAAATCTTTCACTTAGTCATGAGAAGTGTTTTATGATGTTTACTGAAGGAATTGTTTTAGGACATCACATTTTAGGGGATGGGATTAGATTTGATGAATCAAAATTTGAAGTCATCTCTAACTTATCTATTCCAAGTTGTCAAAAAGATGTTAGGAGATTTCTAGGATTTACAGGATATTATCGAAGGTTTACAGAAAACTTCACCAAGATAGCATCTCCACTTTTCAAATTACTTACCAAAGACTGTGAATTCAAGTGGAATCCTGATTGCCAGTTAGCCTTTGAGACCCTGAAAACAAAAATCTCTGAAGCACCTATTTTAAGAGGACCTAACTAGAAGTTACCTTTTCATATTTCAACAGATGCCTCAGATAGAGCTTTAGGAGCAGTATTGGGACAAAAAGACTTGATTCCTTATGCCATCTACTATACCAGTAAAAATTTGACTCCTTCAGAGTTAAACTATACTGTAACTGAAAAAGAATTTTTAGTTGTTGTTCATGCCATAAATAAATTCAGACACTATATAACATGCTATGAAACTTTTGTTCACACAGATCACTCTGCAATTAGATATCTAATGAACAAATCAATTACTAATGGCAGAGTCATAATATGGTTATTGCTTTTACAAGAATTCAACATTACCATTCTAGATAGGCTTGGAAAACAAAACACAGTAGTTGATTTCCTATCTAGACTCCAAAACATCAAAGACAATACTCCAGTTGAAGATCAATTTCCTGATGAATATCTTTTTGCAATTTCTACTCAAACTCCTTGGTTTGCTGACATTGCTAATTATTTAGTTTCATGGAAATTTCCTTCAATAATGAATGCAAGAGACAAAAGAAAGATCATTTATGACAGTGAAAAATATTCATGGGTTGCTAATGAGTTATACAAAACGGGTCCAGATTTTATCATTAGGAGATGTGTTCGGGAAGATGAGATGCCTGAGATCCTCAAGGCATGTCATGATGAACCTTGTGGCGGACACTTTGCTGATAAAAGAACAGCTTATAAGATCCTTCATTTAGGATATTATTGGCCATCCCTTTTAAAGATGCTAAAGAGTATGTCAAAAGGTGTGACAGTTGCCAAAGGGTAGGGAAACCTTCTCCTTCAGGTGAGATGCCATTGCAGCCTCAGGTACATATTGAACCTTTTGAAAAATGGGCTTTATATTTTGTAGGACCTATTAGTCCTCCATCAAGACAAAAGAAATATATATTAGTTTGCACTGATTATGTTACCAAATGGGTAGAGGCCAAGCCATTACTTTCTGCTACTGAAGCATCTGTAGTTAATTTTCTTTTTGAGGATATTTTTACTCGTTTTGGTGTCCCAAGGGAAATTTTTATAGATCAAGGAGCTCAATTTACATCAAAGCTAGTGGAACAAATGATGGAGAGGTACAAAATCAGACACAGAAAATCTACTCCCTATCATCCACAAGCAAATGGTCAAGTGGAATCTACTAATAAGGTCATTGAAGGGATCCTAACGAAGACTGTTCATTTGCATAGAAGAGATTGGGAAGATAGGCTTCCTGAAGCCTTGTGGGCCTATAGAACTACATGGAGGAGTACAACAGACCATACTCCTTATGAACTTGTTTATGGAAAGAAAGTTTTGTTTCCCATAGAGTTCCAGATTCAAACTTTCAAAATGGCAGTTCAGCTAGGACTTGATCTAACAGAGGCACAAAAGCACAGATTGGAGTAGATTAATGAATTGGATGAGATCAAACAAGATGCAGTTCAGAAAACAAGTAAATTCCAACAACAAAGGACTAGATGGCATGACAATTACATCAAGGAAAAGAAGTTCAAAGAAGGTGACTGGGCTCTCTTGTTTGATTCCAAGTTCAAGGATTTTCAAGGTAAATTCCAAACACATTGGCTTGGGCCAAATGAAATTATAAGAATTTTTGACAATGGAGCAACAAAAATCAAGACAATAGATGAAGAGAAGGTCACTTTTATTGTAAATGGTCATATATTGAAGCTGTATCACAAGCCACTTTCAAGAGAAGAATTTGTCAAGAGATTTCAGGAAAACAGTGATGTGAAGTTAATGAAGAAGAATTTTTATTCTTCATCAACTTAGTTGAATTTTATGAATTCAAAGGCATAAAAAATAAATAAATAAATAAAATAAAATAAAAATAAAAATAAAGTATAAACATGAAAACTAATCACTGATTAGCATGTTTATACAGAAAAGATAGAGTGAAAATCAGAATCTTTCTAACACTTTAGCTTTTCAAGTTTGATCTTTTTCTGCAAGCAGCTATTACAAAATCATAAGTGCAAACCCATACTTCACTTATGATTCATTTCATTCCATTCATCCATACTTCATTTCATTCCATTCATCCATACTCCACTTCATTCCATACTTCATTCATTTCATTCCATGGTCCACCTCATTTTCATCTCAGAGTTTTAAGATTGATTTCTTTTTGCAATTGAATAATACAGATCATAAGTTTCAAGTCATTTTCCATACTTCACTCCACTTCATAATTGTGATTCATTCCATTCCATTATTCACTTCACTTATACTCCATTACACCATACTTCATACTCCATTTTTAACTCATTTCATACAACATTTCATTCATTCTTCAAACCATTCCACTCCATGTTTCAAGACTTCTACAGGTACATTATGCAACCAGTCAAACATTCTGTAGCCAGTCAAACATTCTGCAGCCAGTCAGACATTCCACAGCCAGAGATCCTGAAGGCACTATCCAGTAATCATTTGATTTAGTAGCAAATTGATCCTGCATATCCAAGAAAACAAGAAAAATCAAAGGAGTTATGAGAATTGAAGATCAATGATTTTCAAAGGAGGACAAGGCATATCAGAACCACAAAAGAAAAAAAAACAAAATCAAAGGAAAGACAAAGGTAAAAGTTATGAAATTATTATGGTGACATATCATGAAAATTTTAGCATAGTTAAGTCATGTATGATTCAAAAATGTTATTTTAATTAGTCGTGTTCATCATGCCTATCAACCATATCATAAAAAATTTGGACAAAATCCCTTCCATCTTGCCATATCCAATCATCATTTAAAACTTAACAGTTAAGTACTGAAGTGATTTAACCAGTCACGTCACTAGGCCAAAGTATTTAATGATGACTTTGAATTTCTCACGAAATATCTATGCGGTCTTTTCTTCTGCGATAACTCTTAACTCATTAATCTGTGTGAATTATCCTCACCACATTATACTCATTTCATAGCTACTCCATGTCATTTCTTTCCGCAGCCAATTCTTAGCCATTCTGGTCTGTAAAACAGAGGAAACATTTTTGGGGTAAAAAAATCTCTTTAACAACCATTTTCACCATGAGTAGAGTTCCGCAGCCAATTCTTAGCCATTCCGGTCTATAAAACAGAGGAAACATCTGTGGAGTAAAACATCTCTTTAACAACCATTTTTCACCGTGAGCAGAGAAGCAATAATTTGAAGGTTTAAAAGATAAGTTATGGGTCTCATAGTAAGAACTGAACCAGTTGGAACTAAGTACTTGGAAGGCTATCCACAAATCAGATAAATGCTATAGCAGGCTAGGTGTTGCAATTTTTAGAAAAATTCAATGGTTTTCACAAAGAGGTGACTAAAACATTTGCACGATCCTTCAATGGAGCGAAGGTCGAAATAGGAGATGTTAAATTCACCATTATAGAGGCTTTCATTGCAGAAGCAACGGAATTACCCAGGCAAGGAGAAAAGTGGTTCAAAAATAGGGAATTTCATAATGAAGCATGGAGGCAAATACTCAAAACATCAGGTATGGATGTTTCCATTTTTAAGAAAGGTATTCCTAGCTCAGCACTAAAGAATAAATGGAGAAACATGTTACTCATTTTGCAAAAATTTATAACTTGTGAAGGAAGATTTGGTACCCTCTATGTTTATCATATTCGGTTAATGATGCATTTCTTAGAAGAAGAAATCTATTTTCCCCTTTTCATACTTCATAGTCTGAAAAGAATGGCCTCTAATGTTCAAAAGAGGGTTCAATTTCTAGAAACCACTTTGTATCACCATAGTTTATTCAAAATCCTCATTGAACATCATTTGAGAAAAATGGGAGATAATTGGGATGAGTTTCTATTAAGGAATCACTTTGAGGAACCCAAGGAATCTCCACCTGAAGGTAAACCCATAAGAAGCAGGAGAAAGGAAATTTCCAAAGCTGTTGAAACTAAAACTAGTAAATCAATACAAGAGGACAGTGAAGAGATGAAATCTGAGAAATTAGCTCAAATTAAGAAGCAGCTTAAGAAGGAGAGAATAATAAGAAAATATGCCAAAGACAGAGGAGAAGGGCCATCTCAACCGAGACGGAGCCACAGGCTTAGAGGTATACTAAAGAAAACAGAGGTTAGACAAACTGGAATCATAAACATTGAGGATGAAGAAACACCTACTGCTAGATCACTTGAGCATTAGTATGAGGAGGATTTTGATGAAGGAGCTCCTGAAATAGACCCAGCACAACAAGAAATTTACAATTATGTTTAGACACTAGAGAAGAGAGCTTCAAAAAGTAAAGACATAACTCCTAGTCCACCAAAATCTGCAATTGATATGCTAAGAAGAGATAAATATGAATTAGAAGTACTCAATAGGCATATCAAGAATGAGAATGAAATTCTAAGGGAGCAGGTTAAGCTCAGAGGTGATATGAATACCACTCTGTCTCTGCAAATGAAAAATTTGCACAAGGCCAGTGAAAGATTGAAGAAGAAAAACAAAAAGTTAAGCAGGGCACTTACAAATTTGAGATTCAAGTTAGTCATAAGGAAGCCTAGAAGGCCATTTACTTTCAGGCAAAGCAGAAGAAGAGGCTTAGATGTCATAGCAGAGATCTCAGAGTACATGGAATAGTTGCATGACGACATGCAAAAGCCTTGCAGTGGGGGTATGTTGAGCCCCAAAGATGTCCTTCTTTTCCACCACATTTCACTTCATTCTCTTTGTCCTTCATCAATTATAGGCTTAAATGATCGATAGGATTGATTAGGATTAATTTAAGAATGTATATAATGAATAACTTGCTATGTTTTCATGATTTTGTTATTGTAGCAATTTTTGACTGGACTCAGCTACAGAACGCAGTCATTCTGTAGCCAGTCACCTATTCCGTAGCTGTCTGCATGTTTACGCAGGTTCCAGGTGTCGCCTCAAGGAAAAAAACATATGGTCGTATTCCACATCACTCCCCCATCATTTCTTGCTCTCCATGAATTCTGAGCTCGAGTCTACACGTGGTTATGCACGTGGGAAACCAAAACTGGGAGATAGAATTCTAATAGGACAAGGACTGTATAGATGTGCTTAATCATAGTACGTGGCCACCACCAGAGTCCTAGTTTGATTTTAGTTGGGAAAGACAATTATTCCTGTTTTATCTCAAAGACATTTATGTAATTTTTTTATAAGTATGGCTCGGGAGACCGAGAAACATTTAACTAGATTAGTTAGATTTTTTTTTGTTGCTAGATCTCAGAAGACCGTAATACTCTGTTTTTCGAAGAATTTTTCCTTTAATGAAAGAAGCATCACTTTATTGCAAGAGCTGAGTCAATCTTGAGTAGATTTGCGTGCTAATCTGGTGGTAGAGGGCCCCTGCTACTAGAGAATCTTTGTTCATATGGTTTAGATAAGTAACTTAGCCTTGTTTCATTCTTAGTTAATCAATTTTCTGAACGTTGTGTTTTTATACTTACTTAGAGTGGATGCCACAGTCAGTCCTATCCTTACAAACTATTCCAAAATACCACTAACATTGGATGGGATATAACTGTAGTATTTTAGGAGTTAGTTGCATTTCCTTGAACTTTATGTTTTTGTGCTCAATGACATCAGTTGTTACAGCTAGTCTTGTTCCTATTAAACTCTTCCAAAATATCACTAAACCTAGGTGAGACATAGCTGTGGTGTTTTAGAGCTTTGTTGTGTTTTGTTGAATTTTACGCTTTCATGCTTATTTACATAACATGTTGCAGCCAATCCTATTCTATAAATTATTCCAAAAAACCACTAACTCTGAATGAGACAGAGTTGAAACATTTCATATAATTAGTTGCATTTTAGTTCAGTTGAAATACTCCAGAGGTAGATGTCATTCTAGTTTAATTCTGTCACTGTGTTTCAAGCTTGATAATGGCACTCTAGTTTAAATCTGTTCACTGTACTTTAAGTTAGATTAGTGACATTCTAGTTCAGTCCCAGTTCACTGTATTTCAAAGTTAGGCTAACATCATTCTAGTTTAGTTGTGATCACTGTGTTTCAACTTTGATCAATTGCATTCTAGTTCAGTGTTATCCATTGTTCTTTAAGTTGTATTGACTGTCAAAATTAGACTTCATGGCCTTCATTGTTTACAAACTAATCTTGTTCCGACTTTCTATTAATGCATCATCATATGTACAGGAATGAGTTGGTGATATCAGTTTAAGGCCTTGATTGTTCTGCAATCTTTTGCAATATCACAAACAAGCTTTTTTCCCAAAAGACTATTATAAAAAAATCTCTAACTTTCGAATAAGGCTTAGTAGTGACAAGTGGAGCTGCAGAATGGATTAACCTTAGCATTACAAGTTAATTCAGAGTAGAAATCTTATTGTGCTACAAATAATCTTTTTCCAATTGTGTTCCAATAAAATTTTAGCCATGGATGAGATTCTTTGTAATATTGTAAGATGGTTGTTTAACTTAGGAGAACCTCATTTGCACTAAACTTGTCCTTTTCTCAAGCGATTCCAACATATTTCTAATGAATGAATTGGATGAGTTTATGTTATGAGAGATTGAGTCCATGTTGTGATTTATTTTCTTGCTATGAGTCATTATCAAACTTTGCATTTTTTGTTCTTTACTATAGGTTTTGCTCTATTTTTAGTGTGACCAACAACTATTCTTTTTCAACAATTAGTTCTTTTCCTTCTTAACATAAAACTAGAAAACCAAAAACATCATAAAAAAACTAAACACAACGTAGTGAGAAACAGATACCTAAGCACATATAGTGCACCTCACTTTAGCAGTTTACTAACCCTGGTTGATCATTTATGACCTCAATTTAGGAACACTAAGTTGAGCACTACACCCGCCAGTTCAATGTTTTAAATGATAAGGGCCGTTGATCTAAAACCGATCGACGATCAACGATATGTCGCATCGGAGATTTTCACCGGGCATATTTGGAAGTCCCTCTCCTTTGTTCTGATGCGATTGGACCCTTTCGTGAATATAACTCTTGATCCCTTGTATCTTTTCATTTACCCGAAGGCCCCGCAATCAGGTGCTAAGAATTATAAATAACCCGCCCTAAAGCCAATAATCCTTTGTATTTCATTAAAATTTTGATTTTCATATATTTCAAAGGGTCCCACCGGTTCATTGATTAAACCATTCCTGACTGTTGATCTTCAGTCTGATCTAATGGCCTGTGCAATCTCGCATCAGAGATTTCCATCGGGCACATTTAAAAGTTTTACTGCCCACTCCCGATTGGAAATCTTCCGATGAAATATCGATCGTTGATCTTTTCCCCACCTTCCCAGATCTGACAGCCCTTATCTCTCCATCCCAAAGCCCTTTCCCCCCACTGTGAACTCCTTCGATTCATCATCCACCGTCAATCTGATCCTCAGATTGACAGCCCACAGTCAATCGCATCGGATATTTTTGTGCGACCATTCCTCTCTCCTTCTTCGATCGCGAGACCTTCGATTAGATCTGGGTCATCCATGCCTTAAGATCTGATTGTCCAGATCGATTCTCTCACCTTTGGTTAATATCATAAATCCTGCTCTATAATTTTCTTCGGGAAATCTCCACCGTTGATCTCTGCAGATCAACAACTCATATTCAAACTTTCTTCACCTCATATTTTATTCTATTTTCCCTAGATTCAATCTCCACCATTGATCTGTTTAATCTAACAGCCTAGATTAATCCCAATAGGCCCAGTGCCCTGGGTCCTACCCTTTCCTAGATCAGATCTCCTCTGTCGATGATCCAGATTTATGCAGGAACGCAATAGAATAAACATATAACCATAAATATAGAGATGCAACAAAAATAACACTTCATTTCATTAATATCAAAGAACTGAAATTTTCTTACAAACAGAATGGAAATAAAACTAGCTAGGGCGCTGGTAGCTATCTCTGAGAAGAGATGTGGCGGCTACAGGCCTCTGAACTGAGTTACAATGAGGATCGAGGGCCTATTTATTATTGAGAAACAATGGAGAACCATAAACATCCAAAAACCTAACCCTAGGAGATGAAGCGCCAAAACCAAAACTATAGGCCCCGTTTGGGTAAATTGGTGTTTCAACTTCCCAAGGACGTAACTTTGGCATACTATCTTTGTTTGATGCACATGATACATCATTAGAAAGCTTTATCCGAGGACTAAAAATTTTGCCATGGATATAATTATATAATAGGATGATATTTTCTAGAGACGCGATGCCCAAAAAATGTTGTTTAGGGCCTCAAAACGGCTCCGGAAGTTCAAGAGCCGAAAAACTGCTAAAAATAGTAAGTTATGCCGAAACTGAAAAAATGAAAGAGACAATGGTGGGGGCCCAAGTGGAATAGGCGGGTGGCCACCAATATCCACCTAGATCATTCCTCCCCCCTTAGGAAGCAATGGTCCCCATTGCGTTAAGTTCCTCCATGAGATGAGGAAATTTCTGTTGAACTTGGTCCCTGGTGAACCACTTGCCTTGGTGCAAGAGTTGGCCAGCTTTGACAACACGATACAGTTGGATCTTCTGTTGGTGAGTGTTCTTGATTTGCATGTCTATGATACAATTTGTGGTGGCCTGTTCCATGCAGTCTGGGTTTAACTCTGTTGGTGTGAGTTGTTCTGCAATGTCCGAGGTGTCCAGTGGAGGTGGGAAGTAAGGACGAAGGCGATCCACATTGAAGATTGGGTGTAGACCAAGGAATGGAGGAATACTAAGCTCGAAGGCATTGTTACCTATAGCCTTGGTGATGGTGTACGGCCCGTATTGGAGCGGGCAAAGCTTGCAGTGGGGTCTAGTGAGGTGCTCCTTCTGCAAATGTAGCCATACTTTGTCACCCACCTAGAAGTTGTGTGGCACTTGGTGTTGATCATGGCGCTACTTGTACTTCGCATTGGCTTTGTCTAATATATCATGAACCTGTTGGTGGATGTGTTGAATGCGCTCGATGAAGCTACTTGCTTTGTCAACTTCAGACTGGACTTGAGCTGAATCGGCCTGAGTAGCTGCAAATGGCATGGCTACGTAAATGGGACATAGTGGATGGAATCCCAAGCCCACCTGAAAGGGGCTATGGCCAATTGAACTGTGGAGAGCCCTGTTATAACTATGTTGTACATAGGGGAGGCTCTCGTCCCATGTACATGGATGCTTTGAATTGTACATGCACAGAATGTGTACAATCATTCTGTTGACGACCTCTGTCTGGCCATCTGTTTGGGGATGGAAAGCTGTGGACTTGGTGAGATTTGTGTCCAACATTGACCAGAGGTTGGACCAAAATGTGCTGAGGAACCTGCTATCTCGATCTGATATGATAGACTGTGGGATCCCAAAGTGCACCCACATTCGTTCAAAGAAGAGTTTAGCAGTGGCTTCTACTGTGATATTCTTCTTACAGGCTGCCATAATGGCCATCTTCGAGAATCTGTCAATGACCACGAAAACACAGTCATTTCCATTCTTAGTAGAAGTTAGGCCCGACATGTAATCCATGGAGATGGATTCCCAAGGTCGACTAGGGGTAGGCAGTGGAGTATATAGGCCTTGCTTCTTGATGGTCGGTTTGGCAATAGCACAAGCAGTGCAGGATCTGATGTGCTTCTTGACATCCTTTAAAAGGTTTAGCCAATAGAAATACTTTTGTAGTATTGCTACTATTTTCTCGACCCTGAAATGCCCAGCGACTCGACTGTAGTGTGCTTCCCATATCATCTTGGCACACTCATTTGAAGGAACACAAAGGTGTCCCAGGTGACATAAAAGTGCATCTTGGAGGTGAAAATTTGGAACTTGTGTACCCCCCAAGAGTGCCTTGTAAGTATGGCCGAATTCTGGGTCACTCTCATAGAGAAGTAGCCAATCAGAAGTCTCGTGCCCACAAGAGTTGAGCACGGTGGTGAGCACCACGATCGGTGGTTGGCTGAGGTAGTTTGAAACATTATTGGTGCTACCATTCTTGTACTTGATATTCAAATGAAACTGTTGCAGATATGTGGACCACTTCTGATGGCGATCATTCTGCAACTTCCATTATGTCTGTATGAACTACAGGGGCT
Organism: Pinus albicaulis; assembly: GCA_034641835.2. Lineage (NCBI taxonomy): Eukaryota > Viridiplantae > Streptophyta > Pinopsida > Pinales > Pinaceae > Pinus > Pinus albicaulis. Next base: position 269,085,677 of record CM076582.1, read on the forward strand.
GATGGTCTGTGTGGATGATTGTTTCCTTCCCCAAAATGTAATGCTTCCATTGTCGACAGGCTTGCACAATGGAATACATTTCTTTGTCATAGGTGGGATACTTGCGACCGGTCTCAGACAATGTCTCACTATGAGTGTCTCCAATCGGATGTACCGTTTGAGTAAGAACCGCCCAATAGCATAGTCAAAGAATCAATGATAAATGGCCGTTGCAAGTCTCTAATGTGAACACTGGTGCGTAACAAAGGTGATTTTTCAATTTCGTGAATGCTCGCGGAGGTTCTTACCAAGAAATTTTCTCTCTGCCTCCTCCCTTGTGACTCGACTCAAGGCCAAGCAGACAGAGAGAACCAACACTAATCTACTACATAGAATTTGGAAGACCCGAGAGCCGTGAAGGTGGTATCCCAGTTAGTGCAGTATTGCTCCCCGAATGACTTGGATCTTGGCTGGATCCACGTGCACCCCCCTTTCATCAATAATGTATCCTAGATATTGAACCTGGGTCATGCCAAACGTGCACTTCTCCAAATTGGCACACAACTTGTGTTGCCACAGTGTTTGGAGGAATTGTCGGATCTGGTGAAGGTGCTCTTCCCAAGTCTTGCTGAAGATCAGAATGTCATCCAAGTACACCACTACAAATGAATTGGTGAATGGATGCAAGATGTCATCCATCATCCTCATGAAGGTTGCGGGAGCATTCGTCAACCCGAAAGGCATGACTACCCATTCAAAAAGGCCTTCCTTGGCTTTGAAGGCAGTCTTCCACACATCAGAGGGTTCAATTGGTACCTGGTGATACCTAGACTTCAGGTCAATCTTGCTGAAATATTTTGCACCCTTGAGTTGGTCTAGAAGGTCATCAATCCGTGGGATTGGGTACCTATTCCAGACAGTGATCTTGTTCAGTGTCTGATAGTCAATACAGAGTCTCCACGTCCCATCCTTCTTCTATACCAACACGATCGGGCTCCCACAAGGCGATGAACTTGGTCTGATGTGACCTTTCTGCAACAGCTCCTGAATCTACCTCTTAATTTCATCATTCTCTAGAAAAAAGTGCCAATAGATCGTTCCATTGGGTAGCGGCACACCTGGGGTCAGATCAATCGGGTGCTTGACCTAACAGTGCAGAGGAATCCCTGTGGGTGAGGTGAATATGTCACTGTACTCCTCCACAACCTTATCCATTTGTTGTTGTCATGCAGAGGAGCCCTATCTGGAGGTCATGGCCAGAGTATTCTTCTTGTCCTGGGGGCAGATCATCAGGAAAATGAATTTCCTGGTTTGGAAAATGAACTTATTGCATTGTTTTGTAGTAACCAAAGAGATAGCCGCAGGAGGTGGTACCTCTGGTATCCTGTACAACTTATTTCCCAAAGTAACAATTACAGCACGAGGTCGAGACTCATACACAACATGATGCTTCCACAAGTATGGTTGTCTTAACAATACATCAGAAACATAAATAGGAGAAACATCACATAATACCTCATCCGTGAAGGGTTTTATGCTATAGGGAAGGCGGCACTGCTAGCTGACGCGGAGATCTCGTCCTTGGTGAAGCCACCCGATGGTGTATGGATGTGGGTGATCTATGGTCGGCAAGCCCAACTGCTTCACGATGTCTACTAAAATGAGGTTCTTTTGGCTTCCATTATTGACAATGAACTGTACAGGGGAACCCTTTACCCACATCTGGGAGTGGAAGAGACGTTCCTCCTCCTCCGGATCTTCCGGTTCCTCCTTCTGGATCTTTGTAGTGGAAACAGTGGCATTGGGCTCTGCATCAATAATATGTTTCCATTTTTCATTCCCATTTTTAGGTTCTGATTCAGAGTCGGAGCATGCATCTGAGTCAGAAGCCCTCATCTTTGCCACTAGTGACTGCTTGGCCCGACCCTCACTTGTGTTGTGAGTGGAGCTCTTATGGAACTCACACCACTTTCCCGTGTCCTTCTTTGGCTTTGCGGTGCTGTTCTTTTCTTGTGGCTTTGACGGGTTGTATTTAGCCGCCATGCCTTGGCTCTGTCCTTTGTTCTGCGGTTTGGAAGCACCTTTCCCTTGCTTTTGATTCGCAGATCCAAAGTCTCGCTTCTTCTGTTTGAATTTCTGCTCAATCTTGGCAGCATACCGGTATGTCGTACCAAGCAAGAAGATGTCGAGGAACTCCATTTCCTCCTGAATTTATCTATGCAGACAGCTACAATACTTTAGCACCAAATGTTTCTCTGAATCTTTGATACCCAACTTTGTGCGCAGGGTATGGAACAGGTTCGTCAGCTCATGCACATCTTGATCCCTTTGTTGTCATAGCGTGGTCCATTGTATGTACTTGTCCTCATAGCTCCCCACGGGATAGTACTGTTCCTTGACGGTGTCTCGGAAATAATTCCAAGTTGGTACTGCCGAGAACAGAGAGGGTTCTTTCTGGTCCTTTTTTTCACAGTAGGTTTCCCACCAGTCCTTAACATGGGGGGTAGCTTTGAGGAGTGCAAAAATAATCTTCTCCTGGTCTGAAAAGTCATGAACAGAGAAATATCCTTCTAATAGATTCAACCATCTATCTACCATGTCTACATCTATTTGACCCTCAAATATGGGAATGTCAAAATTTACTTGTACCTTAAAAGGAGTCGCACCTCGAGAGTGGCTGCTGGATGCAGATGTGCCGCCGATGGGCAGTCGTTGAAGGATCTGAGCAAAGTTATCCATCATCGCATTCCTTTTTTTTTTAGGGCCTCCTCGAGCAATATTTTGATAGGATCTCCTACTCCCTCATATTTATTTTCATCCCCCATGGACATCCATCGAGGTTTGCGAGGCTGATCTTGCAAAGGTTCCACCAGATCAAGCCCTAGCTCCTTATACCCCGACCTTGTTGGGGACATGCAAAGAAGGATCGAGAAAAAGCAGACCGCCTTTGATACCACTGATCCAGATTTATGCAGGAACGCAACAGAATAAACATATAACCATAAATACAGATATGCAACATAAATAACACTTCATTTCATTAATATCAAAGAACTGAAATTTGCTTACAAACAGAATGGAAATAAAACTAGCTAGGGCGCTAGTAGCTATCTCTGAGAAGAGATGTGGCAGCTACAGGCCTCTGAAATGAGTTACAATGAGGCTCAAGGGCCTATTTGTTATTGAGAAACAATGGAGAACCCTAAACATCCAAAAACCTAACCCTAGGAGATGAAGCGCCAAAACTATGGGCCCCGTTTGGGTAAATTGGTGTTTCAACTTCCCAGGGACGTAACTTTGGCATACTATCTTCGTTCGATGCACATGATACATCATTAGAAAGCTCTATCCAACGACTACAACTTTTGCTATGGATAAAATTCCGAAACAGAATGATATCTGTAGAAGGCGCGATGCCCAAAAACCGTTGTTTAGGGCCTCAAAACGGCTCCGGAAGTTCAGGACCCGAAAAACTGCTAAAAATAGAAGGTTATGTCGAAACTGAAAAACTGAAAGAGAAAATGGTGGGGGCCCAAGTGGAATAGGTAGGTGGCCACCAATATCCACCTGTATCAGTCGATTCCCTGATCAGACGGTCCATAATAAAACCACCCTACCTGCTTCCGCCCATGCATCTTATCAATATCACGCTCTTTCCACGACCATCAGATCTAAGACCCCTGATCTGACTGCTGACACGCATTTTTGCACAGATTCAAGCATGAAGGTTAATTCTCCAAGATTTACGTGATATAATTGGTTTTTAAGTGCATCGTTTCGGCCTCCCCGCCTTTTCGTTGTGCGATACCACTGGTTTCTTGAGCCGAAAACCGATTTCCCCATTTGTATTGCGTTTCATCACATTTTATATCCGTCGTTGATCTCTGCAGATCAATAGGCAGCATTCAATCTCGCATTTTGTAGTGTCCCTTATTAGTGAGATAGCTTTGATGACACTTAGAGATGGTGATTTTGATATAATATTATGTATGAAAGACTTATGTACATGCTTATATGATATGACCTGGTTTGGGTCACTTGGTTGTTGTGTGCTTATGATAATATCTATGGTTGCGTGCACAAGGATTGATTTTGGTTAAGAGAATATTAGCGATGTTTTCTCTTTTGGTATCCTATTTTGGACATAGGTGTATGACGTGAATGGTGATTTAGAATTGAGACACAGATCCATGGACGATCATGGTTATGTGGAACATATGGTTAATTATGATTTATGGATGATACATGATTTGTATGATTATATGTACATAATCTCGTACTAAGCATGATGTGGCAGGGGACTTGGTCATTGCTAATAGGGATGCTCAAGTTATAAATGACTGCGGAAGTCATTTCTCCAAAACCAAAATGACTGTGGAAGTCATGCACAATATTTGGTAAAATTTGAATAAGTTAATTATGAAATTCATTTGATTGATTTGATCATTGAGATTGTGATGCGTGCAGGTCTTGGAAGAAGACCTTACCAATGAACCATCAGATGGGCATAAGCTCACAATCAGTACCTTAAGGTGAAACACGGAGTTTCAAAGAAGAATAGATGAGAAGCCATGGAAATTAGGGCGCAGAGTCCTAAATCCATGAAATATAAAGACGTGGAGTCTTGGATATATGATAAAAGGATTAGGACGCGGAGTCCTAAATCCATGAAACATAAAGACGCGGAGTCTTGAATCTATAATGAAATGTTTGGGGCGCGGAGTCCTGAATATTTAAAAAAAAAAGATCAAGGTGCGGAATCTTGGATCTATAGAGTAGATCAGGGCGCGGAGTCCTCAATCTACTAAGGCACAAAGATGCATACAATAGGGGTGCGGAATCCCTATTATCCGGAAGAAAAATACCACTCATGGGAAACTCGTAGATGAATTTCCTTAATAATCTAATTCCTAACAATTTTGGAGTGACTTTCTAAAAATAGAAAGTCATGTCTACCATTTCAAGTATGACTTTCCAAAAATAGTAAATCACCTCCAATCAATGGGTAAACAAGTATACTTGAAGGAAAATAACTTAAATTATGATTAATCAATTGTAATAGTTCAATCTCGACTTAATCCTCAATATTATTAATATTATTAATATTATTATTATCTTTTATGAGACTATGATATTATTATTAAAAGGAAATTATATATCCTCGATCACTTCACACCTCTCTCCTTCATGACTCTCATGGCTCTATGTAACTCTCTATTTTAAATATTACATTACACTCTCTTTTATGCACTCATCAAGGAAAGGCATATTCCTCTTACACTCATTAAATATATGTCATAAAATATTCCTACACTCATTAAATATGTGTCATAAAATATTCCTCTTACACTCACTTTAATGCATATGTTACACTCTCCTTAAATAAGGCATGCATACCTCTCCTTAATGGCATAAGTTACACTCCTCTTAAAGGAATACAATGCATGCATATTAATCCTCCTCTATGACATGAATTTGTTGCTCCTCCTATATATGAGTCTCATGTATTCTCATTTGGGGGGGGAGGGGGTAATGCCAAGAGTGGAAGAGACTTGAGGAATATTGTGAAAGGGAGAGATATGGAGAGTATCCAATTACTTCCAAAAAAAAATCTGAATTTCTTACTAATCTACTAAGTATCTATTGAGGTTGAACATGAGTGGTATTTAAAGGAAGTGAAAACTATCTTCATTAGTTTTCCTTGCATCTCTCTCTCTATTGCCGTATTTTTGGTACTGGTTGTGAGATTTTATAGCTCGGGGGTTCCAGGGGGAGGAGTTCTCCCTGGATATGGTTGGGTGGAAAACCGGATGGTTCAAATGAGTTGGTTAAGGGATCAAAGGTGGATCATATTCTCAACGATTGGAGCTGAATATCTCTTCAGGTATAGTTTCCATTGTCCTAAAATTATAGTATAGATTTAGCATAAAATAAAAGGTAGACATTTAAATTGTTGTAAGCATCTAATTTTGGTTTAGGCTTATGTTATCTAAAATATTATTGATTAGTTAAAAATGAAGACTAGATCAATCTATATGTATGGACGTTTAGATCTCAATATTGGAGTTATTATTGGTATAGTTTATGGTATTAATCTTGGTATTGTAGCATTTGAGAAAGGAAGCCAAATATTGTTGAAGGTAATTTCAATAAATAAATTCCAAAGGACTTGGGTAAGCATTTCATGATTTATGGTTCTGTTTCAAGTAATTAATAGATGCATGTTTTATAAATGGTTTTAGGATAGTTTGCAAAGTGTTTGACAAAATCTATGAATGAGTAATGTTATAAATTTATTTATGCACGAATAAGTGCTAACTTGCAGAAGTAAGAAAATGGACATGTACCCAAAATATGCTTGGAGGAATTACAGAATCAACCCTTAAAAGAAAATGCAAAAATAATGACAACTAAAGTATAGTTTGGTCAAATGCTTGAGGTAAGTTGGAGATAAATTTTAGTTATGGCTTATGTTTCATATTCTTCAATGTTTTATTATTCAAGTTGGTGTAATAGTACTATCAGAATTTTGATAGAAATCCTTAATGGCTGTAGCATTCAGGGCTTCCATGTGTTTTTTTAAATTGTAGCAATTGGTGCAAAAAGCTTGTCACTCATGTCCAATGAATTAGCTTGTGGGTGGTAAAATGTTTCAAGAACTCATATGGTGGATTTAGAAATGTGTGATTTAAATGAGCATATATTAGTAGCATAACTCTGGGTTTTTTTTCCTCATGTAGAGGTGTAGCTGTAAGTTTTCATTCCATATGTTTGACAAAAGTCATAAATGAAACATTTAGGCTATAAATTTTGTTGTTTTAAAGAATCGAATTTTTGGGCGTCCCTATTGCGATTCAGCTCCACTTCAGGGGGTATCCATACCAAAAGGCCATTTCACCCCAAGTTTGATTCCAAAAATCAAGGTTTCGGACATCAATTCCCAAATCTGCTCTGTTTTGCAGATTTGTTGTTGCATGTAGAACCGTCTGTTGTTTTGTCTTGCTGTTTGGTTCTTTTTATATTGGAACTGCCTGATAATTTATAGTGATGAATCTGATTTAGGGTAACCACTTGGAAATTGTTTTTAAAGTATAAATGGTTAATAATTTGAAAATTTAAATAACCATATGGCAACTTGTTTTATGACTGCCAACTATTTGTCAAAATTCCTCAATGGTTGTACCTTACAACATTGTGAGCTATGTTTGAAATTTCTAAATATTTATATTCATTGGTATAGATTAAACAATGAATATGGCTGATAGTCTACTAATATCTTAAGTTCAAATATTGGCACTACTTACAAAAAAAAAGAGAAGTCATGCAACTTTGGATTCATGTTAGCTAATTATTGTGAAAACACCTTAAAGAGATAATGGTTGTAGGTGTTTGACGAAATGCCTCAATGGCTGTACATTTCATGCTTGTAAATTGGTTTTCATAATGTTCAATGGTTGAATCTAATTACATTTATGAACCATCCATAAAACAAAAGGCTTAAGTTAATTTAAGATTTGCAATCAAGGTATTTCTAGTATAATAACTCATTGAGTTAAAGGGTCTTGCTAAAAATTCAAAATTGCAGTAAGTAATTTGTTGCAATATCAGCTCACATATGAATTCCTAAATTATGAGATGCCAACTCTATATAATTTAAATTATCCTTTTAAGAAAATAACTCATAAGCATGTTATTAGTCACTCTTGAACACATTTAATTACAACTGAATTAACAATTAGTTTATTGTAAATTGTGGTTCATAAAGGTTGACATTTATTCATCCCACTAAATAATTTATATTTTAAAGGTGATTTTAGTCTTGAGAAGCAAGTATTATGGTTGTATTTTTTTGGATCTTGATAAACCTTGAACTTTGTAGCTTTGAAGATAAGTTGGTAGAATTTAGGGTGTAGTGTAAAGGACACCAATAACTTCTATATAATAATAATAATAATAATATATATATATATATATATATATATATATCACATTTTGATTTATTATAATATTTCTCTATAATAATTATGGTAGGTCAGGTGGGACCTTACACATTTCATTATTTCCCTCTTTCTTCCTCCAAGGGTCTTCATCGATCAACCTCAGCCATTGATCTCTTAGGCCTATTTCATCAGATGGCCCAGGATCATTCGGAAACCCGAATTTCCTTCCTATGCATTTTACCTCTGCCAAAGGTTTTTTAAGCCATTTCTTCGCATTTTCGTCCATTTATTTATAAAGTGACTCTTTTGCTTTATATTTTCCTGACCCATTACGACCGTTGATCAACACAGATCAACGGCCCTAACTTAATCTTGCCACCGTTTAAATCAACGGCTCTCCTTTTGGCCCTCCGTGAACAATCTCCACCGTTGGATGCTTTCATCCAACGGTCACGATCCAAACCCAAGCCTTTGAAGCAGTTTTACCCAGCCATGCAGGATTTTTATAACATTTTGTGTATTTTGCAGGTTTTAATGGATTTCCAATTATTTTAAAGGAAAAATAAAAGCCGGTGATGATGATCCTCTAGGAATTCATTTATCAAAGAGTATCCACCTACAGGGTTCAACACCATGTTTTATTGGTGCCTCATGAGCACTGATATTGTTATAAATCCCCTGTAAACATCTTCACATCAACAAGACACAGAAAAATTAAAACAAATAAAGAGTATCAGTGTCGAACACCCAACCACAGTAGAGATGAAGAATTTAACATTGATTATACATTTTGGGGTGGATTACAGCTAAGATCGACAATCAAAAGCCTAATCCCCTAAATTAAACATAGTTAAAGAACAGAAAATATATAATTAAGCCTAATTATGCCTAACACATAGATTAGAAGCAGATTAGCCATTTTTTAGGTCAAAACAAAAATATCTACCAGACCGAGAAAGCCTCCACTGTGTTAGCTCCCCGTAATTCCAGCAGATTGGTGAGACCAGAATTGCGGAGAGAACACTTGAACCACTTTGAGATTCTAGGATCTAGCCCTCCTGAATTTGAAGAGGGATCTGTCCAATAAAGTGCAAATATTGATTTATCTTTAAGGTTTTCGGTATGATGTTAGGCTAGTTATGAAGACCGAGGGTTTTTGGTTTGTTTTGGATGGTTGAGCATGATTATTAGTTGAGTGGAAAGTCCTAAATGGGAAGATTTTCAAAGGTGTGAAGTTGCAAGCAATCAAAACAATCTTTGGCTAAAAATATATATATAACGTTGGTTTTTAGTCCATTGGGCTATGGAGTCATAAAAGGGATTAATTGGGCAACAATTTCAAGAGTGGTCCAAGGGGCAAGTCATCTATATCACAAGATATTTTGAGATAAAATTATGGAATGGAAACAATAAAAGTGTTGACAGGGTGGAAACAAACACTAATTTCAACTAGGATTTAAGAGTCTGTCCAAACAAGAAAAGCCTTTTAAGTAACTGTTTAAAACCAACCAAGAACAGGGCTAACCATAAATTTCTTGGGCAAGTTTTATTAAAGCTAACTCAATAGACAAACAATCCATTAATTCACATAATTACTTTCAGAAAGGATGAAAACAAATAAGAGAAATGAAGTGAAATTTAATATTAGATAAGATACTTCTAAATCTAGTCTGCTTTCAACATACACTTAGGGAAACTTTCAAAATTTACCTTTGGAGAAAGAAGCTATAAAACAGGGCACACCATCACTTTTATAGTCTAAATTTACTAAGAAAATAATGAAAATAAAATTCAAGAATGATGTTTGGAGTAAACAGTAGGACGAGGGAACGCCAATATTCCTAACTGCTCAAACTGTATTGAATCATTCTTAAATACACAATTAGAGGAAAACATTGAGATAAAGCTTATCAGTCAGAGAAGGGTACTATAAATAGTAAATCCTAACTCTATGCTTATTGTTCTTTATTAGAGAATTAATGGAAAAAATGGCATACATGAAAGGAAAAAAATTACACAGAAAAAAGCACTTCACCAGTGATATAGACCAGGATCCCAAGAAACAACTTGTTATTGATGGAAAACCAGTTACATTCTTCAATTCCGATGTTTCAGTTCAGCAATCATCTTCACTTCTCAGCCTAACTTAGTTGATAAAAAAAAAAGCTTCAAGAGCCTTTGAACACTATTTATATGTAGAAAATTCAAGCACAAGTATATTTCAAAGTTCTGCAGCCAACACTGTTTCATCTTCTACATAAGTATATATAGAAGAAATGAGGAGGTGGGATGGGATAAAAGATCTTCAAGGTTCAATTAATACAGATTAATGCTTGTTGGCCTTTGAGCAGCTCAATGGAGAAGTTTAATGAAATTTCCTCTGTATTAATTGTTTTACATTAAGAATTAAGCTCGGTGGGGAGCTTTTGTTGACTTTTAAGGCTCTGTGTCATCCTTGTAATAACTCTGCTAATAGTTTATATTAGTTTCTTTGATTCGTAATAACTATTTAGATGCATTGGGAAAATATCTTCTATTCTGGTCATTACTCAGCCCTCTGTTGAATGCTTTGAGGCTACAGGTGGCTTTGGTAGATGAGAGGAATCAATTAGCCTCTGATGTGGCAATGGAAGCTTTCTCGGACTGGTAGATATTTTTGATTTTCTTTAAACACTATTAATTTGATTTGATTCTGTGTGTTTAGGCTTAATTTAGCATAATTCTATCTTTATGTTCTTTAACTATGTTTAATTTAGTGGATTAGGCTTTTAATTGTCAATCTTAGCCGTAATCCACCAAAAATGTGATTCAACCTTCAATTCTTTAGTTTCTGCTGTGGTTAGGTCTTCAACACTGATACTCTTTTACATTTTATTGTGTCTTGTTGATGTGCAGGTGTACAAGGGGTTCATATGGCATCAGTGCCTATGATACACTGATGAAACATGGCATCGAACCCTGTAGATGGATTTTCTTTTATGAACAAAGGCGTGGGGGATCGTCATCCCCAGCCTTTGGTTTTCCTTTAATATAATGGAAAAAACCTTTGAAACCTGCACAATACAATAAAAGTTAATAAAATCCTACGTATTGGGTAAAACTACTTCAGAGGTTGTGGTTAGGAGCATGGCCGTTGGATGAGAGCATCCAACGGTGGAGATTGCTCGCAGAGGGCAAAAGAAGAGTGGTTAATGAATGGTGCAGAGATTAAGTTAGGGCCGTTGATCTGGTAGAGATAAACGGTTGGGATAAAAAGTAATAAGATAATGCGAAGGGGTCACATTATAATTACATAGGCGAAAATGTGAAGAAATACAAAGGAAAAGGGGAAAAATCCCTTTGGTGGAGGAAATCTGAGTTAAAAGCAAATTGGGGTTTCTGAACAATCGTAGACCGTTGGATTAGATTGGCCCCTCATATCAACGCGAGTGAATGATCTATGAAGGCCCTTTGGAAAAGGTCGAGGGAAAAACTATAATGCTCTGATTGAATCTGAGCCGTTGATCTGCAGAGATCAACGACAGGGAGCGAAAGCGATAAAACATAATACAAAATGAGGAAAGTAGTTTTGACTTTATAAACTAGTAGTATCGCGCATGAAAAGGGGAGGAAGTCAGTTTCACCTTTTTGAACACGATATGCGTTATCATTTGACATGTGGTGTTTAAAAAACTGCCCATGTCACGTAGCCCTTGGAGAATTAACCTTCGTGCTTTAATCTGCGCGAAAATGTGCGACAGTTGTTAGATCTGAGGCCTCAAATCAAACGGTGGGGAGTGAGCGCGATATGGATAAGATGCAAGGGTGAAACGAAGTGGGGGCAAGGAAAGGTGGTTTTAATCTAAGCCGTTGGATCTGAGATTGGACGGCTGTGATCAAATCTGAAGGAAGGCAGGACCCACAGGAGTTAGGCCTGTCGGGATTATTCTGAACCGTCAGATGAAAGTAGATCAACGGTCAGGATTGAATATGGGGTTAAATGGAACAATATACAAAGTAGAAAATGGGTTAATATGGGTCGTTTATCTGTAGATATCAACGGCTAAGATCAGCCAGAAAAACATTATAAAGCAGGGTGTATGAAATTTAACAAAGGTCGAGGGGTGAAATTTGGATCGTCAGATCTTAACACGTGGATGGCCCAGATGTAATTGAAGCTTTCTCAATCGGTAGGGGAAAAAAAAAATGGGCGCCGATGCGATCAACTATGGACCATCGATCTGTAGATCAGATCGACGGTGGAGGATGAATCAGAGGAGTTCTTAGCGGGGGGATGGGCTTTAAGCGAGAGCAATGGCAACCACCAGATCTGGGAAGGCAGGGAGGAGATCAACGACTAATAATTGATCGAGATATCACCAATCGGAGGTTGCGAATAAAATAATAAGTGCACCCAATGAAAACTTCTGATGCGAGATTCTCCCGATCGCTGATTGGTTCAAGATCAACGGTTGGGATTCGTTTAAAACATGAACCGGCGAAAACAATTTTAACATATTAAAACCCAAATCTTAATGAAAAACAAAGGTTTAATGGCTTCTGAGGCAGGTTATATATAAGTTTTGGCACCCGATTGCAAGGCCTCAAGGTATATGTGAAAGGTTAAAAAAATCGGGGTTTAAACATATAAAGGGCTAATCGCATCAGAACAATGGTCCGGGCCTTTTCAATCTACCCATTTAAAAAATCTGCGATGCGAGATCTTTTAGATCGTCGATTGACCTTTGGATCAACAGTTTTTTTCATTCAAAACATTGCACCGGTGGGTTTAATGAAAAACATAGGAAAATGGGTTTTTGTGAATATACAAAGGAAAAATATGATCGGACAAGGTTTATTCATAATTTTAAGCACTTGATTGCGGGCCTTTGGTTTTGTGGAGCAGCAAAGGGATTGGGGGCTATGTATAAAAGGACCAATCATATCGGAGGTTTTATAAAAGCCAACAGACTTGTGCTCTCCAATTGTTTCTGACGCGATAAGCGCCCGATGGATCTAGTGCCTGGTTCTAGGGCGTGGGTATATGTGGGGAAGTGGTTGAGGACTTAGCCCAAAGGGGCTTAAGCCTATAGTCAAAAAGCTTATTTTTTTACGATTTTTTCAAAGTTTTTTGATGGATTTGGGGGTTTCGGTAAAGTTTAAAAATGAGTTTTAATACTTATAAAGAGATTTTCATGAAGGGGAAAGGGGAATGAATGAAAAATAGAAGAATTTCATGAGGAAAAAAGGGAATAAAATGAAGGTTAATGATGAAGGGAAAAAGGAGTAAAATGAGGGAAAATGGGGGTTTTTGCAGATGTCTTTTCTTCATGAAACAGTAGAATTTCAGCATTTTGAAAGGGAAATAGCAGTGAAGTTTTAAATAGAGGAGAAGATATCTTCATAAGGCTTCAAGAGATAATAATTTTGGTAATAAAACTTTTTTCTTGAAGGCTTCAAAAATGTTTTAGCCACCATTTGATATGAAAATTTTTGTAGGTGGCTAACAGTGGCTCCACATGGGGATGATGCCTTCTTGAAGGCATCAAGATCTTCAAACTTGCATTCTCTAGGGGGCTAATCAGTGCCTCATCCATTTGGGTTACAAATTTCTTTACTTGGATGATCTTCTTTTGCTCTGAAAATGTTAGCAACCATGAAAAACAATGCATCTTCATCAACACAAGATTTCTACCTACCCAATCCTATTGATCTAACATTTTTTCTTCTTTAGAGTGCACTTGGATTGGAAAACTCTCTTACAACATTTTATTCTTTTGAAAGAAAAAAATATAATCTATTTCTACTTCTTATTTCTCCATGAACTCAGATTAAATAGTTGAGTTCATATGCTTCTCTACCTAATCTACTAATCTGTTAGGATTAAATAGTCTAACAGATTTTCATTCTCTAATTTTCTAAAATAGAAATTTAAAAGCATACAAGTCAGGATTGAACAGTCTAACTTGTTGCTGATCCATGGCATAAAAAAAAAGCTGCACATAGATATTATTTTGCAGAAAATTAAATCAAAATGGAAGGCTTAAGATCTAAAATTTCTAAGCACGACCTTCTCTTTTCTTCAGCTCTGTTTTTTGAGTTTATTCGAGCTATTTTACATTCCTTTCTGGTTCAAGTTTTGAGCTGATTAGAACCAATTTACCTCTGTTTTTGAATCATGATTTAAAATAGATATGAGTCATTCTTCCTTTGAAAGCTTAGGTTCATATTTTGAGCTTGTTTGAACCTTTATTTTCTAGCCTAATCTACCTAACTGATAAGCCAAGATTAATTTGTTTGGAAAATCGAATTCACTAACATATCAGTAGTAAATTTAAAACTAATTAGTCATGATTAGGCTGTATGACTAACTAGAAGTGTGTTTTTCAAGAGTGGCATTTAAGCTTTCACACTTTTAGACTTTGTTTTTCTCTTTTTTGGTATGGGGTTGTACCTTTATTGTTTTTAAAATCTGCCCTCTTTTCTTTCTTCTAATTTTTTTGTATTTTTGGTTTTTGTAACTTTGAATACAATGATGGATGAAATATTTATAATGATAAAAAAGATAAAAAGGCTTTCAAAACATGATAGGATTAACATAAGTAATTTTTAAGCATCTTGCCATTGATAGGACACCCAAACAGTTCAGCTCCATTCAACTCCTAAAAAAAATAAGCATTATTACCAGCAGCAGAATGAATGAGATAAGGGCCAAGCCATAAGTTTTCAAATTTCCCATGATTTCCCTTGTCTTCTCTACTTGAGTCCCACTTTAAAACTTTGTCCCCAACATTGAAATTTCTGGCCTTTGTTCTTCTGTCAAAAAGCTTTTTGATGTTGTCTTGCTTCTATAATGCTTTGCTATAAAGCTCGTGTCTGGTTTGTTGAAGATGAATAGTCTGATTTGTCCTTCTAACCATGTCATTGTATTCAGACTGGACCTCTTGAATCAACTTTATAACTGGTACACCAAGGGTGGTAGGAAAGATTGCATATGTACCATACACAAGTTGGTAGGGTGACATGCCAATATATTTCTTCAATGTCAATCTATCACCCCATAGTGCATGCACAAGCTTTGTGTGCCAAGACTTCTTGTTGTCCTCCAGCAACTTCTTGATTATGTTCACCAAACTCTTGTTTTAGGATTATACTATCCCATTACCTTGAGGGTAATAAGCAGTAGAATACCCCAATGTTATCTGATACTTGTGACAGAATTCAACCATCTTCTTGGATCCAAATGGTGCTGCATTATCAGTGATGATCTTTCTAGGACAGCCAAATCTAGAGAGGATATTAGTCTCCATGAATTTTATGATAACTGAGTCATTGGCTTTCCTATAAGGGATGGCTTTTATCCATTTGGTGAAGTATTCTGTGGCAGTGAGAATCCATCTGTGTTGGGCAGATGATGGTGGATGGATTTCTCCTATGAAGTCAAGTCCCACTGTTGAAAAGGAGCTTCAACAGTGATTGCATGCAGAGGTAAGGGTAGCAGCTTCCTTTTGCCTTCAAAAATTTGGCATTTATGACAAGAAATGATCATCTTGTGTACATCAAGAAAGAGAGTGGGCCAATAGTAACTAGCTCTTAGGATTTATTTGGATGTTGTCTTCCAGTAGAGGTGGCCTCCACATTCTCCTTCATGGAACTCGTGTTTAACCTTCTCTGCATCATACTTAGGCAAACATTTAAGCAATATACCACTTGCATTTTTCCAATAAATACATTTATCTATAATGCAATAGTTTACAACTTTTAACTTCAAAAAACGTGCCTTTGTTTTTTTCAAACCAGGAGGTGTATTCAAATTAAGAAAAACATAAATAATATCAGCATACCAAGAGGAATTCATAAAATGGTCTTCAACATTGGGAGTTGAGATTTCCTCTTGTTCATCCAAAGCATTTATCATATTAATATCAAGAACTTCAAAATTTGATTCATCCATTAATCTAGCTAGACCTTGGCCTTTAATGAGTTTAGTGGGCTTGATCTCTAAATCATATTCAAGTATAATAGCTATCCACTTACCTCTCTTACTATTGTATGGATTAATCCGTCTTGCGAACAAGACCAATCTCCCTAGTAAAAGTATCTAGAAACAAACAGCCAAATAAACTAATATTTCTCTAAGCATATATGATTTACAAAAAGCTCTATACATGTGTAAAAGACTTACTGTATGTCCAGTGCTTGTTTGAAGTCATTGTTGTCCCTCGTGCACTTGGAGTTATCTTCGTAAACCTGCAGTCACAAACAAGAAAAATATTAAATAGCACCTGTATAGACATCATCGTAAACCATGATTATCATAGTGATCAAGGAATCTATGAAATAAACCATCAACTAACAGCTTATTGAGAAAAATGAGTATATTTGTATTAATTTCAAAAGAAAGAAAACCTTACAACCTGAGCCTTGATGTTGCATAGGCCTTCCTGGGGTCTGAAGCAGGAGTCTCCTCTACTTTGATAAGCTCTGCACTCCTCCAACCAAGACAAATAGAGGTATGTAATCTCACCTCACAAAAGTATTAGTTAACTGAGTCTGAATCTCAACAAGAATTAACCTCAAATATTCTAAAGCTTGAACTCCCTTTGAGGCTACCCAATGCCTCTTTTTATAGTGGAAAGAGGAGGTTTCAGTTCCAAATTTTAAGGGATAGAATCCTCCTTCAAAGGGATAATCTCCTCACATCAAGGGGTTAGCTCCATAAGGTAAGGGATACATGAACCTCATAAGAGTGGTTCTGCCACCACAAAATATTTTCTAGAAGCTTCCAGAATTTACTGAAAGTGAGCTTTTCGAAACTTACTTGCGCCTTTTTTATCCTTACAGGGGTCCACACTTATAACATAGAGAAATTGCATTCAGGTACGCATGAGACTTGAACATTAGGTGCGGGACCGCAGGAAAGATAGAGAGAAAGTGCGACACCAAAGTTTAGGAAATTTTTAGGAACTTTTCTCTGATTTTCAAGGCTTGACATGAGGAATTGATATGTTAGACTTGCAAAGGGGGAAATTATGAGTAATAATGAGCCCATACACATAGCATAATGTCAAGATGACAATTTTCAGTGTAACAGATTGCCCCCTAAAGTGCAAAGTCTGGAATAGATGAAGTTGAAGTCTGTCATATATGAAGAGTGCAGTACTTTATCATTTCAAGGATCATCCTGTGGACACCCCAGTAGGAACCTATAAAAACATTCAATGAAGAATATATATATATATATATATATATATATATATATATATATATATATATCATCGCTGAGGTAGGCATTCCCATACTCAGATCAAAACTAACTAGAAACTAATTCAAACTGTTGTGATACAGGAATGATTTTGAGTACATCACAGTATAGAAATGTGTAGGCATAGTATGGATGCAGCCATCTATTTATAAATAGTCCATTGTATAAATGATAACAAAATTCCTCGCAACCTGGATGGTAGAAACTAGATCCAAGGTCTTGATTTCCACATCTCGAACTAGTACGATTCTATCCATGTGAATGAATGTGTCGAAGTCGAACATGGTAGAAACCACTTTGATTACCATTCAATGATGTAAACTATTAACAAGTGTGAGAGTAACCACCAGTAGTGTTAATGGCTCTCAAATTACTCAGTACAATCCATGAAATGTGAATGAATGAGATGAATTCGAACATATCACAGAATCATTCGATCGAAGGTCAATGATGTAACCTGTCGTCGAAGGCAAGAAACCTGCCATTGAAGCATGTAGATTTCAAGGTACTGATGATTTCTAGATCGACTTCCTAGATAATGAGTTGTCGTCGATAGAAAGTGATCCGTTGTAGGCAAGCCCACAACATAAAATCATAGATCAAGTTTTGAAGAAATATATTGGCAAGGACTGAATCAGGGATGGTCAAAATGGATGACAGATATTTTGCAGATGAATGGTTTATTTGAACTGTCCCCTTGAACACATAACGTCACTGCAGATGGTTTGGTGAAAATTAACCAAAAGCTTATACCCAGAAACTGGCTAAAGACTTTCAATGTGGTTTGATTAACTGTTAGGTAAAGGATTTCCCAACCCAGGTGAATGAAAGTGTCGTGTTCAAGAGTGGTTAGCTAGATTTTCGAAAAATCAAAATACAACAAACATGTCCATTTTTCTCTCTTTTCCCCCACCATTTCTGGCAAGTACCTCTTTATTTTTGACAAGCTTGAGGAGGATAACATTTTCTTTTTTATAAGCTCATCCTTCGGATGAGTCTAACTTAGTTTAAAATTCGAACCCTAAGAAGGAGTGGTTCATTCCTGTTTAGAATTGAATAGGTCCTTTACTGTTAAATTTTAACGAGTCCAGTATAGGAGAAACTCGGTTTTTTTCATTTTTAGGGAGTCAAAAAAAAAATTAAGAAAACTCCATGGGTGTATTTTTTCATAAATAGTCCATTTCAGTCTGGAAAAGGGGTAAACTTATACTGAAGGACGATCATTCATTTACCTTAACGAGTTTGAATAATCAAGTACTCGAAAATATTTTCATGTTTAGAGAGTCTGAAAAGGGCTTAAAAGAGGACTCCAAGTTTTTTCTTTTTCGTAAATTTTTTTGAAAGAGTCTGAAAAAGTGATAAAAGTATGCTCTTTGTTGAAAAACGGTCAATTCTCCTGAAAAATCCAATTTCTACACAAAAACTTGAAACATTACACATACTTGTTTAAGATAAGTAAAAATGCTTTCAAAAATACCCTTTTTAAAGTGAAAAATGAACAAATTAAAAATTTATCTATTCGAAAAAACTTATAAAAAGGACTTTTTCAACTTCATTTTTACCGTTCAAGTTCAGAGTGAAAAGTAAAAGCTTTTGGGTAAAAAAAAGATCCTGTGAAGATTCTAGAAAATCTGTCCAACGAAATCGAGAACCGTCTATCCCAGGTAATCTACGACCTACTAATATTGTATTTCATCTATTTGCATTTCATTTTTAAGCTCTAGATTTTATTTTTAAGGGAAAAATATGTTTTAAGAAATTGTCCGCGAAGGTCCGCAGGTGAAACACATGGGCCCTGTGGACCCCGACTTTTCCTATGTAGAAAAAATTCGTGGGTCTGCACTTGTCCCACAGCATGCGTGCGTTCCTACGCACTGTGTATAAAGACAAAGTGTGGTCCCCGCGCATTTAAATTTCAAAACCAAATTTCTCATTTTCCGCTCAAAAAATTTCAAATTAGATTGTTCTAACATATCTTTTTTATGCATTTTAGGATTAACAAAATGTTGATTTGGAGGGAACGTGAGCATGAGGATGTGGATGACGCTGCAATGCTCCATTTGCCCACAATGCAAGCATTAAGAGCATGTGGTTTAGATAAATTCTGGGCCATCCAGGGCATGAGGGCATAGGTAGACCTCCTAACATGGCTGGTAAACAGGTGGAACGTACATGACCATTGTTTAATTATTGGTGGCCACCAGATCGAAATTGAGCTGGAGGATATTTATTTTATGATTGGTTTGTCCAAGAGGGGCGAACAAATTTCCTTGTTTGGGACTAGGCCAGGTGGCCAAACTGTCACTAGTCTTCGACAAGAATTCTGTAATGACCAGGCATACCCAAGGGACAAGCGGATTGACATAAAAACTATCATTTGTCCCAAGCTGAAAGTTATTGCGTTTACTATTACCAGACTATGTGGGAGTGTAGCACTGCATGTGGCTACCCGTTCCCAGATGCGCATTTCTATGGACTGTTTTCGAGGCACCATTTTCAACTGGTGTGAAGCTGTGTTGGCCAATGTAAAAGGCCAATTAACTAGAGCAAAAAATGGCAAACTAAATAACTTTGGATATGGATCCATTGTAGTCACCTTTGCTCTAGAGAGGATCCCCATGTTAGCTCCGCAGAGTATTCCTATCGATGTCGGTCGACCTCGAGAACCTAGGATGGTTCATTGGGTTGCATTGATGGCCCGTCACGGTATTGAGGGTGCTAAGATTGTTCGATTTCCTCCTTCATATTTTTGTTGGCTGGAACACCAAATTTTTGTTATAGAGGATTTTCCATACTCCGGGAAAGATTTCCGCGGTGACCGAGAGATGACTCTCCCAGCAGGGGAACAGTGGGATGAATCAGGTAAAGTCATTTTCAACAATTTCTAGTTCTAATTTTTTTGTTTTTTAAATCGTCTTGAAATTAATAACCAAAATTTTTTAATGCAGATGTGGGCCCACGGAGACCAGCCCATCTCCAACCTTATGAAAGAAGACAACTAGTCGCATCTGCACCAGCCCCAGTAGGCCAATCAATGGAAATCCTGTCTGATTTAGAGCATCACCTAGAGCGTCTGACTCTAGACATTCCAGAGACGAACATAGATGAGATTCCACTCAGATTGCAAAGATACGTGATTGGTGTTCCGGGACCTTTTAGAAGGTTCCTATGTAGGGTGGCCCAGGCAATGGTCTCTTATCATGATCACCATCAGTGATGGGATGATCATGTCATAGACTCATACTTTTGACCTTTTGTATTACCATTTTTCCGATCATAAGGTGTTTCCCACCTATGATCGAAGACGATGTATATTTTTTTAAAACACTTCTATACTATGATATATCACTATTTACCGGCTATCTGTGTACATGTTATGAATGTTGTTTGATTTATTGTTTTGATCATTGCAAATGTCGATTTATCATACTAGAAGCAACTGCATCTGCTAATGTATATAAATGTCTTGGAATATGTTGATATTCAATGTAATCGAATTCACATTCCAAGAGACGAACTCTTAAAAATAACCGTAATAACACTGGATTTCTAATGGCATAAACCCTGTTGAGCTATAATACAACAAGTTCAGAATCCAACCTAACAATCAAACTCCGAATTCCAAAAGATATGGATTCAGATAATAAATCAATCACTGCACGATATTCTACAATGTTATTCGTTTTTTGACCAAGGATTACCCCATGCATGGATACTAACTCGTCAGAGGGTGAATAAATTACCCAAGCTGCAGAAGAAATGTTCCGTGTACTACAACAAGCACCATCAGCAAAACCAACATAGGTTTGAAGAGACGTCGACATCTACCATATCAAGAGTAAAACTCAGATAAGTAGGAATAGTGACAAAACACACTTCTAAACTAGGCACGCTTTAATATAAGACACACCAACAGTAAACAAATATAATCTAATAAAATCTCCACACCATGTTTAAGCATAATATCTCTTTAGATAAAGCCCATTTCTAGGTTTATCTAAAGGGACACCGTCAAAATATATCAGCTCATAGGCCCCTTTTACCAGCTTTTGCTTAACAATGAAAGGACCATGCCACATAGCCATGAATTTTCCAGCTCCTAGCTTATCGTTGGCTTGATCATAAACTAAGACTAGGTCTCTTTCTGAAAAATTTCGAGGGGTAACACTTCTATCATACTGAGCTTTTATCCAATAATTCGTCTAATCATAATGACTAAGACTTTATTGATAGCTTCAACCAAACCATTAGCTTGCGGATAATACGGAGTGGAACTATTATGGCACAGGCCAAGTTGATCTTTCAGTTCAGTCATCATGATATTCCAAAAGTGACTTCCATGATCTGTAATAATGGCTTAAGGAACACCAAACCTAGTAATTATGTGATTGAATACGAAAGTTGCAGCAGTCTTGCCATCAGCCAAAAATGTAGGCATCGCCTCAACCCACTTAGTAAAATAATCTACTGCTAAGATAATATATGCATGCCCCCCGGCTGAGTGAGGGTTACATGTAATAAAGTCAATACCCCATTTTGTGAAAGGACAGACAGCAATTATAGGGTGAAGAGGAGCGGGTGGCGCATGCATCTTACGATCAAAAAGTTGACAATTGTGGCATTTCCGAACTGCATAAATACAATCTTTGAATAATGACGACCAAAAATAACCAGCGCGCAATATCTTTTGAGTTGTGGCATACCTAGACATATGACCGCCACATTCCCCAGAATGGCAGTCATTTGAAACCTTCTCAGCTTCTTCATGAGTAAGACAATGTCCGAAAACAGAATCCGTACCACGACGATAGAGTGTATCATCAATAATATTGTATTGC
This sequence comes from Pinus albicaulis, assembly GCA_034641835.2. Lineage (NCBI taxonomy): Eukaryota > Viridiplantae > Streptophyta > Pinopsida > Pinales > Pinaceae > Pinus > Pinus albicaulis. Next base: position 269,107,678 of record CM076582.1, read on the forward strand.
GGGGATTGGAAACGTATTTTCCGTCGCTAAGTGATGCACGCAGCAATATTGCTGGACTTTTCCTTCTTATATGAAACCCACAAAGGATTAATTAAACCCAAAATATCTCTATTAATTTTCTATCGAAACCAGATCCCTTTATAAACTTATAATATCAAACTCCTTTATATAAGCGCTTTAACGCTTTTTGTTATTTATTTCAATGTTCCGATGCTTTTAAGATTTAGTCTATCTGAATCGGAATTAAACAAAGGTGATAATATAATAATAATCCACTTAACTATTCCTCCGATGCGACCGGTTGCAATCGGAAATCGCTGCGATTGTAACAACATATATATACAATGGTTAACAAAGTTCTGATGCGATGATCGGAAATCGCAAATCGTTGTTTTATAAAGGTGAACCTTAACTCTTTTTCACAAGCGATGCGATGACTCGGACTCGATTTCACTTCGCAAATGGAATACAATATAATTCAATTCTGCTCACAAAGAATTTTCGAATCTTTTTGACTATTTTTTTGTGTTAAAAACCTCTACCCTCAGCGCTACTTTAACACGCCCAACTTCAATTGATCACTGATATTCTTATGATGTAAATCGAAATCATGCCCAGACTATTATGAATTCAACCCAATTCACATAAATCACAATTCAAAACCCATGCGCAACACACAAAAAAAACACACGAATTTTATTCATACTGTTAATCAAAACAGAGTTCACTCTGAGTTAGTTTCACAAAGAGAAAACCTCTGTTACAAAGAATACAACCCTCTTTCACAATTTGAGCTTTCGCTCCACCCAAAGCCACACTCTATTTCATTTCACACTCTATCCTTTATTTTTATTTTTTACAAACTCCAAACTCTCGCTTTATCACACTATTATGATAGGCTTATTTTCTAACAATAGTTAACGGAATTTCCTATTTTCCTGAAAGATCCTAACAGCAAATCTCCTATCTTATCAGCTCTCACGCACACCTATATAACAAATCTTATCTCTAATCTAATTAAGAAAATATTACACTTATTACAATAACAAACTAATTATTTGATAAATCAACTTCCACAGTAAACTAAAATTGACCAACAGTAAATGAGATTCATTCAGTCAAGCCACAACATGTGAACATATTTTTCACATTGCTGGCTAGTTCCGATGCTCCTGCATCAGACTCCCGGGGAAAAAAAAATTGTTCTTTAAACTTTCAGGATTTATTCCATATCTCTGCAATTCGGCTGCCGTTGACCAACTGGAATCCTCCATTGGCTTCTCCTTCCATTTGACGAGATACTGAAAATATGTCTGCCCTCGAGTTTTCTTGGATATTCTTTGATCCAAGATATCTTCCACTTCCTTCTTAGATGCCTTTGGTACCTGTTCCTCCCAGTCTACAGTTTGAACTTCATCACCTGTAGTTTCAATTTGCAACTCTGTTTCTGCCTCTCTGAATGGATACAAGTCCGCAATATTAAAAATGGGGGATATTCCGATCCCTTCCGGCAATTCAATCTCATATGCATTGGCTGAAAATTTCCTTTTGATTTTACAGGGTCCTATTTTTTTCAGTTTCAGTTTGTTATAAGTCTTTGTAGGAAATCTCTCTTTCCTTAAATATGCCATGACCAAATCTCCTACTTGAAATTCTTTTTCTCTTCTTTTCAGATCTGCTCTCTGCTTGTATCTCTTGCTGCTTTCCTGCAATTTATCTTTAACTTCTTCCTGTAGCTTCTGCATTTGTTCAGCAAAATCTTCAGCACTTGCACTTCTGGATTCCTGTTTTCCCAAGTCTCTAAGCTCATATACTCCTCTCGGATGCATTCCAAAGAAAATCTGAAATGGACTCATTCCAGTGCTTCGGTTTGGTGTGTCATTGTAAGCAAATCCAGCTTGAGCTAATGCCAAATCCCACTGTTTGGGATTCTGATGTACCAAACTTCTTAATATATTCCCCAAGCTTCTGTTTACAACTTCAGTTTGTCCATCCGTCTGAGGATGGTAAGCTGAACTAAAACTGAGTTTATTTCCCTGTTTCTTCCAAAGTGTCCTCCAAAAATGCCCTACAAATTTAGTGTCTCGATCTGATACAATACTTACAGGAAAACCATGCAATCTTACAATCTCTGAAAAGAATAAATTTGCTATGTGTGTGGCATCATTAGTCTTCTTACAAGCAATAAAATGAGCCATTTTAGAAAATCTGTCTACAACAACATAAATAGAATCGTTTCCTCTCTGAGTTTTTGGTAAACCCAGAACAAAGTCCATACTTATTGCATCCCATGGTCGATCTGGTATGGGCAATGGCTGATATAGACCAGTATTCTGACTCCTTCCTTTGGCATACTGACATACCCTACATTTCTCAACAAACTTTTTAATATCAGTTTGCATTTTAGGCCAATAATAAAAAGCATTCACCTGAGCGAAAGTTTTATCTTGTCCAAAATGACCAGACAATCCTCCACTATGCTTCTCTTTAATGATGTTCTCTCTCATGGAACATTTTGGAATACATAATTTGTTGCTTTTAAATAACAAGCCTCCTTGAATAAAGTAATCCATCCATTGACTTCTGTTATAGCTCACCGGATTCTGCACTGTTGTGTAGATGTCTTTAAAATCCTCATCATCCTTATACATTTCTATCATTTCATCAAAACCTACAACACCCACTTTAAATTCTTGCAAAAGAAAACTTACCCTGCTTAATGCATCCGCCACTTTATTAGACTTACCACTTTTATGCTTTATTACAAAAGTGAAACTTTGCAGAAATTCCACCCACTTGGCGTGCTTCTGATTTAGCTTTGGCTAATTATTAATAAATTGCAAAGCGTGGTTGTCTGAATATAAGATGAACTCCTTCGGCAAAAAGTAATGCCTCCACTTTTTCAATGCCTGCACAATAGCGTAAAATTCTTTATCATAAGAAGAATATTTTTTCTTTGCATCATTTAACTTCTCGCTGAAATATGCTATCGGCCTTTGCTCTTGGCTTAGCACCACACCAACTGCTTCTCCACTTGCATCAGTTTCCACTTGAAAGACTTTCTCGAAATTTGGCAATGCTAGAATAGGCTTTTCTGTTATCTTCTTTTTCAGCAAATTAAAATTCCTATTAGCTGCTTCTGTCCATCGAAATGGCTGATTGACCTCCTTGATTGTCTCAAGGATTGGTGCACAAACTTGACTAAATCCCTTTATAAATTTTCAGTAGAAACTAGCAAGTCCATGGAAACTTCTTACCTCGAATACACTCCTGGGAGTAGGCCAGTTTCTGATTGCTTGTACCTTCTCTGGATCCATTTTTAATCCTTCTCTAGAAATCACAAATCCCAAATATACCAGCTCCTCTTTCATGAAACTACATTTCTTCAGATTGATTAGTAGTTTCTCTTTCTGCAGAGTTTTCAAAACTAACTTCAAGTGTTCCAAATGCTCTTCTTTACTTTTACTGAAAACCAGAATGTCATCCAGGTAAACAACAACAAATTTACCTGTATACTCCTTCAAGACCTCGTTCATTAATCTCATGAATGTGCTGGGCGCATTAGTGAGCCCAAAAGGCATCACTAACCACTCATAGAGTCCATTATTTGTTTTGAACGCTGTCTTCCATTCATCGCCTTCCTGAATTCTGATCTGATGATATCCGCTTTTTAAATCTATCTTTGTAAAATACCTGGATCCACTTAAACAGTCCATTAAATCATCCATCCTGGGCAAAGGAAATCTTTACCTCACTGTTATCTTGTTGATAGCTCTGGAATTGGTGCACATGCGCCACTCTCCTCCCTTCTTCGAACTAAGCACCGTTGGCACAGCACACGAACTCAGACTTTCTCGAATCAGTCCCTTGTCCATCAGCTCTTGAACCTGTCTTGAAACTTCTGCGTTTTCCTGAGGAGTTAATCTATATGCATCTTTATTAGGTAGACTTGCTCCTGGTATTAAGTCGATATGGTGACTTATACTTCTAATCGGTGGTAATTCATTCGGCAGTTCATCCACAATGATATCCATGTAACTATTTAACACAGATTGAATTTCTTCAGGCAAATCATTTAGATTTGTGGAGGTTAAAATTACCTTTGGCCTTCCTACGATAGCGAAATGCACCTCTTCGCTTTTATCCACCTCTTGTAGCAATTCTTTGCCACTTATCAGCATAATATTATTTTCAGGTAGCTCTTTTTCAGCATCATTCTTTACTGGCAGCAACGTATGTTTAACTCCATCCTTTTCTATGGTGTATGTATTTCTTCTTCCATCATGAATCGCCTTTCGGTCAAATTGCCATGGTCTTCCCAATAACACGTGACATACATCCATGGGAATTATGTCACATAAAATCACATCTCTGTATGTACCAATCTGCATTTCCACACTACACTGTTCTGTCACGATGACTTGATGACCCTTCTGAAGTCAAGATACTTTGTAAGGTGCAGGATGTGCTTTCCTTGTTAACCCAAGCTTTTCCACCATCTCTGTAGACACAAGATTGTCAGTACTCCTGCTATCAATTATAACCTTATAGCACTTACCCTTTGATTTGCATGTAGTCCTGAACAAGTTCTTTCTTTGCGCAGGTTCTCCAATCTCTTTTTCTGATCTCAACAAAGTTCTTCTAAGCAGCAATGATTCACCTTCTTCCAGTGGTTCTTCCTTCTCTACAAGTCGAGGTGGTTCCGACTCTGCCTCAGCCACATTTGCACCTCTCTGGCTTGCTGATTTGTTATGAGGACAGTCCCGCGACATATGTCCCCATTCTCCACAAGTATAACACCTAACATCTCTTCCTCGCCCTCTTCCTCTGGGCGCGAATCTCCCTCTACTAGATTCACCCATCTGTGGTGATCTGCTGCTTGAACTTCCTGCTTCAAACTGATGCTGTGTTCCTCTGGATCTGGCAACTCCTCTACCTCTTGCTGAGCTCTTTCCTCTGTTTCTTTGACTCTGTTTCCGCAGTATTTTCTCCTCTGCTTTCAAACTTGCTTGATAGGCATCCTCAACAGTTTTCAAACTTAACAGGATAATCTCATCTTGAATCTAATACCTTAGCCCATTAACATATCTGGCTACTTTCTCCAAATCATCTTCTACATGCCCTGTCCTGATGCTTAACCTGTAAAATTCTTCAGTATATTCTTTAACAGACATTCCTTTTTGCTTCAAATTTTGCATCTGCTTAAAAATATTCAAATGATAGTCTTTAGGCAAAAACTTGGCTTTCAGTTTGCTTACCATTTTATCCCACTGCTTGATCTTAGATTTCCCCTTTCTCGTTCTTGATGTCTGTAACTCGTCCCACCAAATGGCTGTGTGACCTTTCAATCTAGTGACTGCAAATTTTACCCTTTTACTTTCTTCAATCTCTTCATAATCAAAGTACTGATCTATGGATCTGATCCAATCCATGAGCTCCTTGGCATTCAGACTCCCTTCATACATGGGAATTTCCATTTTGGGTTTGCTTCCAACCTTCGCCAGCATCTTCATGAATTTAACGTTTTCATTCTCTTCTTCTGCTTCCACATCTTCCTCAGATTCTTCTGAAGAACTTTCAGCGCCCTCATTAGGTGCTCTTCTCTGGGTTGTTTCCATTGTTTCCATTCGTTCACGCAGTCTTCGCACTTCTTCTATCAGGACTGCATTTGCTTCTGGTCTCCCTCGACCAATTCCTCTCCTTGGCGGCATCTTTGCTGCAAACACCTGTCTCTTTGGCTCCGATACCAAAAATTGACGCACGCAACAATAGTGTTGGAATTTTCCTTCTTATATGAAACCCACAAAGGATTAATTAAACCCAAAATATCTCTATTAATTTTCTATCGAAACTAGATCCCTTTATAAACTTATAATATCAAACTCCTTTATATAAGCGCTTTAACGCTTTTTGTTATTTATTTCAATGTTCCGATGCTTTTAAGATTTAGTCTATCGGAATCGGAATTAAACAAAGGTGATAATATAATAATAATCCACTTAACTATTCCTCCGATGCGACCGGTTGCAATCGGCAATCGCTGTGATTGTAACAACATATATATACAATGGTTAACAAAGTTCCGATGCGATGATCGGAAATCGCAAATCGTTGTTTTATAAAGGTGAACCTTAACTCTTTTCCACAAGAGATGCGATGACTCGGGCCTGATTTCACTTCACAACTGGAATACAATATAATTCAATTCTGCTCACAGAGAATTTTCGAATCTTTTTGACTATTTTTCTGTGTTAAAAACCTCTACCCTCAGCGCTACTTTAACACGCCCAACTTCAATCGATCACTGATATTCTTATGATGTAAATCGAAATCATGCCCAGACTATTATGAATTCAACCCAATTCACATAAATCACAATTCAAAACCCATGCGCAACACACAAAAAAAACACACGAATTTTATTCATACTGTTAATCAAAACAGAGTTCACTCTGAGTTAGTTTCACAAAGAGAAAACCTCTGTTACAAAGAATACAACCCTCTTTCACAATTTGAGCTTTCGCTCCACCCAAAGCCACACTCTATTTCATTTCACACTCTATCCTTTTTTCTTTTTTTTTACAAACTCCAAACTCTCGCTTTATCACACTATTATGATAAGCTTATTTTCTAACAATAGTTAACGAAATTTCCTATTTTCCTGAAAGATCCTAACAGCAAATCTCCTATCTTATCATCTCTCATGCACACCTATATAACAAATCTTATCTCTAATCTAATTAGAAAATATTACACTTATTACAATAACAAACTAATTATTTGATAAATCGACTTCCACAGTAAACTAAAATTGACCAACAGTAAATGAGATTAATTCTGTCAAGCCACAACATGTGAACATATTTTTCACATTGCTGGCTAGTTCCGATGCTCCTGCATCACTGAGATTGTGAGATTTCAGGCCAAAAAGACTGGGTTTGGAGATAAATGATAATATCCCCATACCATGGATCAAGTGTACTGATAAGAAACAAATATTCGTCCGCAATGGGCTCTTTTGCCACAGTTTCAGTATTAGTAGATGGGAAATCACACATCAATTCTGTGAAAACCAAAGATTTCTTTGCCTTGGATTTTTCAAACTCCAAGTCAAATTCTTGCAGGATAACTATCCATTTGGAATACTTGCCCCCTAGCAATTGTTTGGTCAAAATGTACATCATAGGGTTACAGTCAGAAATTACTGTGGTTTTGCGTAATAAGATGTAGTGTCTAAATCTTTGAATAGTTTGAACAGCTACCAAGGCAAATTTCTCCACATGTGTATATTTAATCTCAGTCGGATTCAGATTCCGACTAAGATAGTAAATCACATGTTCATTTTTAGATTCTTCTTCCTGAACTAAAACCATCCCAATTGTGGAATGAGAGGTGGTGAGGTACGAAACGTAGTCCTGGTTGTAGTTGGGAGGATGCAATAATGGTGCATGGGTCAACGCGTGTTTAAGTGCATTAAAAGATCGATCGATGATCTCATCCCAAAAGAATGGAATGTTCTATTTCAACAATCAGGTAAAACCCTTTGTTAGCTCAGCGTTGTTAGGAATGAACCGACGTAAAAAGTTTTCTTTCCCCTGCAAACTTTGGAGTTGGCACAGAGTCGAAGGATGAGGTAAATTAACAAAATCTTCGACCTTCAACGGATGAACGCAAATGCCCTCTTTCGAAACAACAAATCCTAGTAAGTGACCCGATTCTACACAGAAAACACATTTGTGTGGATTCAACCTTATTCGATAATGCCTACATCTCATAAAGATAGCTCGTAAATGAGTGAGATGGTCGGCCCTACGCAATGAATGAGCAGGTAAATCATCGAGATAAGGTTGAAAAAAGTGCTTAATGACATGAAATGCGTAAGACATAGCCCTTTGAAAAGTTGCCCCAGCGTTCTTTAATCCAAAAGGTAGTTTGAAATAAGCAAATGTTCCCCATGGACAAATGAAAGTTTTTTTTGGCTGATCAGCAGGGAGTATGTTTATTTTATTGTAACTGGAAAAACCATCCATAAAGGAAAACATTTCACTGTCGACACAATCATCGATTATTTGATTGATAATGGGGGTTGGATAATTGTCTTTGGGACAAGCTCGATTAATATCCCTATAATCGATACATACTCGTATCGTTATTTGTTTTTTAGTAACAGGAACAATATTCGATACCCACTCTATTAAACTAATTAGATAAATAAAACCTACGCGAAGTAAATTTTCAACTTCAGCTTTGATGGCAGCAGATTTTCTAGGATGTATTTGATGTAAATGTTGATGAACATGTTTGGCATCCAGGTAAGTCCTGATTTCATGGACAAAAATTGTCGGATCAATTCCTGGCATTTCTTCATAGGACCAGGCAAACACATCACGAAATTCTTGAAATAGGGCTTTATAAGTTTGAATTTCATCTTCTGTACAGCAAGCACCTATATGAATGTTTTCAATTATTCCTGGATTTACTGAAATGTCAATTGGAATCGTTCGAGAGATATTTTCCAAATTTAACTCAGAATCATAATTTTGCAATGGATTTTGCAATTCTTTGACATATTCAACAGTAAAAATAGAAGCGAAATCATCTTCAAAATGATCCAGCTCAGGTAAAAATGAAGATTGATGATGTAGATCTTCCCATGGTAAATCTTCAACAGACAAAAGTTCACAAATCCGCTCATCAGTATGAACAAGATCAGGAAATGTCGTTGTGGCTGAACTAGATATAGAAAGTGATTCCTCATGGATCCCATTCATTGGATCAGTTTCGGTTGAAGAGGGGTCAGAAAGTGACTATACAGCCTGATACACAATTTCAAATGGACTCAAAGGCATCATGCCATCAAATGAATCTAATTCAGAGTCGGACGGTATGACCCAAGGATCATCAAAAATAATAGTGTTTGATGAAATCATATGAATAATTGCGGTAGAAGGCGATACGTTAGGAGGAGGAAAGGAAAAAGTTCCTAGTAAACCAGAATCTTTAAGCAAACCTACTCCAACATCCTTGTAAGGGATAGCCGCTTTACCAATGTGCTGGATTGTTTCTGTAGAGGTTGGATCAGAAGAAAAATAAGTTAACTGATCTATTGTAATGATCCTTCCTTGATGTGGAAATTTTATGAGCCGAAAGACCGAAGAAACAACAGCAGTCATAGCATAAGACCAACTGCGACCTAGAAGAAGATTGTAATCTAAAGGGGCATCGACCACTTCCACATCTAGATTTATAGTTTTACCTTTGACCCCTATGGGTAAATCCTGCAGAATACCAAAAGGGTGAAAACCTCGGCCATCAAAATCCTTTATAATTGTCGGAGACTGATTGAGTGTAGGAGAACCAAGCGATTTCCAACACTGGATCAGCATAATACACGTTGAAGCTCCCTCATCAATCACAGTCCGAAAGATTGGTCTGTTTTTTACTAGAAATGGAATTTGGAAAGCCATTTGATGAGCTAGGCGAGATCTACTATTTTCTAAATCAAAGATTATAAGGTTCGAATCCTGAACATCGACAGCTCCTATGGCAGACAAAAGTAATTTACGTTGTGCTGGGCATGAATTCAGCACTTCCAAAGCCGATATTGCTGAAGGGGAAATAGCTAAATCTTCAACAATCTTGTAATTATGAGCAGCTCTCGCATGTGGATTGAAAGCTGATTTACAAAGAACACCCTTAGCAGGCGGTTTTATTATTAAGTCTAGATTTGGTTTCTCGATTTGTAGCGGACCATAAATAGGAGGTGTAGTTGATGTGTTTGCACTAGAAGATTTTGCTTCTTTACCATCAACAGGATTATTAGTACCATAATCTTGCGATCGTGTCGCAATTCATACATGAGACATCATTAGAATAGTTTCTTCTGAGGCATTCGTGGTAGAACCAACCATTTTAATATCTTGAGTTGGAAAAGGATCCTTCAAGATAGCAGGTTGTTGTGAACCTTTAACGAATTTTGCAACCTTTGTTTGATGTGGGCATTCTTTACTAAAATGATCCTCGTCACAAATGTAACAAGGATAGCGAGGTTTGCGTTTTCGTCATTGGATTCGTTTTTATCAGTTTTCTCTTTTGAATTATTTTTGTTTTTATTCTTCCCTTTGTTTTTACCGCCTAATTTAGATTTGGTCATAGATGTCTCTACGACATGAATGTCAGCAGAAATTTCAGGGGAAGATTCTCCTTTCAGGGAATCAGGTAAAGTTATAATAGGAGAAGATTTCTTTGAAGATTTCTTCTTGCTTTTAGTATTTACTGTACCGATCATACCATCAGCGGCATGAGACCCTGAAGGAGCTGTAGCTATTTGACCTTGTTTTGGAAGATCGGGGATTTTTTCATGTAAAGTACCTGACTGTGTATAAACGAGGTCAAGGTACTGAGCTTGAGCAATTACTTGCTCCTCAGTAACAACACCAGCCTTAGCTACATCCTCAGTGATCTTGGGCAATAATGATTTAACAAACCATTCCGCCAAAATTTGATCCGGAATGTAAACTTTCACCAAATGCCTTCTACGTCTCCATTCATGAATATGATCATAAATATATTTGGATGTAGATTGCTTCAGTGAAGTTAATAGTTTCATGCCATTTTCGTATTTGAGAGGCAACTGAAAATGAGTCAAGAAGGCTGTTTCTAATTGACTGAAATTATTAAACGAGCCTCGTGGTAACTCAATGTACCATTTGGCGGCAAGACCAATAAGAGTTCTTTGGAAAAGACGTAAGAGAATTGAATCATCAATTATTGAATTAGACGCACACTAGAGGTGATAAGTCATCACGTGATTTAATGGATCCTCTCCTGACTTACATTCGAATTTGGGTATATCACTGGGCAACTTATGTGGCATTGGCGGCCAATACGGATAATAGAAAATTGGATAATTCATAAGGCGCATTAAATCAGGTAAATCCAAAGTTGAAATAAATAGTAACTGACGGTTAGGGTTGCAAAAACCTTGAGTAGCCAAAGCAGTTCCAGGAGGAGGATACCCAGGATAACTGGGAATCAGAGTTTCATTAGGAATTGTGTAACCTCCCAGGTAAACAGGATTAACCGGACCAAACTGGGGTTGTTGAGGCTGCTGATAAGTGTAGCTAGGGTACAGTTGATACTGATAAGTTGGATTTTGTGAAACGAGACTAAATTGAGGTTGTCCCTGGTATAGTTGATACGTGAATTGCGGTTGACTTGTGATCACCGTACTTGTACCAGCTTGTCCCGCAGGCATCTGTACTGAAGTCTGAACTGAAGGTCCTGACTGGGGTATAGAGACTTGAGGGATTTGCATGGATGCAAGGATAGAAGAACTCGGAGCTACAGATACTCCAAAAATAGGTGTTGTAGGTTGAACATACGTCGTAGCAGTTGCAGCAGTTTGAGGCGGAGTCTGAGGTGTACTAGGCCCAAACTGCTGAACAAAACTAGGTGCAGGAGTTTGAATAGTGGACTGGACGGGTTGCTGGGTTGGACCAGAAACCAAAAGCTGTCCGGGTTGAGAAGGCAATTGCACATTAGGCTGCATAGGCTGTTGATATTGGGACGGATCCCACACCATATTCATTCAGGGGTATTGTCACGTAGAAGGTTGAACATAAGGACCATAGCCTAGTTGAATGTAGGGTTGATAAGTAAGTGGTAAATTTCTAGCTCCTTGAACAGATGATTGACCAGAAGGCTGTTGGAAACCTTGAATTGGGTACTGACCTTGAGGTTGATAACCTTGAGGTGCGTACTGAAGCTGGGGTTGATAAGGACCCTAAGGAGCATATTGAGCTTGGGATTGATCTTGGGGTATGTACTGTCTTTCAGGTTGATAACCTTGAGGTATGTACTATCCTTGAGGTTGTCCTCCAAAATAATATGATTCCACAGTTTGTCCTGGGAAAAAGATACCTTGAGGTTTCCCCCCAGGTGGTAACTAACTTTCTGAAGGTTGGCCCCTAGGCAGTAACTTACTACCTTGAGGATGCCCCCCAAGCGGTAACTGATTTCCTTGAGATTGCCCTCCAGGTGGTAACTGACTGCCTTGAGGTTGAGGATTCAAAATATTACCAGACATCATAAAGATTTGCTCTACGTTCGACGTTTCAGTTTTAATTCCACTTAAACCAGATGATAACACTTGTTCAATTGGTTGAGGAGCTGCTCTCGAGAAAGTACCAGACAGAGCCTGATATCCCAAAGGAACAGAAGGACCATCGTGTAAAAATGCTTCCGGTGTCTAGGAAAACATGGATGACTCTCCTGCCATAATGGATGACAGATTGTAACCTCTAGGTGTAGGATGAAATGGAATTTGAGGTGGATAAAAAGCAAGACCCGGATTCTCTAAAATTTTTGTCAAAGATATATACCAAGCACTAGTTCGAATAGGGCTGTAGAAAATAGATTCACACTCCCTAAGACTTAAAGAATGAGGGGATTTGGGAAGAGATAACTCTTCGTCTGGATTAGTAAGTTCTTCAATAGAAATAAGTCCAGATGGAAGATCATCAGTGAAAATATTTCTTACCCTAGGTGAACCAGGATCGCTAGAAGTTGGTGTAATAAATCCTGAGGATGTTTCCAAAATAGAAGATTCAGTTTCAGGTTCGTCAACTAGTTCACTAGAAGGAGAAATACTACCAGTAACTTCAGAAACTGAAATCGGTTCTTGAATGTGTTCTGTTGTGGGTATTTGATGATCAGGATGAACAACTATAGATGAAGTTCCAATTTTTGTTGATCTAATCCTACCACTGCTAGATGATACCAGAGCACGAAGCCCTTCAACTTGACTTGGTGTATATTCAAGGGGTTTCCCTTGTAGTATCCAGGATTGTCTCGACAATTCTGCCATGATTAAATATTAACTAATCACACGCAAACAAAGAAAATTTCAATGAAAACACCTAAAGTCTCTAAAGAAACAAACAACTGAATCACACGCTTAAAAATCTAAGAGTTCAAACGACACACAAATAGTAACTTCCCATACTAAAAACAATAGTTGGTGATGAAATCCAACTTAGTAGAAATTTAATATAGAAAGGGTAGTTGGAACAGTTACCCCGACAACCTGCTTAATGAAACAGACTGGCACAAGTTTCCTCACAAAACCATCTCGTGTGAAGAGAACCCCCCAGAGAGTCCAAGTGAGTCTATTCGACATCTGCTCCAGGTACAGTGAGATCTTTCCTTCACCGTCACCTTAGGAAATAATCTTAAGTTTATGGACACTAAGGTTACCAATAGTAACAAATATAACTGGGGAACAGTCTACGATCCGATCCCATGCACAAGGGCAGAGTAACAAAGCTCAATCCCCTTGAAGGTTCCTTGACATGGTTAATCCGAGATTTACCGAAAAGTGACCCCAAGCTCCTCGACAATGGTTAATCCGAGGTTTATCGTTTGTAATGCGTGCAAAATCTTCTATCTTCCCCAATGAAACATAATTGATTGTCTCAAAGTTTCGGACATGATCTCGTGATTGACTTCTTTAAGAGAAGCTTCCCAGATTATACAAATTACAATTGGATTTATTTCCTACCACAAGATTTGTCTACTTGTTTGTTTTACTATCTTGGAGAGTTAATTACTCCCTACTCCAAGATACTAGCCTAAGCTATGTTGGTGATAAGAGCCCTATAAAATAAACATATTACTGATGAATTTTAATTAAGCATTACTTTTATGAGTTGTTTCTTAAGTCAATGGGTGTGGAAATGAAACTTTGATGGTGTGAAGACTCGACTTCCAAAAACACTAAAAATGCACCTAAAAATGATCAAATTGTTTTCTTTCAATGAAATTCTAGCTAAAGAAAGAGTTGGACAATGCAATTATTTTAATAAACAATTCCTTCCTTGAACATAAAGAATAATTGAAAGAAAATATTTTTGTCTTTTCAACAATAACTCAAAATGAGACAAATTATCAAAGCTCACAAAAAAATCCTTTCACTTTCAAAAATTTGAAGCTACAAAAACAAGTTTCCTTAAAAAGAAATCTACAAATTTTTAAAAGCACTCAAAACTACAAAACTAATTTCGAGATCTACAAACTTTAACAATCTACTTGAATAAAAGCTTTAAGATTTTTTGAAGAAAGTTTTACTTAGTTGTTCAGCAAAATAAGGATCTATTCGTCCAGAATAACAAATAGATCAAAAACACTCAAATATGTTTTTTTATAAAAAATGAAATTCCAAAAACCTATAACAAAGTTTTTTCGAAGATTTGCAAAGAAATGAATAGCTCTATTTCTTAATAAAGGATGATTTCACAATCAAGTCAGATTCAGTAAAAAGACAAAAATACCAATGTAATCTGAGGTACTTCAAACTTCCAATGCTTCGAATCACTACAAAGACCAAGTGAAAAGAAATCCAAAATGCAAAAGTTCTAGAAAATCATCAAAACACCAATACTGCTGAGATTCATTCATAAAAGGCTTTTGACAGAAAAAATCATCAATCTGGGCAGAAACCAAAAAATCTAAATCAAAATAAAGATAAACTGAAGAAAGAAATCTGGAGTTTTTCAAAATTTTGATAGGGTCCGCAGGCTTCCAGAAGTAACAGGTGCGGTCCCACACTGTTTACTTAAGGAAAGTGCGAAACTGCCCGCACTGTGAAAATAAGACAAAGTGCGGTCCCCGGAAAAACTAGAGAAAAACATAAAATATTTCAAAATTTTCAAAAATAGGGAAAACCTAAGATACCCAGGCATATATCTATCAATAAAAAACCAGGAAAAACGTTTCCTCAAATCAAAATAGAAAGAGAACCAAAAAACAACAAGTTTTTTCCCCAGTGGAGTCGCCAATTTGTTATGTGGATTAATTCGTCTTGCAGACAAGACCGATCTCCCTAGTACTAAAAGTATCTAGCAACAAACAACCAAATAAACTAATCTTTTTCTAAGCATATATGATTTACAAAAATCTCTATAGAGGTGTAAAAGACTTACCGTATGTCTAGCGCTTGTTTGAAGTCGTTGTTGTCCCTCGCGCACTTAAAGGAGTTATCTTCGTAAACCTGCAGTCACAAACAAGCAAAATATTAAATAGCACCTACATAGACATCATCATAAACCATGCTTATCATAGCGATCAAGGAATCTATGAAATAAACCATTAACTGATAGCTTATTGAGAAAAATGAGTATATTTGTATTAATTTCAAAAGAAAGAAAAACTTACAACCTGAGCCTTGATGTTGAACAGGCCTTCCCGGGGTCCGAAGCAGGAGTCTCCTCTACTTTGATAAGCTCTGCACTCCTCCAACCAAGACAAATAGAGGTATGTAATCTCTCCTCACAGAAGTCTTAGTTAACTGAGTCTGAATCTCAACAGCACTTAACCTCAAATATTCTAAAGCTTGAACTCCCTTTGAGGCTACCCAATGCCTCTTTTTATAGTGGAAAGAGGAGGTTTCAGTTCCAACTTTGAAGGGATAGAATCCTCCTTCAAAGGGATAAGCTCCTCACATCAAGGGGTTAGCTCCACAAGGTAAGGGATACATGAACCTCATAAGAGCGGTTATGTCACCGCAAAATCTTTTCTAGAAGCTTCCAGAAATTACTGAAAGTGAGATTTTCAGAACTTACTTGTGCCTTTTTTATCTTTAAAGGGGTCCTCACTTATAACACAGAGAAATTTTGTTCAGGTATGCATGAGACTTGAACATTAGGTGCGGGACCATAGGAAAGATAGAGAGAAAGTGCGACACCAAAGTTTAGGAGATTTTTAAGAACTTTTCTCTGATTTTCAAGGCTTGACATGAGGAACTAATATGTTAGACTTGCAAAGGGGGAAAGTATGAGTAATAATGAGCCCATACACATAGTAGAATGTCAGGATGACAATTTTCAGTGTAACACTTACCATCTGTGTCCTGTGTTAGAATGTCTTTCACAACTGAATTTGGGACAAAGGCAATGATTCGAGAGTGCAAGATGTATACTTTGAAGTCTTTTAAAGCTTTGACCAAAGCAAAAGCTTGCTCCTCCATAATTTTTTACTTCAGATGGGAATCCCTCAAAGCCTTGCTAAATAATGCAATAGGCTGCTCTTGTCCCTGTGGATTTCTCTACAATAGGACAACAGCTATTGTATGTTCTAATGCAAATGAAAAAATATAAAAATCTTTTGAAAAATCAGGACTTATTAGGACTAGTGTTTTGGTTAATGCTTGTTTCACCATCTCAAAGGACTTCTTTGCTTCCAAGGTCCACTTAACCCCTTTCTCCTTTTTCAACATATTTGTAATGTTCCTAAGGAGCTCAGCCAATTTGGGTATGAACCTTCTCAAGAAATTAATATTTCCAATGAAATATTGTAACTCCTTGACGTTTTGAGGATGAGAGATTTGCAATATGGCCTCAATCCTCTTTGGATCTATCTTAATACCCTCTTCTGAAATAATGTTCCCAAGATGTTTACCTTCTTGGAGACCGAATAGTGTTTTCTTTGGGTTTAAAGATATCCCAAACTTTCTGCATCTCTCGAAAACTGTTCTCAAGTGTTATAAGTGCTCTTCATCTGTCTTTGAAAACACAGTGACATCATCAAGGTAAATAATGATGAAGTAGCCCAATTATTCCAAGAAAATTATGTCCATGGCTCTCTGAAAAGTTGCACCAGCATTCATTAGACCAAAGGGCTTTTTCACATACATGAAAGTGCCACAAGGTGTAGTAAAAGTTGTGTTTAATTGATCATCAGGGTGAACTAAAATTTGATTGTACCCTGAGTAGCCATCAAGCAAAGAAATTCTTTTAGAACCACCTACCCTTTATAAAATATGATCCATCTTAGGTAAAGGGTAGTTGTGCTTCAATGAAGATTTGTTTAAGTCTCTAAAGTCTATACAAATCCTAATATCTCCTATTTTCTTCCTAATTGACACCATATTAGACACCCACTCAGAATATCTAATAGGGACAATAATACCAGCTTCATACATTTTCTTGATCTACTTCTTAACCAAGGGTAACTGAACAGGGTTTATTCTGCGTAGTTTTTGTTTAAAGGGATTTTGGTTTTCCTTGAGAGGGATCTTGGGCTGAATTATTTCAGTGTCATAGGATTTCAGATCTTCGTATCTCCACGCAAAAACATCAGAAAATTCTTTAAAAAGCTCTATGTATTTGAGTTTAATGTGAGCTGGTAAAGTCTTTGACAGTTTAATCATCATAGGTTTTAGTTCACTGCCTATATTTCACTCTTCCACTTCAGTCTCTATAGGCTCTAGTTTTGGCTTCTTGGCCACATCGTTGAAATCAAACAACTCTTCTAAAGGGGCCAGACCCTTCGGCAAACTCTGGTCTTTAGACTCCGGGGTTTCTAAATCTTATGTTTCTAACTCTACAAAGATTTTTGTTGTGTTATCAAGTTTTCTAGATAACAAGTTTACATTAGCAACCTCAGGAGACTTTTCTTCTTCATCAAGAAAATTTTCTTCACTAGGGCAGTCTGTTTCATAATCTGAATCCGAACTGTGTAGTTTAAATTCATTTCTGAATTGCATGAAGTCTTCTATTTTTTTTTCTCCATCAAACATTCGCCAATACTTCTCGTTATCAGGGATGGTTGGTCTGAATTTAATTTGAGTTGTGCATTCTTTAGTTTCATATGGCATTAAGAATGTTCTAGTAGCAAAGGCCAAACTGTGGGCCATGTTATTCTTTCTTCTTGGGACAAAAATCAATTGGGACTCTTCGAATGTTTTTAATAAATCCAAAACATCATTTCGATAGGCTCTGAGTCTTGGGTGATTAGCCTTGTATTCCCCGTTGACTTGCGTAATGATTAATTCTGAATCCCCATGCACTTTAATTCTTTTGGCTCCTAACTTTTTCAACAAATGTAAGCCTAAAAGAAGGGATTCATACTCCGCTATGTTATTTGAACATTGAAATTTTAATCTATAGGAAAGGGTTTCTGTGTGATTGTTCTCAGTGTTGTGTATCCAGACACCTGCACCAGCATTGCTTCTAGTGCACGACCTGTCAAAGTTCATACTCCACAGAGGACTAGTTTCAGGTTCATCCGTTTGGTTACTATCCTCTTCAACTAAAGTGCTTTTGGATTGTTCTTGGATATCAACACTTAGTTGAATTTGCTTTAACTCCTCATGTTTTTCACTGTGTTGAGGGTTACTTTCCTAACTATCAAGGTTTAAAATCAAAGGACGCATGACTTGTAGCTCAAGACCTATGTTTGGTTTGGTAAATTTTTCAAATCTAGCAAACTGTTTAGACACTTCTGTGTTGTTCACCTCCTCCTCTCTATCGGCCATTAATTCAATTAAAGTGACTTGTTCACTAAATGATTCATCGTTAAAAATGATAAATGAATCGAGGTCTATATTCACAGAATACAGAGGAGATTTTTGTGGTCTGTCTTGGCTAGTAACCATATACTTCACATGAGACTCCCGGTAAAGTCTTCATGTCTGATTAAAAACAAGGATGGTTTCATATGTCATGTCCATCTGCATAGTTCCTTGTAACTTAGCTCCCCAAGACCTAGATAACAGCATACCATACTTTGGGGGCAGATCAGCCACAACAATATCCAAGGAGACATGATAATAAGGGAGGGAAGATGGCATCCTTAAACAATATGTCATGGGTTTAAGTGCCATCCATGACATGAATTTCTGGTAGAGCATGCATTCTAGGCTCCTCGGGCTTGGAATGCCAAAATGAATAGATTTCTATTAGATAATGGATTTTATAGGTGTCATTCTTACAACACTATCTACACCAAGAAAGTGGGTAAGTCCTTCACCATCCTTGTTATTTATGTTGATGATCTTATCCTTACTGGTAGTGATCCAAACCATAGAAACCATGTGAACTCTAGCCTCAAAAAGAAGTTCGAAATGACAAACTTAGGACACTTGCATTATTTCCTTGGTCATCAAGTCTTGCAATCCAAGCAAAGCATTACCCTCTCTTAGTCCAAGTATGCCTGTGATCTTCTACACCACTTTCACATGGAAGACTGTAAGCCAGCCCCTTCTCCCTTTCAGTCTAGATTCAAGCTTTCAGTCACTTTTACTACCCCTAAAGTTGATGCTACCTTATACCATAAACTTGTTGGTAAAATTTTTTGTCTAACCCATACCCGTCCTAACCTTTCCTTTACCGTTGGTATTATCGCTCGGTTTATGCACCAACCTCATGAAAGTCACTGGAAAGCAGCTAAAAGAATACTTCGATATATTCTAGGTATAGTTCAGTTTGGGATTCATTACAGTGTAGGAGCATCTCCCTTGTTGATTGGTTTCACTGATTCTGATTGGGCTAGTGACCCTGATGATCAGAAGTCTACTGCAGGATATGTATTCACTCTTGGTTCAGGACCTATTTCTTGGTCTTGTAAGAAAAAAAGTGCCATATCTCATTCTTCAGCAGAAGCAGAGTATCGTGGTGCGGTTGAAGCCGGCAAGGAAGCCATGTGGCTTTGTCAGATCCTGTCTGAATTTGGTCTTCATTAGTAGCATTCAACTACACTTTGGTGTGATAATCAGAGTGCCATTCAATTATGTAAAGATCCATTTCAGCATCAGCGTATGAAACACATTTAACTCCACATACACTTCATCAGAAATCTCATTCATGGTCACGTTCTTGAAGTGCAGTTTTGTCCAACCAATGATCAAGTAGCTGATATCTTTACGAAGGCTCTCACAGAATATAATTTTATCAAACTTCGATCCATGATTGGAGTTCATGAAAGTTGTGATGAAGGGGGGATAGGATCTAATGCCTCCTTCCTTCTCCTATTGTGTCACTTTTGTAAATCCTTCAATCCTATCCCAATTTTTTCTTAAGGGGGGATGTTAGGATATTTCGACACATAGGAAATAGGCTCCTTTTGTGTCACCTTTGTAAATCCTTCAATCCTATCTCAATTTTTTCTTAAGGGGGGATGTTAGGATATTCTGACACATAGGAAATAGTAAATAATAACTTATTCTAGTGTAGAGTTAGGTAAAGTGTGTTTCTTTACCATGTACATTTGTAACTTATAATCTGATGGTCACGATTTTTAGTGATCCAACGGTTATCTCTCACCTCGGTATTAACAACACTTGATCCGTGGCTTAACACTCGAATGATCCATGATCTCTATTTAAAGAGCATGGAGGGTCATTTGTCTGGTAACCATTTATGAGAGAGTCATATGTAACTTTTCTTTTTATATTAATAAATTTCCTGAAGTGGTTGCGTTGGCTCAGGCCGTGGACTATTTCCCTCTTTGAGGGTTTTAACCACGTGATTATACTGGTGTACTAATTTGTGATATGTTTGTGAGAGGTGACCTTTGGTTCTTGATCTATGAAACTTACCCTATAAATCCCTACAGCCGGGTTATCTTGGGATTGTGTTTGAGAGACTAGTTCTCCATTTTCAGATCTTTTTAGGTATCATATCAGTAGATCCACTTGTTTCCATTTTCAAATAGGAACAACCCTCACAGGGATTTCATTGTCATGTATTCCGGCATTTCTGTATAGCAACATCATTTGGGATTCTAGTGTATTTGGGCTTTGAAGGCTTGTTTGCCTAGTTTGAGTGATTTTTTCCTCAACACATTGTATATTTTTATTTTATGATACATAATATAATGGATCTATGATTTGATCATGTGTTTGCATTGATATTTTTTGTACATTCCAGTTTTGTGTTCAATGTTACTATCTTTCCTAATTTGGAATATTACAGTGGTATCAGAGCATAATCTTGGCTCAGCTTGTGGTGAAATACATCTTTAGAAATGGAAGAAAAATATATCCCAAAACTTCTTCTTCAGACCATGCAGAACATTGCTAAAGATATCAAGGGGATGAGATTAGAAAGACAGAAGGAATCCTCTAGAGGGTTTCATATTGGAGAAATTTTTGGCATTTCACATTTATGGTATAAGAAACCACCAGTACATCCTTCCTTACAACACTCCACTATGAGCACATTCTTATCATTGGGAAGTGAGGTGGGAGGGTCATTAAGAGAAGAAACCTTTGGTGATTATTTCTTAAAATATGAATCTCAATCTCAGAGGTTCAAGGAGCAATTGACCTTCCAGGAGTTCTGTCGGATCAAGGATGGGAGAAGATCCCACAATCACCATAAAAGTAGAGGGTACATGCAAAACCAAGATCTAAAAAGTACTATGGGAAAGTTCATTTTTCCCTCTTATGATGGATCACCCAAGTGCACAACTAAGGTTTCAGAAATGGAGGTCGTCAAGAGAACAATGATGCACCTACAAGGTGAAGCACATGAATGGTGGTTTCATGGCCTATATACACTTGGGCATGCTAATGTCACTTCTTATGCAGAATTCACCTGGAGGTTGGTGGAGAGATTTGATCCCAGGAATCCAGAAGAACATTTTGTTTAGCTAACCAAGCTTAAGCAAACAAGAGATCTAGATACTTATATCTCTAAATTTATAAAGCTTTCAGTCATGGTGTCTAACCTTATTATGGCTAGGAGAGTCTCCATGTTAATTAATGGGTTGGTTGAACCATTGCATGGGTTGTTGAAATCCACTAGAAAAACTACACTCCAAGAAGCTATGGAGAGGGCTAGAGAACTACAAAATCCATTACCCAAGGCAAAAGCCCTTTTTTAGCAGAATCCTCGTCTCAAACAAAGGAGAATCATGAGAAGAAATCTCTTGATGATGATTCCCAGGGAGATTTAAGGAGAAGGAAACTTTGTCTCACCTATCGAGAACCATGGGTATTAGGCCACCAATGTGTTGCAGGAAAGGGAAATTTTATTGAGATATTTTCTAATGAGGAGAAGGAGACCAGCAGTATAGCAACAGGAGAGGGTGCACCACTAGTAGGAGGTGTACTGGGAGAATTTGTTCCAATGGGAAGGACTCTTGCATATTTGCGAGGAGTTCCCAAGTATATAACATTAAGGGCTAGAGGCACTATTTAGGGGCAAAGAGTATCAGTATTGATAGACAGTTTGGCCACCCATAACTTTATTGATACTCAGTTGCTGTAGAGGAGGGGAATTCACATAGAAGACTTTGAGGGCTTATTTGTTTTAGTTCCAGGAGCTAGAAACATGAAGTGTGCCAAATATGTTCTGGAATTAACCATCACTATTGGGACCTACACATTGATAGACCACTTATTTTTGGTTGATATTCTAAACACCAATGTGATATTGGGTGTCCAGTGGTTAATCACCTTAGGAAAGGCTACCACAGATTTGGAAACCTTGGAGATGGAATGGACAGAAAAGGGGAGTGGTAAACATTAGAAAATCAAAGGCATACACACCTATCCACTTCGGATAGTCTCAACACATAGGATGGAGGCTGATTTTCATAGAGGGGACATAGAGTGGTTAGTAGAACTTCGTATGTCAGAAGCAGGGGGCAAGGATGCACGAGTACACCTGGATGTATAGTCTATTTTGGACCATTATTATACAATATTTGGAGATATTCCACTAGGAATACCTCCTGATCGAGGATTTGAGCACACTATTGAGTTGGAGCAGGGGATCCAAGAAGTGATCACCACACCCTATAGGCATCCCAAATCCTACATGGATGATATTGAAAAATTCATTCAGGAGATTTTGGCTTTAGGACACATCCAACCTAGTACTAGTCCTTTTGCTTCTTCAATGGTTTTGGTGAAGAAAAAGAATGGAACATTGAGGATGTGCATTGATTATAGAGCCTTGAACAAAAATACAATGAAGAACAGGTTCCCAATTCCCAGGATCGATGAATTGATGGATGAGCTAAGAGGATCCAAGTATTTTTCTAAGATTTATTTTAGATCAGGATATCATCAAATCAGAGTGAGGGATCAAGATATCCCCAAGACAACATTCTGATGCCACTATGGCCATTTTGAGTTCTTGGTGATGCCTTTTGGGCTAACCAATGCCCCATAAACATTCTAGTCTTGCATGAACCACATTTTTCGTGGTCACTTGAAGAAGTTTGTATTGGTATTCTTTGATGGCATTCTTATTTATAGTCGCACATGGGAGGAGCATCTACAATATATTGAGACATTATTATGCATTCTTATGGAGAAACATTTCTATGCTAATCTCTCCAAGTGTGAGTTTGGACTCACAAAGATGCTCTATTTGGGCAACATCATTTTAGTAGATGGAGTGAGAGTTCATGAAGAGAAGATCTGTGCTATTAGATATTTTCCCGAGCCAAAGAATGTCACAAAAATTGAGGGTTTGTAGGCATCTGCACCTACTACCAGAAGTTTGTTAAAGGGTTCTCTAAACTAGCAACACCACTCACAGGTATGACTAAGAAGGGAGCTTTCAGTTGAACAACCAAAATGCATAAAGCTTTCGATAGGTTCAAGGAGGTGATGAGTAGCTGCCTGCTATTGGTTCTACTAGATTTTACCCAACTCTTTATGTTGGAATGTGATGCTTCAGGAGAGGGAATTGGAGCAGTGTTGATGTAAGGGGAACACCCCTTAGCTTGTGAGAGTCAAAATTTTCTGCCACATGAGAGGTTGTATCTGATATATGATAAGGATATGTTGGCTATTATGCATGCCTTAGCCAAGTTATGGAAATATTTGGTGGGTAACAGATTCTGAGTGAAGACTGATCACAGTAGTCTTTGATTCTTTCTTGAGCAGAAGTAGTTGCAGGAGAGGCAATAGAAATGGGTGAGGAAGATCCAAGCTTATGAATTTTACATTTAATATGTCAAGGGGAAGAGAAATGTAGTGGCAGATGCTCTATCTCATAGGCCAGCAACGTTTTCCTCAATGAGCATGGATACAGATTGGAAGGCTCAGTTGCTAGTGGAGTATTCCAAAGACCACTTTGCATGTGAGATCCTCGATGGACAGGTGACTGATGAGAGGTATAGAGTGATGGATGAGGTCATCTATTACCAATTATGTATTCTTGGCTAGATATTCTAGACTCAAGAGGAAGATTTTGCAGGCACCACATGATTCACCACTTTCTGGGCATCAAGGATTCACCAAGACATACCGGGCAATTCGGGAGAGATTCTCATGGATGGGTCTCAAGAAGGATGTGATCTAAAACATCAAGGAGTGTGTAGTTTTCCAACATAAAAAAGGGGAGAACAACCATCCTGCAGGATCGCTGCATCCACTCCCTATTTCGGATGGAAAGTGAGAGATTATTTCCATGGACTTCATCATCGGTCTACCTACAGTTCAGGGTAAGTATTGTATCTTTGTATTTTTTGATATACTAACAAAGTATTCACATTTATTTGTTATTTCTGCATGATATACTGCTTCACAGGTAGCTGAGATTTTATTTAGAGATGTCTTTAGACTCCATGGTCTTCCAAAGACCATCGTCAGTGATCGAGATAACTGCTTCATGGGTGGCTTTTGGCAGGAGCATTTTCAGTTAGTGGGTACTGAGTTGACAACAAGTACTAGTTATCACCCACAAACCGATGGATAGACATAGATAGTAAACAAGTGGTTGGAGGGATACTTGTGATACTATGTTTCGGGGAAACAAAGGGCATGGCTGTGCTGACTCCATTTGGGGTAGTATTGCTACAAAAAATCCTTTCATATGTCCATTGGCATGACCCCATTTTCAGCTCTTTATGGGTATGGTGCTTTATCATTTTCTAATGTGATGTTTGGGGCAAGCAAGGCTCCTGGTGTAGAAATTATATACAAGATGCATGTATATATCTATATTCTCCTGATCTAAAAATATTTATCTTCTTTCTAAATACAAAATCCTTCCACTGTTATTCTTTTGCAGAAATTAAAATCAATTGCAAACACATGAAGAAAATAAAAACAATCGCACATAACACAGTTGTTTAACGGGAAAGCCTAAAGCTAAAAACCCCAAATATCATATATCATATATCATGGAGATCATGTAACAATATCATACAAAGTTTAGTACATCAAGCTCTCAGTACAATCAATCATCACACACTAATCAGAAGAAATTTGCAAATCCATGCACCGATTTCTTACCACCTGATAGCCTGCCTCCACTGTTCCCTGCTGAAGAATAGCTCTAAACGAATTCAAATTAACCTTTCCTTGACTGCACAATCCTCATAGGAAACTCCAATGTGTGTGTGGTTCAATCAACGCATCACTATAGTCACAACAGATAGTCCATCTTTCCCTTTCACCTATCTCTCCACTGGGTCTCCACTGGAACTAACATGCATTGTAGTTAATAGTTGTATTTTTCAATTGATTAATGAGTTATTATTTGTGAATTAGTTAACTAGTTAATTCACCCCACTCTCACTAGTGTATCATTCAGTTAAACTAGATACAAATAGCTCAACTAAGTTTAACTCCATTAACTGAGTTAAACTCAATAACAACTCCATGAACTACTCTTCCAACTCTATCATAACTTTTCCCCTTCAGTTCTAATTGAGTCCCCCATTCATGAACCACCTGTAAACCCTAGGAATTGCGTAATTCCTTCAACCCACTGATTTTCCAAATATATACACTGAAATTAAGTGCTCCAAGAGAATAATTTGTTGTTTATTGTCAGATTATTATTAAGAACTAATAATAATTGATACTTATATTTTTAGATCAGCGATCTATAAATAAACTTCGCCCAATATTCTAAAAATAGAATTTCATCTATTTTTCCAACTTGACCAACCATATACAAATAGCATCCTACAACTTCTGAAATATGACCACCATGTCTAAAAATAGACATAGACTAAAAATATACTTGCACCTAAAAATAGCCTACGGGCCCACTTAGTGGAGGTGACTGATTTTTACTTAGCTTCATCATCTTGTTGAATCTCAACACCCCCTCTCAACAAGGTAGGGATTATCCTTCACCTCGATCCTACCTCTATGGTATTCAAATTTTCTCTTGGTGAGCGCCTTCGTCAAAATATCTGCATCCTGGTATTCCGTAGGAATATACTGAAGAAACATGATATTCCACTGCACGCAATCTCTGATATGATGATACCAGATATCAATATGTTTAGATCTATCATGAAACACATGATTAATCAATATTTTAATGCAACTATGATTATCAAAATGTATCACTATAGGATCTAAATGTGAACCGAAAAAACTGACCAAGATATTCCTCATCCAGATAGCCTCACATGCAGCTTGACTTGCTGCCATGTATTCTACTTCCACTTAATTGAGTGCCATGGATCTTTGTTTCCTAATGTACCAAGAAACTGTTGTAGATCCAATATTGAAAACCCCTCCTGATGTACTCTTTCTGTCTGTTGGGCTGCCTGCCCAATCTGCATCCATGAAGCCATGAAAATTCACCTCATCCATCTGTCTGTACCATAAGCCATACTCAGATGTGCCCTTGAGATACCTAAATACATGCTTTCCTACCTTCCAAAAGAGCTTGGTAGGCTTAACCATCTCTTATGAAAGTTGGTTCACCGCATAGCATATGTCCGGTCTTGTATTAACTAAATACATGAGTGAACCCACCAATTGTTGATAAACAGTGGCATCCACTAACTCTGCCGATATAGCATCCTCTTTCCTCCAATTTCCTAGAAGAGGAGTGTTGATAGGCTTACAGCTTTGCATGTGAAACTTCTCAAGTATCTCCCGGGCATACTTGCCTTGAGACACAAATAGTTCACCTTCTCGCTGCCACATTTCCAATCCAAGGAAATAATTGAGGCCCAAATCCTTCATCTCAAACTCCTTTGCAATATTTTCCTTGCATGAGTGTATCAACTGCTCATCACCCGTTAGTATTAAATCATCAACATAAAAAACAATGATTAAAATCTCACCCTCCACAACAATTTGGTACAGGTTTGCATCTGCCTCACTCTTGGTGAAGCCAAGTCTAGTGAAATATTTGTTGATCCGTGTGTACCAAGCACGAGGTGCTTGCTTCAGACCATACAATGTTCTTTTGAGCTTGCACACATGCGACTCACTGTTGAAGATCTAAAATCCTTCAAGCTTCTCAATTTACACCTCTTCCTCAATGATCCCATTAAGGAACACAGTATTCACATCCATCTGATGAATGTGCCAATCCATCTACACTGAGAGAGAAAGGATGGTCCTTATGGAAGAATACCATGAGACAGGTGCAAAGGTTTCCTTATAATCAATCCCCTCGATCTGTGAGAAGCCCCAAGCAACAAATCTTGCCTTATACTTCTCAAAGCTGCCATTAGTGCTTGCTTTACCTTATAGATCCATCTTGATCCTACAACTGATTTACCCACTGGTCTTGCAACAATCTCCCAAGCACTATTTCTAACAATGGAGTCATCCTCCTCCACCATGGCATCTACCCATGTGGGCTCCTGCACTGCTTCTTCAAAATAAGATGGCTCCATCATGACACACTTGATCATAAGAGCCATGTATATAGTAAAACAGTCAGGTGACTGTCTCTGTCTGCACTGTGATGTAGGGACTCCTACATTCTGTGCCGCATAAAGCTTCAGTCTCTCAGCTTTTGTGGTATGCTTTCTGCCTTGTCTGATTTTTGGTTCTACATGAGTGGACTCCTCCACTCCATGAATCTCCTCCGGTGGCTGATCCACATCTAGAGGCTCATCATTGGGAACAAGAAGTTCTTCCTCTGCATGCAAGTGTAGCTCCCTCTCAAGCAACAACTTCATGGATTTCACCTGATTGAATTTTATATCCCGTCACACCACAATCATCCAAATTTCTAGAAAATACACACGATAATTATGGGGTGTTTCTATGTACCCCAAAAATATCCCAACTTCTGCAGTCGGCTCCAGCTTCTTCCTGGCATCCTTTGTCACATGAATGTAAATAGATGAGCCAAAAATATTCAAATGAGAAATATCAGGCTTCTTACCATTAAAATCTTCTTCAGGTCTACTCATGCCAAGTACTCTATGAGGACAATGGTTTTGCACATAAACCAAAGTGTTGTGTGCTTTTGCCCATAAGTTCATCGGTAGGCCCTGGTCATGTAGAATTTCTTGTAATGTTCCAAATTTTTCATTAAGTTAATTGGAACATTAATTTTTCTTTCCTATTTATAAATAGAATAAAATGGGTAAGGGGGCACATGAAGAAGCATAATAAACACTCCAAATGTGCAAAGGGGTCACTTAAGTGGCTTATTGTTCATCTCCTAGTGTGGAAAGGGGAAAATATAAGAAGGCTAGGTCTAGTTTGACCAAGTCAAACAACGCTGCATGGAGGGAGTGAGTCACCTAATGGGATAGTGCAATTTCCATAGGAGAGATATTATTGGATGAGAGAAACCCTAATGGGTGGGGTCCATGACAAGGAATCCTTCTCTTGCTATAAAAGGGGAAAGGAGAGCCATTTCTCATTATGTTCTAGATTTCGATTTTGCTCTCTTTAGTTGTTCAACTGAGATAGCTTGTGCTGCTTAGCACAAGGGAGATTTCTGTTTAGAAGTTTCCTCTCCTTCATTGGGAAGCTTTGGAGGACTTGTTCTTCATTCTCCTCACATCCAGGTTTTAGGCCAAGGTGACCATATTCAGCTATAGCATTTTCCATCTTGGCAGAAACGTTGAGTTGCTGGGGTTGCAGTGAGGAATTCATCTTCACCCATTTCCGGAGCTAGTTTTGCAGAGGAGGAGCTCATTCTTTCTCTAGGAGATCAGTGAGGAAGATCCTGAAGCTTATTTTCATATTTTGGCATTGGGCCATACATTTCATCTCATCCCCAGTGTTGTCTCTTCCTCATACTGCGTTATTTTCTATGGGCTCTTGCAGGAGGGATTCACACTGTGGATTGGAGGGTGTAATATTCAATGAAGGGAGCAGCCTTTCATTTTGAAGATCATTGGAGGAGTTTTTCTACATCACTTGTTTCATTTCCTTCCTTATCCATTTTTGTATTGTATTTGAGTTGCTGCTACTACCCAGCAATTCCAGCATATTTCTACTTAGTGTGTTTTGGCCAATCCCTTGGAGGATTATGGTAGTATTGTTGCCTGGGGTTGAGATCTTGCTCCCCCACTTTATTTGAGCCTATCATTTCTATATATTTGTATTTATATAATTCTGTAGTCATTTCTTACTATATAATGCACAGTCATAGATTGTTGCTGGGTTGTGTAGCTGTGTACTTTCATTGTTGCATGTACATTTGTCTTGAGGCTAATTTGGCCTAACTTGAGAGGTCTTTCCTCAAGTTCTTGTATATCTATTTGCTACTGCTCACAATATAAGGCTATGCACTCTTCTCACTCCATATGTATTTATATTTCACTGCTGCTACTTGTAGAAGTTCATATATTGTTGTAGCTCTCCATTTGGGCATTCTTTGAGGGACCTAGCTTGGGGAGATCTGTATAACCCCTCTAGGCTTATTTATTTGAGCTAATATTATGGGATAGTCATGTATGAAGAGTAAAAAATGGTATCCAAGTCCTCGTTTAGCTTATTTTTGCATTAGCTTCCTTATACAGCATCCTTGAGGACCAGATTGCAGAAATTCCTGAAAAGGACCATTACATCGCTCGTGCAGCACCCACGATTGTTCTTTTCTTCCTCTAAGTGACCCCATTCTCCTATGGGTTATGAGGCACTATGAGTTCTCTTCAAATTCCTTCTTTTCTATAGAATTATTTTAATTCGCCAAAGATGTATTCACCACCACTATCGCTCTGTAGAGCTTTCACTTGCTTCCTCGACTCCTTCTCCACCAATGCTTTAATCTCACAAAAATTTGAGAATATTTCTCTCTTCTTCTGCATGAATAATATCCAGCATCGAGAATATTCATCAACAAATATAACATAATACATGTGTTTTTCTATTGAATCAACTGAGAAAGGTCCACACACGTCTATGTGAATTCTCTTCAAGATCATCGAAGCACGGTTCTCCTTCTCATGAAAGGTGGTCTTCAAAAACTTACCCATAGTACATCCCTTGCACTACTCTGACTGTGCAAGAGTACCCTTGGGAATTCCAGTAGAAATCTACTGCAAAATCTTCAAAGTGCCATGGTGAAGATGGCCCAATCTCCTGTGCCATAATTCGCCCTCATCCCAACTCAATACTTATTTTTCTTTTCCCATCATTGGGGCACAACCATATACCTCCAGCTTGTAGAGATTCTTAACTCAAATCCCTATGCTCTTAGTTTGACCTATTTTTTTATGTCGTAGGAAATATTTTCCATCGCAAAAAACAACGTCATAACCTTTGTCTTCCAACATTACGACCGAGACCAAGTTCTTCTTCAGACCTGGAAAATGCATAACATCTTTCAACAAAAATGGATTACCTATCTCCCTCTCAAATTTAATGGTACCAATTCCAGTCGCACTATATCGACCATAGTCAACCATATCTATATGCATTTGAAGGTCCTTCTCCTCCAAGTCACTAAACAACTCCTTGTCTCTCGTCATATGGAAAGACACACCACTATAAAGATACCACATCGATCCCCTATAGCTTGAAACCAATAATGTGATCAAAGAGAAATCAAGTTCAAATTGTGAGGCTAAGGCCTCTCTAGCTACAGCTCCAACAACCTTCTTTTTCTTCTTCTTCTGTGGGAAGTTAGTGGCAAAATGCCCATGTTCATGACAGTAAAAACACTTCACCTTGGACAAATCCTGCTTCTTTCCTTTTGCTTCATATTTTGAAGGAAATTTCTTCCCCTTCCCTTTCCTTGTGTTAGTCGTCAGTAATTTTTTCTTCTCATGGATGACTAAATACTTATCCTAGATTTCTAGAAACAAAGTTCATGAACATTGTGAGTTCTAGAATCTCACTGCCTTCATTATCCTTAGGATAAATTTTTCACTATTTCATCAT
This sequence comes from Pinus albicaulis, assembly GCA_034641835.2. Lineage (NCBI taxonomy): Eukaryota > Viridiplantae > Streptophyta > Pinopsida > Pinales > Pinaceae > Pinus > Pinus albicaulis. Next base: position 269,138,525 of record CM076582.1, read on the forward strand.
CCCATCATGTCAATGTCAGCTCACTACTCCCAAAATACCCATCATGGGCTCATACCACTCATTACCACTATGTTTTTCCACCTTTGGCCTCAACCCTCTATTTTGTTTTCCCTAACTCCTCCATTATCCATCTAGGGTTTTTGAGGGAATTTTTATTGGTTTCATAACCTCCATGGTTAAAAATCAACAAGGCGTGTATCTCAACGCTCTTACACCTCCTCCTATCCTTAATATACCTTCATAAACACTCCTCATGACTCCTATCCCTCAAAATCATCATTTTTCTACAAAACCTAGTCTATTGCCACAATTTGACACTTTTCAAGACTAGGCCTGTTTTTTTCCTTTTTGGACCCCTTCCCCTCACTAAATCCTTGAAATTCCACTTTCCCATACTCCCCAACATCTATCCCTATCCCCCAAAATTTTCCCAAGAATTTAGACAACCCTGAACCCCTTCATTCCATTCCCTCTACAAGGCAGTCCTAAATCCCCTACACTAAACCCTAATTTCCTCTTCCAACTAAGCTAGAGTTGTTATGGAAAAGAGGCATAGGAGAAGAAGATCCATATGGTAGGTCATATTAGAAATCATGAAGCCATTCCAACTCATAAACATCATGCCTCCATCATTTTCCAAGAATTGATTCCAAGGGCCAAGTCATTTGCTACACCTAGGGCCAGTTTTGCTTTAAAATATGTTTCTAGCCAAACATAGATGAACTTGGAAACAGTGAGAGAGTTTTTTTTCCATCATATGGCCAATACAAAAAACCTCCTTCATTTTTTACACAGGTATCATGGTTTTGGAGAAATATCAAAAATAGATGTGTCACGGGATAATTTCTGCACTGTTGGAGTGACCTTGAAAAAATCTATGTTTCTCATAGCTGGAGTGTCCAAATGACTTTCTTGATGGGTCAAATGACAACTAGACTTGAAGCGCTTTCCAATGAGCTATCATGATCTCAATTTGGAATTGTGTAAGGCCTCCAAATGTTGTCTACACCAAAACTCTACATTTCTGCCCCATCACCCACCACTTTTTGACCAGTCATGGGAAAATCAATTTTTGACAAGGAAAATAAACTTCAATAAGGAAAAAAATGGTAAATTTGGATAGTATACATGTTAATATTTCCAACGATATATCACAAACCAATTCCAACATTGGGAAGGCCTCCAAAACACTTCTGAAAAAAGGCATATTTCTGCGCTGCGCTCCTGGAAAGTTTTTCCCATATAAATTACGCATGGTGTTGTGCTCCTGGGCTAGGCACCTGCAACCAATCAGCTAAGGAAAAAATTAGAAATTATAAGTGGAGATAAATATTTTTAGCACATCAGGTGACTTCCCAGTGAGAGATCTATGCAAAAATCACAAAAAGGATAATAAAAATGAAGAAAAAATTGAAGAAGAGGAAGGTGGCAGAGAGGGAGATAGCCAAGAAGAAATTAATAAAGGAAATGAAAAATATGAGTGTCTTGATAGAGAAGAAAATGGAGTTGAAATTATTGAGCCCCATAATGAGAAAAAGAGCCAAAATAGTGGGTCTTATGATGAAGAAAATGCCACTGAAAATACGTATGAAGATAGTGAGGAGGAGGCATATGAAAGCAAAGAAGAAGAAAAAAAATGACAGTGACAAGAATGGAAAAGGCGGCCAAGAAAAAAAGCTTGAAGTTGTTTTCAGTAGGCAATAAAATGATGACAAAGGGCCAAGTAATGAAGATAATGAGAAGGGTAGTGAAGGATAGATCAGCCAAAGGAACTCACCTGGTGAAGAAAGAAATGACCCTCACAGTGATGAGAAGACTAACGAGGGTGCCCAAGACAGTGACCATACAAAGAGTGAAAATAGTGATACAAAGGATTAAATTTAGGGTGAATACATTGGTTCAAAAGATGAAGAAGAGGACATTCATGAAGACAAAGATGTACCAAGCAGTAATGAAGACACTTCGAGCATTGAAAAAATAGAGGATGAAAGTCCTAAAGGTCTTGACAGTGATAGTGGCATAAAATATAGTGAGGCTGCTTATCAAAGGGGCATCCAAGAACAAGGTAAGGAAGATGTACACACATAGATCATCCATGAGGAGAAAACTAATCCTAAGGTCACTAGTGATCAAGATTTGTAAGTAAAAATTGTTTCACCTTTCACCATTACCTATCAAAGAGGAGAGAGGCATGTGTTTCCTACCTCTAAAGGGCAAGGGGCCATGCACTTCTCCTCAACTCAAATGAAAGACAAAGGTAAAAAAAAAGTGAAAGAGGAAGAAGAAAATCATGAGGAAGAAAGAGAATTGAGCTCATTTACATAGATAGTGATGAGGAAAATGAGACAAGAATAGTAAACTCTCTTCTACAAGACCAGAATGCACATATCAAAGACTTGGAAGTTGAGTTAGAAAGGTCAAAGGATCTCATTCTCTTCTTGCAGATGAAAAACAAAAAAATGAGTGGCCAGCTGGCCATCTATGAAGCAAGGGTGCTCAAATATCATAAAGAGTCTCAAAGGTCACAAGTGCAGCTGGAGGAATACATGGGTGCTTATGAGGATAGTGGTGAAGAAAGCCAAACTAGAAAGAAACCTAAGACTATGGGTCTTAGGAAAGCATTGGAAGAGTAGAGAGAGGAAGAATCATCCCAAGCACAACAATTTTCCCTCACCAAACTCCTTGCCATGCAAATTGAGAATAACAGGGAATCATGGCTTGAGAGAGACACCATACATCTAGAGGCCAAACTAGAGATGGGGGGACAAAGGGCTTGAAATTGTTTAAGGATGTGAAGACTTAGCTAGATGTCATGGGAGAAACCTCTTGAATGATAGAAGTATTGGAACTATGTGACTATTTGAGCTAGGCATCAATAATAAGAGACCGTTCACATGATTATTGAGCTATGTTAATGGTGATGTTTTTCCTCTGTATTAATTTTTTTTCTTTGTCTTTTCATGTTGTTGATCAATTTATCTGATTTCAAAACAGAAAATTTAGATTAATATTTGCTAAGAGAGCACCTTAATTTTGTCGGTGTTTGTTATCTTAATGTTTTCCTCTGAGACCTGAATGCAAAATTCAGATATGGTCTACTCTGCATTTAATTTGAACCTTAATCTCCTTCTCCCATCTCATATTCACACTACTAGTAAGACCCAGTCTCCATAGTTAGCTTTCCCCGTTAATGCCCTTGAAAATTTGATGCACAATTCAGACTTTTATGACTCCATAGCCCAATGGATTAAGTTTTACAGCTCTGTCTTCCCAACCACCCAATAAATCAAAACAAACAACCCCCCATCACTGTAACTAGCCTAATATCAACGCTTATAATCATCAAGTTAAATCATAAATAAAAAGAGAGCCATCTCTGAGTCTAGGAAGGCTAGGTCCTGGACTCCAAAGTGGTTTGATGTTGTCCTCTATCATTTTTTCTTGCCAATATTACAAATTACGGAGTGAAAACATAATGGTGACCATACTGGGGACCGAGTTATTGAAAAATATTAATATTTCTTTAGAACTCAGAAACCCCGGTCAAAATATTGTTGGATTTGATTATTTTCCAACATTGGTATCTGGTTGTTGATGGTGGACAAAAGGAAAAATATAAGAAATTTGAAATCATCCATCTGGCGACTCTAATTTAGATCAGTTCCATTCAAAGACTCCACTGGAGGGAGGACCTGAAACATGACCAGTCTGTTGGGTATGTGTTATATTCTTTCCACGATTAGCCCCACGCACTGTATGTTGCGTCGGGCGTAGCTGGGGGGTCACGAGGGGCGAAGCAGTCCCCACCGTTGGGGTTCGGGGCAGCGCCCCAGCCAAAATTTGTTTTTTGTGTGGACCCACTCATAGGCGGATCCGCCCATGGTTTTTTGCATGGTTTTTCACATGGTTTTGGGGTTCGATGGTTTTCGGCCCCTGGTATTTTGTAGATCCAGTCAAGGGAACTACGGTTATGTTCTAATCCAGGGTTAATGGATTGGGGTTTATGTATGCTTCGGCATGTATATATATGTGTTGTAACACTAAAAGGAATATAATGAAAAATCAAGTTGGTCGTCTCGATTTGGGATCCAGGGGAAAATCTCTGTGTTTATCTGTTTTATGTTTTATGCTCTCGCTATTGTTTATTTTCTGTTATAAGATTCGTGTGTAGATAATTTCTGTTCAGGGTTAAAACCTAAATTTGGTATCAGAGCTATTTCGGCCTCAAGGGGACGCCTTTGCTGCTCAGGGTTTTTTGCTCGAGCCTGAGGTAGACCATGTTCAGTGAGAGATCTGCGGGATCGATTCTTGCGGTAAAAGAAGATGGCGAGCGGCGGAAAGATAGAGATCGAGAAATTTAATGGTCAATGTTTTGAGTTGTGGAAGCTCAAGATGGAGGATCTGCTGGTGGATAAAGATCAGTGGATCACGGTAGATCTAGGTACTAAACCAACGGCAATGTCAGATGAAGACTGGAAGAAACTGGATCGGAAGGCTAAGAGCACAATACGGTTGTGTGTCTCAGATTCAGTATTGTTGAATGTATCTGGGGAAGCTACGGCGAAGAACTTGTGGGAAAAGCTAGGGACTTTGTACCAATCTAAGTCTGTAGTGAATAAATTGTTCCTACGGAAAAAGCTGTATAACCTGAGGATGAAGGATGGAGACTCGGTGACAGAGCATCTGAACGCCTTCAATACTGTGGTAAGTCAGCTGTCGTCTGTTGATATTAAAATCTCAGATGAAGATAAGTGCATCAGTTTGTTGTGCTCTCTACCAGACTCGTGGGACGGTCTGGTTATTGCAATAGGTAGCAATACAACTACCTTGAATTTTGATGACATTGTCTCAGCCTTGCTGTCGGAGGAAATGAGACGGAGAAATATGGAGGGTCAAAATGGAGATGCCTTATATGTACGAGGAAGGTCCCAAAATAGAAACAAGAATAAGGTTTCGAGTGGGAGATCTAAATCTAGAGGGAGATCTAAATCTCCTGGAAAGTTTGTAAAGGTGTGCTGGAAATGCGGAAAGGAAGGGCACTACAAAAAAGAATGCAGATCTAAAGCTCCTGAGAAAGGAAAGGGACCTGATGAAGGTCCTTCTACAGAAGCAAAAACGACCTCGGATGAAGGTGGGGATGTGTATTTGGCTTCTTCTTCAAATACACATGTAGATCATGAGTCATGGTTGATTGACTCAGGTGCATCCTTTCACTTCACTCCCCATAGGGAGTGGTTCTGCGAGTATGAGAAATATGATGGTGGTGATGTCTTCCTAAGGGATGATAGGAAGGCCAAAATCATCGGACGTGGAAAGGTCAAGCTGAAGCTGCAAGGTGGAAGGATTAGAACACTTCCTGGTGTTCTGCATATTCCTACATTGGCCAGAAATCTGATTTCTGTAAGCAAGATGGATGATGCAGGTGTAAAAACAGTGTTCGAGAAAGATGCCTGCAAGATGGTTCGGGGAGCATTGGTATTAATGCGGGGAGTTCGGACTGGAACTCTGTACAAGCTACAAGGTAGCACTGTTATTGATGGGTGTAACAGTTCTGTGGTTCCTGAAAGTGGGACGGAAAGTCTAGCTGTCTCTGGAGAAAAGACTATGCTATGGCATCAAAGGCTTGGACATATTGGAGAGAAGGGCCTTCGGATACTGCATAGAGATGGTATGGTAGAAGGTATGTCTAATTGTTCTCTGGATTTCAATTTCTGTGAACATTGTGTATATGGGAAGCAGAATCGGGTGAGTTTTCCTTCTGGTGCTAAGAGGGCAAACAAGATATTAGAACTTGTGCACAGTGATGTGTTTGGAGCTGTGTCAGTTCCATCACTGGGAAAGTCTGTGTACTATGTTTCATTCATAGATGAATTCTCAAGGAATACATGGATATATTTCTTGAGGAAGAAATCTAAAGTCTTTGACAAATTTAAAGAATTTAAGGCTCTGGTGGAAAACCAGATAGAGAAGAAGATAAAGGCGTTGAGGACAGATAATGGTGGGGAGTTCTGCAAGAAGGAATTTGAAGAGTTCTGTAAGAAGTGTGGTATAGCACGGCAGAAGACTACTCCATACACACCTCAGCAAAATGGAGTTGCAGAAAGAATGAATAGAACACTGATGGAAAAGGCAAGAAGCATGCTCAGTGGTACCGGGTTAGGACAAGAATTCTGGGCAGAGGCAGTGGAGACTGCATGTTACTTAGTTAACAGATCACCTTCATCAACGTTGGAGGATAAGACCCCACATGAGGTATGGACTAGTAAGAAACCCTCTCTTTCACATCTAAGGGTATTTGGATGTGATGCATATGTACATGTTCCAAAGGAGAAAAGGACGAAGTTGGATAATAAATCTGAAAAGTGCATCTTTATTGGGTATAAGGATGGTTTAAAGGGTTACAAGCTTTGGAACCCAGAAACAAGGAAGGTTGTGTACAGCCGAGATGTGGTGTTTAGAGAAGTGAAATATGTTGTTAAACATGAAGTCCTACCAAAGGAACGTGAGAAGATAGAGTTTGAGCTAAAGGAGGATGAATCAGACTCTACAACAGAACAAGACTCAGAAGATGAAGAGCCACAAACTCCAGCTTTGAGAAGATCAGTTCGGGAAAGAAGGCAACCAGAAAGGTATAGTCCATCTGCTTTCTGTTCAAGTTTTTCCTTAACTATAACTGATGATGAACCCAGAACTGTCAGGGAGGCAGTAGATTCAGAGGATGGAAAACTCTGGAAGGAGGCCATGGTTGATGAAATGGCATCCTTGCACAAAAACGATGCATGGGATCTGGTGGAGTTGTCGGATGGAAGGAAGCCCATTGGGAACAAATGGGTGTTTAAGAAGAAGATGAATGTAGAAGGCAAGGTGGAGAAATACAAAGCTCGATTGGTAGCGAAAGGTTATTCCCAGGTGCTGGGAATTGATTTTGGTGATATTTTTTCTCCTATTGCCAAAGTTACTTCTATTAGATTACTTTTATCTGTCGCTGCTGCATTTGATTTTGAGATAGAACAGATGGATGTGAAGACAACATTTCTTCATGGGGATCTAGAAGAAGAGATCTACATGAAGCAACCTAAAGGCTTTATGGTGAAGAGTAAGAAAGAACTGGTATGCAGGTTGAAGAAGTCTCTGTATGGGTTAAAACAGTCACCAAGGATGTGGTATCAGAAATTTGATACCTATATACGGGGACTTGGCTTCACTAGGAGCAAGGAGGATCACTGTGTTTATTTCAAATTAATTGGTGACCGTGTTATTTATTTGGTCTTGTATGTGGATGATATGTTGTTGATTGGAAATGACAAAGAAATTATCCAAGATTTGAAGACCCAACTGTTCTCCAAATTCGACATGAAGGATCTTGGTGCTGCAAACTATATTTTGGGCATGGAAATTAAGAGAGATCGAGCAAAGAGGAAGCTCTGGTTAAACCAGAGGAAGTATGTCGAGACTATATTGCAGAGGTTTAATATGCAGGATAGTAAACCAGTGAATGTTCCTATTCCTGTAGGTGTAAAGCTTTCTGCTGAACAGTGTCCCAAGACACAAGAAGAAGAGGAGTATATGTCCTGTGTTCCATATGCAAGTGCAGTGGGTAGCCTGATGTATGCAATGGTCTGTACTAGACCAAACATTGCACATGCAGTGGGAGTATTGAGCAGGTTTATGTCAAACCCAGGGAAGGAGCATTGGACAATAGTGAAGCGGGTTTTCAGATATTTACGTGGCACTAGTGATTATGGCTTGTGCTACCAGGGAAGACCAGGATTGGAAATAATGTTGGACATTCATGGTTTTGTTGATGCAGACTGGGCTAGAGATCTAGACCAAAGAAGATCTACAAGTGGGTATGTGTTTAGCCTATTTGGAGGCGCAGTCAATTGGATGAGTAAAAGACAGTCTGTAGTGGCTCTTTCAACTACAGAGGCAGAATACATAGCAGCCACTCATGCAAGCAAGGAAGGAGTTTGGTTGCAGAGATTGTGTTCAAGTATGGGGTTGGTACAGCAAGCTATAAGGATAGACTGTGATAGCCAAAGTGCAATTTTCTTGGCTAAGAACCCTGCTTATCATTCAAAGACAAAGCACATCGATGTTCAATATCACTTTGTTAGAGATATGGTTGAGGCTAAAAGGGTGTTACTAGTAAAGGTGGACACTTTGAAGAATGTTGCAGATGCATTGACGAAGTCTGTGAGCACTCAGAAGTTCTCTTGGTGTAGAGAAACAATGGGTGTTGAAGAATTGGGCCAATGACTAAGCTCTCCTGTGGCCCCCTGTGGAAAGAAAACAAGTGGGAGAATGTTGGGTATGTGTTATATTCTTTCCACGATTAGCCCCGCCAATGGGCGTTGCGTCGGCGTAGCCGGGGGTCACGAGGGGCGGCGTCCCCCACCGTTGGGGTCCGGCGCCGCCCGACCAGCCCTGTTTTTCAGGCGGGATCCACCTAAAGTGATCCGCCATGGTTTTGTGCATGGTTTTGCACATGATATTGGGGCAAGATGGTTTTCGGCCCCTAGTATTTTTGTAGATCCGGTCAAGGGAACTACGGTTATGTTCTAATCCAGGGTTTATGGATTGGGGTTTATGTATGCTTCGACATGTATATATATGTGTTGTAACAATAAAAGGAATATAATGAAAAATCAAGCTGGTTGTCTCGATTTGGGATCCAGGGGAAAATCTCTGTGTTTATCTGTTTTATGTTTTATGCTCTCGCAATTGTTTATTTTTCTGTTATAAGATTCGTGTGTAGATAATTTCTGTTCAGGGTTAAAACCTACACAGTCAGCCTAGAAGGAGTAAATATTCAAGCCCAAATTGGATTCAAGAAATTGTTGTTTTAATCTGTAACTATATTATATCCTACTTTAAGCCTGATCAAGAGTACATTTTTGAGGTTTACATTGATCTTGGCAGATTAATGAGCCTAAAGAAGCTAAGCCCCAAATTGTAGACCATGTACATACTTTTACACTTGTGCATATCCTTGATGCACTTTTAGAAAACCTAGTGGAACATGAGCCTTGTACTTCATCTCCTACTCTTCATAAATTCCCACATGGTTATAAGCTTCCTAATTTACTACATATACCTTCAAAACTCCCTGAAAGATACAAGCCTCTAGTTTTTCCTCCTATCCTCTGGAACTCCCTGCAAATTTTATCAATAATCTACCCAGATTTGATAGAGAAAATGAAAATATCACTGTTGAAAAGCACATTCAAAACCTTGAGGATTTCCTTGATCTGTTTGAGGTAGGAAAATATGATGTGCATATTAAAAATTGTTCCCTATCATTGCAAGGTAAAGTTAAAAACTGGTTTAAATATCTTCTGGCTACAAGCATTAGCAATTTTCATCAATTTACTCAAGTTTTCCTAGATAGATGGGTGGTCGTGGGAATTTATTTTCTCATCATAGAAGAGTATAACCATTTAAAAATACAGCCTGGGGAGATAGTACAACATTTTTTAGCTAGGTTCAATAAGGTATACCATTCAATACCTGCTAAGATAAATCCACCCCCAGGATGGACTCTCTTGCACTACCCAGATGCATTTGACCTAGAGATGGCATTCTGCTTAAGAGAAAGGGACCTTGCAACCCTCGAAGAAATGAAAAATGTGTCATTTGATGTGGAATCCAACCCGATGTATAGGGAAGAAAAGTTAAAATCAATGAAGAAGGACAAAACATAAAAAGAGAAACTGATATCTTTAGAGATAAAGATATATATGTGGACAAACACAGTCGACGAAATGATGCATATGATTTGCAGGAAAGGGGAACTTGATGTTCAGATACCTCTTCTTCCATTAGTTCTGAAAAATACAAACATCAATGTACCCAATTATTTTGCAGCCCATCCTGGACACCCTAAAACAGAAGATGATTATTTCATTTACTATATCCACAACACAGCCAAAGATGAAGTCAAAAATCAAAAGGAGGCAGGGAAATCCTCAGCAACAATGCACATGATAGATGACCTTGCATACAGAGGCAACCGTCTCAAATATGATTATCAAGAGGAAGACTATAAGGTTGAGATTGAGACTGATTGTACATAGAAACCAACACTGTCTCCATGGGAAGAAGAGGCCTGGCCACCACCATGCAAAGATGGAAACCAAATTCTGCATGTTGAGAAAGATTTTAAGGAGGAAAATGCAGGAAGTTGTCCAGTAAGTAAAAAATTCCTTCCTCTATCTTTTTCCTCACTCTTAAGCGATAATTACACACAGGTTTCAAATAGGAAGGAGGACGAATTCTCTAATGAATCATTCAAGGAAGAGATGGATGATACAAACCCTGTTTTAGGTCCAGAAGTTCCCCCCCGGTCATCTTGAAATCACAAAATATGAAATAGAGGAAGAACCAATACATCTAGAGGCTTTACCCTTATGTTTCAATTCATTTCAAATTATGATATGGAATCTGGATCACATCCCAATTGACAATCATGGGAGAAGACAACTCTCTCACCAATCAGAGGAGGAAATCATGGATGATAAAAAATTTGTTTTAGATCCAGGGGTTCAACCCTTGAGTTATTTTGAATATCAAGTAGCATATGAAATCACAGAGTCTGAAACAGGTGATGGATTGATCGAGTTTGACTCTCTACCTTTGTGCTTTAATGAATTTTAGATTATAAAATGGAATTGGGATCACATCCTGGCTGATAGTTATAAAATAAAACATGAGGTCTCAACAGAACCAACACTACCATATAAAGAAACACAAGACCCAAAAGCAGACGTGTTGGATGGTTTCTGCTTTCAAAGTCAATATTCTTGTGTTCATAATGCACTCAAAAGCTGCTATGATATGGATATGACCGGACAGTTTTCCCCATTGTCTGATTCAGTAGAAGTAGTGACACAACGCTCATCAAGTAGCATGCATGTTTCGAGTTGTTGAAGACCAAGAGACCACATCTACAGTACCAGGATATGAAGTTGATTTGGATGAGTCATAATACCCATAAATAAATAAAGAGTATCTCGATCCAGTGGTTGTCTATATGGAGGAATTGTTCTTTACAAAGCCATCACATATTTTCGGCATGTCAGTTGTTTTTCAAAGGTACCGAGATCCATGTAAACAAGATCAGGCCAAGAATTTATATCAAACACCATTGTCAGGTTTGTCTCTGAAGACCAATGAAAGAACAAATATATTAGAACAATTTCTTAACCAGTTGCACTAGCGTTATTGTATTGTTAATAAGGGAAGCCATTTTAGTAGGGTAGAGTAGGTAGGTGTGCAAATAAGCTCAGCACTTTGAGAATCTTTCCAATTTCAGTTTTAGTTTGATTTATAGTTTTCAGTTCAAGTGTGTCCCAGACTACAACGATTGTATATTATCAAGTTGCAGGGCTGGGATCAACCCAATGGATCAGGCCACTATTCTATGGTATTCTTGACACCTCTTGAAGGAGATGCCATTCCCAGTTGGAGCCACTGTAAGAACCCTATAATTTACAGTATCAAAAGGTGACTATGTACTTTCTCTTTACAAATTTTTCATAATGTACATATATTTCAACATTAAAAATATTTTCCAAATAAAGAATCAAAGGAAGTAAAGGAAACAGAGAAGCAGTTAAGGTAGAAATACAACAAAGGGCAGAGTCTTGAATGTGATTGGGTCAAGTCATGTGCACATTTGGGTCAAGTCATGAATGTTAAAGCAAGACAAGTCATGAACGCGGTAAATTATTCTACAAACAACTAAGAAACGAATGAGCACAACCAAAGAAAGAAAATTGGAAAACCACAACAAGGGAGCAATGAGGACCGTTGATTTGAGCATTGATCAACGATAGAGATTAAATTATAATCGCAGATCACAAGTTTTGCAAGACAGGTGCAAAGGATAAATTTTAAAGTTTCTGAAGTGCGATGTGAGATGACAATGGGACCCATTCACCCGCCACACTTCCTTTTCATTTTATTTTCCTTGAAAATAATTAAACCTTACCCTTCTCCACCTTTCTGCTTTATCTTTATACTTTTCCTTTCTCATTTATATATCATTGCTTTACCTCTACCTTTCCCTATTCACCGATTGCGATTAAAGTGGGGCCATTCTCCTTGACACATCACCCTTCCCCCACTATCCATCGCATTTCACAAATTATGACTTATTCCATTCTGCCAAACGTTAAAACTTGCGATCATCGATGTGAAATATCGCATCGCATAGTTTTTAACTAACCATTTGAAACACCCGCAATGGGTTTTTCTTAGCTTGTGATGCGGTTGGCCCCACCACAGCAGCTCAGCCCCCCACTTCACAACCGTTTGAAATACATTGACATATCATATGAAACATCATAAACTTTACCTTACCACTGAAATCATTTGCCGCTTTATAACTCCTCCAACGCAATGGGCTCCATCCTCCTTGCCACATCATCCTATGACAGCGCAAATCGTATTTCGCATGTTTTAGTAGTTAACCTCTACTTCTTATAACTAAACTTTAAGATTTATGATCTGCGGGCTACAGTCCGGTCCCACCTTACCTTCCACATCACCTCCTTTCTCCCCGCACTTCACATTTTTCATATTTTAGTTTTTACCTCCTCCACTTACGGCTAAACCTTAAGATTTTTTATTGCGATGTGGTTGATCCCACCTTCCCTCCATGTCACCTCCCACTTCACATCGCATCCTCGATTACATTCTTCATAACTTAAATTTTTAAACATGTGAAGTGCAATACCGTCGTGGATACGATGCGACTTCAGAACTAAAATCTACGAAATTTCAAGTCTAGATATATGGGTTTTTTACAATGTTTTGTTTAAAAAGGATTAAGTCGGTCATATGAGGTTTGAACATCATTTTATGAAGAAATATGCTCAAATACGACATGAAAGTACTTGTGGTATAATAATTTTTCCACATCGTCGCCCTCCACCTTTCCTCCATCTCTATTCACTCCCTCCTCATCTAATAGTCCTTGTTTCATTTCGCACTTTCCATAGCTTTCAAACTTTAATCATTGTGGGGGGGGGGTCTGAAATGGATGGTATCCCTTACCACCATCCCTACTACGTGTCGCCCTTCAACTAAATCGCACCCCCTCCATAAAACAGTTTTTTACTATTTAAAAAAGTCGCCCCCACTATGCCACGTCTACCATCATCCTTTCAAGACTGGGTATATGAATTTTGTGCATCATTTTATGAAGAAATAAGGTTAAACATACCATAAAGGACTCGGGTAGAAAAAAGACACCAAGGGTCGAGTCGGGCAAGGCATATTTACAAAATTGTGATGTTATAACGGCAAAAATGAAAAAGGCAACAAAGCACATCAGCACAGTCACTAATCGATGAAAAGTAGCCAGCGCTGCACAAGACTTATTTACCCAATGTCAATTTTCTGAAGAGCAAGGCCAAATGTTAGAGCCACCACTAGTTATCTCTTCGACACCATCACATCCACCTCCAAGATTATTTTTTGATCTTCTGAGGAGCCATTAAAGCATTTGGATCTACGAAAAGTTTCCCCAAATTAATTCCAGAGGCAGTGTTGTTTTCATTGATGTCTAATCAGGCCTTGCATGGCCACACTTGTCCATTTTTTTCTTAATTTTAATCAAATAAATGTTTTCGAGTAAGATATGGCAACCGAATTAGTCTTAAGATAAATACTACATGCCTTAGCAGTATAAGAGGTTGGGAAATTGGACCCTGTTGAAGCTTGAATTGTAAGAAGTATTGGAACTTTGTAACTGTTTGAGTTGGGAATCAATAATAAGAGACCATTCACAAGATTCTTGAGCTATGTTAATGGTGATTTTTTCCCTCTGTATTAATGTTTTTTCTATGTCTTTTCATGTTGTGCATCAATTTATATTATTTCAAAACATAAAATTTAGATTAAGATTTGCTAAGAGAGCACCTTAATTATGTATGTGTTTGTTATCTTAACGTTTTCCTCCGAGACCTGAATGTAGAATTCGGAGATGGTCTACTTTTCATTTCAGTTGAACCTTAATATCCTTCTCCCATCTCATATTCGCACTGCTAGTAAGATTGATTCTTCATAGTTAGATTTCCCTATGAATGCCCTTGAAAATTTGATGCACAATTCAGCCTTTTATGACTCCATAGCCCAATGGATTAAGTTTTACATCTCTGTCTACCCAACCACCCAATCAGTAAAAAAAAAAAAAAACCATCACTGTAACTAGCCTAATATCAGTACTTATAATCATCAAGTTAAATCATAAATACAGAGAGAGCCCTCTCTAAGTCTAGGAAGGCTAGGTCCTGGACTCCAAAGTGGTTTGATGTTGTCCTCTATCATTTTTTCTTGACAATATTACAAATTACAGAGTGACAACACCTCCAATGGTTCTTATTCACTATGTTGGTGCAAAGGTGTTTCATCTTGATGCATAAGAGGCTCCTCCTCCATTTCCCTGTGTTCAACAATGGTGCCAACTGTAAGAACACTTTTGATATATTTGCGTGCAAATACCTATATCTTTCCATTCTCATAGTTATGAGTAATGTCAACAACCCTAGGAGCCTCATAAAACTGATTTTGCATGCCAAAAGAGACAACCTCCATTGGTTGTGTTGATGATGTGCTATGCAAGAAAAGAGGGCTAGTGGGGCGCTGATGCTACTCTTTCCATGAAGGTTTCCCAAGTCATGTTTATGGATGATAGGTGATGCAATAAAATGAGCTTGACTAGACCATGATGAAAAATACCTGGATGATGATCTTTTTTTCTACTCTGAACCTTCTCAATCATCTTAATCAAACTCATGTACAAGTAATGTGGCAAATCAAGTGTTTTGATAGAGGTGAAATGTATCAAAAAACTGATATGGTACCTATACAACATGGAAAATATTCCTTCACATGTGAAATAATTCATTATTAACATCATCAAAGGAGCATATTTGTTACGGAGATGTCTGAAAGGAAAGAGGTAAGTTGGTTCCTCTCTAGCATGAGGTTTGACAAATTTTTTGTTATCCTCAATGTCTAAGTCCCTACCCTTGAACCACTTCTCTCCATGACAAGGAATACCTCTTGCTGAAAATTATACCAAAAAATTTCAGTAGATATTTTTTCATGATAACTCCATGTTTTGAGTGAAATCAAATGAAATTGATATGAGGAAGGTGGTTAAAACAAGGAAACATGGGAAATTTCCAATTTATCACTATGAAAATTGGCTATTATTTATGGTTTCATGAAAATGGATTTTAGGGAGGATATGGATGGTGGGATAGGGGAGTATTAGGTATATGAGAGGTGTATGATAGTGTTAGAGATTAGGGTTATGGTTTATCTCACTAGAAACTCTCAATGACATGAAGAAGTGATGAAATAGTGAAATATCGAGTGAACATGAAAATGAATCATAAACTTGATAAATTGACCAAGGGAGGCTATAAGAGTGATGAATTATTGTTATAAGAGGTCTGAGGAATGATTCCCACAAGACTTGAGCTTGTTTGGATGACTTGGGAGTCAAAATACCTAAGTTTTTCCCTCCTACCATAAGCGTAACACCAATAAACAAAAGCATAAAAACTATTCTGAAAGCGTAACAATAGCCCATAAGCGTAGAAATGATGCTACATAAGCATAACAACATCCTCATAAGCATATAAGGAGGCTACGTAAACATAAAAAAATGCCCCAAAACATAAAAAATGGCTCTGAAATCATAGTAAGAGGCTACTGAAGCATAACAAGGGCAACCATAATTGTATCAATGTATTCTTGGAGCAATTCTTCACCTTGGTTTCGAACCTTTGACCACCTGAGGAGTGAAAATGAGGTAAGAGAGGAGCTCTACCACACAAAAAATGAAATAATGAGTTTGGATAAGCTTGAATTTGTCTTTTATAACCTTCAAATGACCTTTTTTGTACTGTAGTGAAACAATAATACAATTATGCCTTTTGAAACTTTTTGACATTTAAACACATTTTAAAATAAGACAACTTGTCTTACTTTAGTTTCTAAGTATGCTAGATCCATTTTAAAGCCTTATGAGTGAAATGAAGGATGATTGCCTTGTTTTGATGACAAAATATATTGTTTTCAAAGGCAGATTATGACACCTACACAATAGACATAGATGAGATGAAGTGAAATGACTCTAAACTTTTAAATGATAATGAATGAGATGAATTTTAAAGTTATGATAGCCATGGATAAGATGATGGAGAAGAAAATTTTACCTAGACTCCTTGAGTGACCAAAATTATTTTGAAAACTTATCTGAAAAACTAAAACTTTTGACCTATGACTTATAGGAAAACAACTAAAAGAGTATTTTTTATCACTGAAATATTGACATTAACATTGGCTCCAACTGGGAATGGCATCTCCTTTAGGAGGGCATCAAGAACATCATAGATCAGGTAGCCTTACCAGTGGGAAATGGAGTCACTACAGCTATGACCCTCAAACTAACTCAAATCACACTACAAACTGAACTATACACCATCAACTGCGAACTCTACTGGAAACTGACACTAAAAAATATGATCAAAATGTTGAGCTTATTCATTACATATTACCTACTCTAACTAGTCTAGAAATCACTTGATCAGGTGAAGTCGAAGATCCAATGTAACCAATCAAGTAAATGACTACCTGACTGATGCCTGTATCCAACTCCACCAGGCATAAAGAAAGATTGAGTAAATGGAAACTCAAAAATCCATTTGAAAAGGCCCCCATAATCCAAAACTACTGTGAAAAGAACTTTTCTTTATGGTTGTAAATCACTAGCGAGTGAATCTTAAAAATCATGAAATATAAGCTCATTTTGAAGACCAACAGAAAAAGAAACATCTTCTTCATTTACAACTACAATTTGTTCCTATTTCATACCTTGATTTGTAACATCATTTTCAGGACAGGACTTTCAATGTTCCTGGGAATCATCAATATTAGAAATCATACCATTAAGCACAAACACATATTTTTTATCATTTAAATATGCAACAAGACATTATGGGATAGTAGCTTGTGTATCAAAAAATTTCTTGTCATTCTTTGCAAAGAGATCCTCATAATAGCCTTCAAGTGCACTCAAGGGATCAACCTCCTCCTTATGATGAAAAGAATCATGATTGACATAAAATTCTCCTTGCCCCTTCCCATTTTCATATTTCTCTAAAAGTTTCTGACATGATTCACAATTGTTTATAAGAATTTTCAGTGAAAATCACATGTAAGAAAATTTTGTCGACGTGTTTTGAACTAGCCAGTGTGGTTCATCATCAGGACAAGATGAGAAATCCAATCAAGAAATCTATTTAAATAGATAGGGATAGCTCCAACTAGCTGTTGAAAAAAAGGGCTAGTTTGACTTGAATGAGAATTTATTTTTAATTTAAATTCTATTATATATTTTTTAAATTAATTATATTTTTATTTGAATTTGACTATATTTGAATATAATCTAATATTAAAAATTTATCAATAATTTAATATTAATACTATTTTATTATAATTTAATATTTTTATTATTTTAATACTTTAAATTATATGTTATATAATTAAAATTCATTAATAGTTAAAAAGGACAGATAAATAAATAAAATAAAATAAAATAAATAATAATAATAATAATAAATAAGTAAATAAATATAAATAAATAATTAATAATAATAATATTAATTCATTAATTAATAAATTTAATATTACTAAATAGGTAATTTTCAAATTAAATCATAAGGATAATACTAATAATAAAAATCATACTAACAACAATTAAAGTAATAAAACAAAATGAACAGATAGGGAATTATTTGAACAGACATGTGGTGTGGCTATGGGTTCCCCCTATCCCCTGTGGTTGCTAATATTTTCATGGAAGACTTCGAATCTAAGGCCCTTTCCTCCTCCCTCTTTCAACCTAAGCTTTGGAAAAGGTTTGTTGATGACACCTGTGTGGTGTGGCCCCATGGTAAAGAGAAACTATACCTTTTCTTCCAACATCTTAATGATCAATCTAACTTCATTAAGTTCACCATGGAATTCGAAGTGGATGGTAGCCTGCCCTTTTTGGATGTCCTTCTTTCGAGGAATGATGATGGTTCCTTCTTTCATCAAGTCTTTAGAAAGAAGACGCATACTGAGCAATATTTACATGCTAGTTCTCATCATTTCCCGACTCAGAAGCTTGGGGTTATTAGTACCCTAGTCACCAGACCCTTTACAATCGCCAATGTACACCACTTTGAAGGTGAAAATTCGCATCTATTTAATGTCTTCTGTAAGAATGGTTATAGGAGGGCTCAATGTCTTAGAGCTTTTCAAAAAGAAAAAAAAGGTCCTAGGGTTAAGACAAGTCTGTGTGATCGGTTATCTAGAGTTCGCCTTCCATTTATCCAAGGTACTACTAATAAAATTGCTAGGATCTTGAAGAGACATAATGTGTCTTCAACTTTCAAGCCTCTTCGCACCATTCATACTTCGCTTACATCGGTGAAGGACCTGATCTGCCTAAAGGATGGTAAGGGGGTTTACTTGATTCCGTGTTCATGTCAGACACCTTACATAGGTGAAACTGGTCGATCAATTAATCAAAGAATTCATGAACATGTCGCTGACCTTAGACATGGTAGATCTCGGTCCTCTTCTTTAGCAGAGCATGGTGAAAAAACAAATCATCACATTTGTATTGAAGATGCTGAGGTTATTGTGAGGATTGACCATTTCCACCACCGAAAGCTAAGGCAAGTCTTGGAAATCGAAAAGAGGTCGGTTAACCTAAATAGAGATGATGGGTGGAGTGTTAGCAGATGTTGGATTCCTGCCCTTCACTCTTAGTTTTTTTTCCCCCTTTCCCTTTGCTAACTATGGCCGTTCCCTCTTCTCTTGTTCCTGGTTCCTCTCTCCTTGTCTGTTCATTTTTTTTATTATTTTAATTGTTATTAGTATAATTTTTATTATTAGTATTATCCTTATGATTTAATTTGAAAATTACCTATTTAGTAATATTAAATTAATTAATTAATGAATTAATATTATTATTATTTATTTATTTATTTATATTTATTTACTTATTTATTATTATTATTTTTAATTTTAATTTTTTTTTAACTATTAATGAATTTTAATTATATAACATATAATTTAGAGTATTAAAATAATAAAAATATTAAATTATATTAAAATGTTATTAATATTAAATTATTGATAAAGTTTTAATATTAGATTATATTAAAATATAGTCAAATTGAAATTAAAATATAATTAATTTAAAAAAATATAATAGAATTTAAATTTAAAAAATTTCTCATTCCAGTCAAACGAGTCATTTTTTTCAATGGCTAGTTGGAGTTGTCCCTATCTATTTAAGCAGGTTTCTTGATCAAATTTCTCATCTTGTCCTGATGATGAACCACACTGGTTGGTTCGAAATGCGTCGACAAAAGTTTCTTACATAAGATTTTCACCGAAAATTCTTATACACAATTTATGGATCACAAAAGCCAAATTCCTATGATAGAGAATTATCATTGATTTATTGGGTATTATCCTCTTAAAATAAGGGTTTAGAAAATGAAAAAAGTGAAGATCCTTGTAACTGAGCATCCTCGTGTTCTTCATTATCACCCAAATATTGGCAAGGTTGTTGAATGTTATCTTTGATCTCAGAAGAAGGAACATGGATGTCTACATCAAGTTGTTGATTTATTTCATGGGGTGTAACTTGACTATCAAATTGATGATCTAGTTGATCTTCAAGCAAAGAATTCACATCTTCTTGTTCGAAACCCTCTTGCTCATCATGAAAACTAGCCTGAGAAGAGAACTCATAAAGTGCCTCTAAAATCTCCTCATCATCCATACATTCTAAATCATCAAGACTTTTTAGATATTGAATAAAACCATCACAAAAATCACAACACTCTGGAAACAGTGGTAAATAAAGATGATATTTCCCATAATGTTCAAGAAATATTCTATGGAAATCTTTAAGAGAGAAAAAGCTTCCTGATTTTAACCCCTCATACCATACTCTATCTTTGTTTTCTAGGGTAGCCATAAACATTTTCATTAAGAAATCCTCATGAAACATAATCCCAAGCTTATGTAGATGCCAATGAAATTTTATTAGATGTAGAATAACCTCATCCTTGTTTGCATCTATGAATTTGGGCAGATAAGTTTGCCAATCTATGCAAGGAATTCGATTTGGAAAACCAGGAATGTGAGCATGATTCACAGGGGCATACCTTCTAGCAATTGAATCCATCTTGAAAAAATTGAAGTCACCAATAAATTATTCAAGCTACTATTTTTGAATAGTGGAGTCATCATGGAAACTATGAACTTTTGGATTCTTTGACACTGGAGTCACCAGGTGAAAAATGCACAACCTTTCTTGTGCCTGACCATTGTTCACCATCAGAAATCAGAGCTAATATTTGTCATTATTTCCCAGGAAATATTTAACCTTCGCTCCCCAGAAATGATTCCAAGAATGTTATCACTCTCCCCAACTTCTCAAGGATGAAAGTGGGATTGAAGAAAGGTAACCACATACCAGGCTTTTGGTCAGTTAGTTATCCCTACTAGGACCATATAGGGCTCTCTCATTGTCACTTTGAATTCAATGGATTGATTGAATATCGATTGATCTTACGCTGGATATGTAAGCTCAGTAAATAGGATTTTGTTTGATGTTTTAAATTCTAGATAGAAAAGTCAATGAGAACACTAGGTCTAGGGTATTTAAGTCTTTATTTCAAGGTCAATTTTCAGAGAATGTGTGAGGCTATATAGATATTTTGAAAGCATGCTTAATTGGTAATTGATTATAGGAAGAAGTGATAGAGATTTTGAATGAGCACTAAGGTGAATTCATTCATTTAGAAGTAAATATACATAACATGTAAACCTTGTCTAAAACAGAGCATGAACAAACATGATTTATTATTATAAACTTACAAGATAAACACATGGAAAGATGCATATGAAAGAGGAAAATATATCATTTAGCATGAGTAGATAAACATACATAAGAAGAAAAAATGCACCAATTCATACCACAATATTCTCAACACAAGTTTTGCAAATACTTCTTTGATTTCATTCCAAAATTCTATTGCAATATCTCCACTGCAAAATAAGGCTATCCAACCCAACAAAAGAATAAAGAGAGTCTAATTATAGAAAATATAAACCATGACACTCATCAGGTCAAAATCCAATCCAAAATGCATCATAAATACACAATATGAGTTATTTCCTAGATTATAGGGAGGTTAGGAACCATTCCCTAAAATTCAACTATGAACTAGGAGTGTTTGTCCCTTACATTAAAATACATATTCACTCATGATAGTAGGAAAAAACCAACTCAATTACTCTAATTCCAAATCATAGGACAAAAAAACCTCAAATTTGTGAAATTTTATGAGCTTGACAAGTGTCCTGAGGAATCCAATATTGATATGTAACATTTATGAGAGAAGCGCAGCAAAATTTTACAGAAGCATTGAAGACGTTTGCAGCCACTTTTGAGGCACTTTTAAGAGTAAAATTTCAATTCTGAAAGAATTTTCACCTATCCCTGTGTGTCTAATTTCCATAACATCTTGAATTTTTCAAAATGACCCATGGGAAGCCTTCCAAAAATCCATTCTCCCAAGGTTACTCCAAATGTGTAGCAAGGCCTCCAAAAAGATGACAGAAGCATGGAAAATTAGTGGTGTTTTGGCCTTTTCTCCAAAATTAAAGCCTATCATGAAAATAGGGTTCCTGATATGTGATTTACTCATCAAAATCCATCCAACCATGTAAAGAAATCATTATTTTGATGCCCCTAAAATAAGCGTAGAAAAATTTTGCTACGAGTCCGTGAGGAGGAATTTCCATAATTGTGCAAAAATCACAAAAAATCCCAAAATTATTCAAAACTTCTCAAAATTGGCTTTGTAGCACCTCTGAGTGATGAGCTAAAAAACCAAGGAAGTTTCAGCCAACAAATCTAAATTATCCTTTTCTTTAAGCTTCATTTGAGCTTATTTTAGCCTTTTATTTAGTTGTTTTAGCCTTATTTGAGAAATTGTGTTCCTGGTGCGATAATGATTTTCCATGTGTCTTTTGAGTTTATTTTCTCTCTTAGCCCTCTTCAAGAGCTTCTCCAAATGCTCATTTACCCTTTCCAACCAAATTTCTCTATCTTTATTGATCTCCATGGCTATTAGCTCATCAAAGGTCAACTCTTTAGGTGGATGAGTTGATTGTCTTTTTGGCTCCAACGCCCTTTTGAGGTCTCTTGTTTTTTGCCCTCTTGGTTGTATTTCAGTCTCCATGTCATGAATTTGATCAAAATCTATGACCTGCTTACCTTTACCTTTATCTGCCTCTAGGTTTGGCTTGGGTTTTCTTTGTAACAATTGCTTTCTCTTCAATTGAAAATTCTCCTACTGTAGGAAAGTAATTTGAGAATTAGCAATGCAGAAAATCCTCCTCAACTCTAATATTTCCTCATCCATCTCTATAATGATTTCCTCAGATGATTTGGTATCAATCTGCTTTGCTAACTCAACCTCCAATGGTTTTGATTCACTATGTTTTTGAAAAGGTGTTTCATCTTGATGCATAAGAGACTTCTCCTCCATTTCCTTTGTTGAACAATGGTCCCAAGTGTAAGAACACTTTTGATAGATTTGGGCACAAATACATATCTCTTTCCCTTTTCATAGGTATGAGTAAACTCAACAACCCCAGGAGCCTCTAAAAACTGAGCTGGCATGCTGGAAGAGCCAACCTCCATTGGTTGTGTTGATGATGTGCTATGCAAGACAGGAGGGCTAGTTGTAGGGGTTGCTACTACTCTTTCCATGAAGGCTTTCAAGTCATGTTGATGAATGAAAGGTGATGCAATACAATGATATTGACCAAACCATGATGAAAAATACTAGGATGATGATCTTGTTTTCTTCTTTGAACCTTCTTAGTCATCTTAATCAAACTCATTGGTTAGAACTGGATCATGGACCTAAGTTATAGCTAAAAATTCAAATTGTTTGGAAGTGTGCCTAACTTGAGTGAGCAGATAGATCATGTCTTCCTGATTCTAGTGTCACAAATGGTTTGAAAAACTGACACCGTATGAAGAAGTTATCGTAGTTTGAAAAGTCCAGTAAACTACAATTTTTGGACTTTGGCCAAATTTGACTGGAATTTGGGAAATTCAAAAAGAGAATATTCCAAGGAATATACCTTAAATATTCCTAGAATATTCCCTTTAGGCCAATTAGAGGCTGACAAATGGCATGATCATATTCATCAAAGGAATTTAAGGGCCAATCATAGGCCGCCACGTGGCTTAGGAGGGGTCATGTAAAATTTTATGGTTGGGGACAAGAGTCGACCCCACGACCTTTCCATTAGCATGCCTGCGCCTTACCATTTCCCCTATGGTAGTTATTAACTATACTATGGCACCGGACATATTTAAAATTTGTTGGTTATGTATTTGGGGGAGTAGAGGGGCCAGCCCCTCCCCCATTAGACCTTAGCCCATGTCCAAGGGCTATCTCCGAGCATTGTTAACTATCTCCGCCAACCGTTTCAACACCGTTCACATGGAAAGTGCTATAATCGACTATTAATGCAAGGTTTAAACACACGGTTTTATAAAACTCGGTAGTCACCACTAATGTTCCCTGAAATTCATTCACATGGTGTTTAAAACAACCTCCCTGGTTTCCATAAACTCCTCCACAACCAGAGTTAAATTCAATGCAACCTCAGGTCTAAACGAAGTTCTCGCTGGCAGTTATGGGCATGACCGCATGGTTTGGTCATGTACCCAACTCAAAACCGCTACATTTATTACTAGTGTTTATTGTTTGTGGATAATTTGGAGCGTGCTCCAAATTTGGGGAATTTTCCTATTCTAACTAGAGTTTAAATGCAGTGCTCCAGATTTAGTGGAGCTGATGTAGGGGACACTGGAAAAATATGATTTCGTCTCTATCTTGAGCTAGATGGGACCAATTTTGGAGTGCCAATAGTAAATTTTGACTATCTCAGACATTTTAGAGTTATGGGTGAGGTTTTTAGAGTTGTCAGAGGACTTTTGGGTAGTTTTTTGCTTCAGTGAAGTTCTAGGGGCCGCTAAGGCCACCATGGGTCAACAGTAGTTTGAGGCCTAGCCAAGGGAGCTTGAGGCCTTTCTCAGTAATCCAATAGTCAATTTTGGATGTTTCAAATTTTCTAGAACTAATGGTGTGGTTTTCAGAGCCTGTAGAGGAATTTTAAAAGTATATATTCTTCAATAAAGTTCCAGGGGCCACCAGGGCCAGCAAGTGCCAGCAGCAGTTCAGGGCCTCGCTAGGGCAGCTAGACGCCTTATGTAGCAAACCCATATTAATTTCTGAATGTAATGAGAATTATGAATCCATTGGAGGATTTTTCAAAAAAAATTGAGGACTTCTATAGCTCAAGAAGCCACATATAATTTTTCTTTGACCCCAAAGCCACGGGGTGCCACCAGGTGTTAGAGGTGAAACCGGAGCAGATGAAGGCCAATCTCAGCGAACCAATAGTCATTTCTAACTATTTTTACAATTCTAAATCCAGTGAAGGGATGTTCAGATTCATTTTAAGAATTTTTAAGCTTAATAACCTATAGGGAAGTTTTGGACAGCCTAGGGCAAAACATGGAGGGAGGCCTAGATTGGGGATGTAGTGCTCATTTTCAGCAAATGATTGTTGGGGGGAAATAATTTATTGTCATTTAATTGTCAACCCGGGGGTTTCGTAAACTTGTGAAGCATGCGGGCACTGTATGTACTAGAAATTGTATGTCAGTTTAGATCAATCTAACTACAAAATAACGAAAACCAATTCATCTAATCTATAAAATCAAATAATGAAAATGAAATTCAACTAACCTATGAAGTCAAATAACAAAAAGAAAAAAAAAATTCAAAATAAAATATAGCGCACGCAATCACACTTGCAGGAATTGAAATTTTTAATCCAAGAAAGCATTTCAAAGCATGTAAAGTAAAAAAACTAAGGTATGTTCAATCACTCCAACATCCAATAGAATCACACTCTTGAGATGATGTATAAGCAATCGATTATAATGTAGTCTTTAAATCTAGGAAAGCAATTAAAGCATGCAAAGGGAAAACTCAATAATTGCATAGGTTAGATATTCGAGAATTTAGAAATATGATAAAATCACCTTCTTGAAATGATCTTCAAGAACACCCAATTATACAATTGAATGAGGATCTAAATCTAGAAAACAATGTAAAATCATGTAAAAGAAAATCTCAATGATTCTATAGGTTCAACATTCAATCATCCAATTTAGAAGTATGACAAGTCACCTTATTGGCCTGATCTTTTATTCAATTATACAATGAATTTATAGTTTGCTCTAAGAAATTAAATAACAGAACATGAAAGGAAACTAAATAATTGTGAGCTCTATTGCCTCAAACTTAATCCAATTGGAAAATAGATAAATTTATCCAGTTGAAATGATTTTAGAAAATAAAAGAGTACACAATCATTCTAAAAATAATACTAAGAAAGCAAATAAACTTTAATATATAAAATCAAATAAATCTCACACATTTTAGGTAGTTGATCTAAAAGTATGAGAGATGGTAAATCAAGATGCTTCATATGTAAGCAAAACCAAGTCAAAATGAAGAAACATTCATGAGTAAGGTGCCACAATCTTATTCTGTATCTAAAGCTTGAGCATAACTCCAATTTTACACATGATTTGATAGGAGAAAGCTTCCCCTATTTATACAAAATATGAGAAGTTATCTCATTAATGAGAGTCCATGAATATCTCTCTATATCTCTAGAGTTACAATCCAAATAGGAAGTGATAAGGTACATGTATTCTTAGAGTTACAATACAAATAGGAAATAAGGCACATGTCTTCTTAGAGTTACAATACAAATAGGAAATGAGACACATATCCTTATGAACCCATGATCTTCTTCATCCAAATTCGAATTTGGCCTTAGGAGGCCACATAAGAGTCTTTTGGAAGCTTTTCTTTTACCTACACATGGCAGAAAACTCATTCCACTTGTTAGGTATAAGTATGTGCATATTATTTTCTAATTTTAAACCACAAATTCACTTAAAAATACTAGGAATTAATAAAGTTTGGAAAAACATAAATGTAACCCAATAGTCGTAATGGTAAAGTAAATGTAATGAAATGGAGGTGGAGTGAAGGTGATAATATGGACATCTAAGAAAAAATTTAATGGAAGTAAATGACAATTTCAATGCCCAACATACCCCCCAACTGAAGTTATTGCATTTACTAATGCAATCTATTACATTAAATCTTTTTGATCCTTTGAGCTTTGGCTTAACATTTCATGATATCATTTGATAACTTCATACTTCTAAAAATTCTTTTAGTTGAATTGCAACATGGTTGGTTCTTTTGTTTCAACCATATTTTGTTGTTGCATTCAATTTTGATCTTTGAACTTTTCATAATGATACTTCGATTATTGTGTTAGCCACCTATGAATTTTGTCATATCAACTGGTGGCTAAATGATTTTGGATAGCCTTCAAGAAACAATTTCATTGCTAAAAATTGTTGATGCTTAAAGTCTTTTGATAATATCCTATCATTTGGATAATATCCAAGTCTTGGGCCCATTTTCAAAAACCGTCGTTCATCGCGCGTTAAAGATTGGACGTGGACCCGACATGATATTGACGTCCACCATCTGATCTGAGGCCGCTCATCGGATGGTGATCGCTCTCTGAAGATGCCCGTCTGATAACCAAGAAACATCACGTTTCATTAAAGTGTCTCCACCGTCGATCTGATCTGTAGATCGATGGCCCAAATTTCATCTCCCTGATTCCCCCGCTTTGAATTTTCGCCTCCACTCTCGACCGTCAATCTTTGCGCGATCGACGACTCCGATTTAATTCCTTCCCCCCATTTCCTTTCGACTCATTCTGATCAATCTCGACCGTTGGATGATGCCATCCAACATCCATGCTCCCCCCACATGTCCTCTGAAGAAATATAACCTTTACATGCAGGATTTCATAACATTTTTTGTATTTTGCAGGGTTCCAATGGTTTTTTCCGCTATGTCTGAAGAAATTCAAAGGCAGAGGATGAAGATCATCCTGCCTTCGATTCATTAGAGGAACCATTCGCAGGAAGAAGCTCCATGTTTCATCAATGATTCATGGGGCATTGATGCCATATCACCCCTGCGTAGCCCTGTACAACAGTAAAACACAGCAAACCAGGCACAAATCAAAGAGTATCAATGTCGAAGATAAAAATATACCAGAACAAAATACTGAAGGCAGATTTTGTGGGGATTACGTCTAAAGATGGCTTGTCAAAAGCCTAATCCCCAATTAAAACATGGTTTGAAGAAAATATTAAGTGTTCTATCAACAGGAAAGCCCCCACTGCCACATCTGAGGCAAAAAATTCCTCCCAGCTACTACAAAGCCACCTGTGCCTCGAAGCATTCAATCAGAGGTCGAAGTTATTGATCAGGATCAGATATTTGCCTCACAACTTAGCCAGAGAGTAAATTCTGCAAACGAACTTAAGGACAAAATATCAGCAGAGTTACTTTGAAATCACACAGAGCCTCAAAGGTCAAAAGGGAGCTCCCACCAAGCTTAAATATTTATGTTAATCATTTAATACGGAAGACACCTATGTAAGCTTCTTTCTTGAGCCCCCAAAGGCTAAGAAGCCATTTAAATCTGTATTAATTATCTTTAGAGATATTTTATCAGATCTCACCTCCTCATTCTTCTATAAATACTACTGCAGAAGATGAGTGAGGGGTTGTTGGTTGGTTGATTGATCACTAGTTGTAATACTGAAACTCTCTGAAATAATACATAGTCTATTGAAGTTGAAGAACAAATTGAAGTCTTGGAAGCCCTGATGATGTTGTTGCATGATTGTTTCTGAGAAGGCTCTATCATTGGATCCATGAGCTTGGCTGTTGGTGAAGTATTCTTAATTGTTTAATGTTTTCTCCTGTTTTCATTATGTTCCATAATTTCTTAATACAGTAGGTTGAAATTTTTAGGCTAAGAAATGACTCCTGGAAGCACCTTAGACCTGTTCATCCTTCACTGTTTCATGTTTTCTTCTGCTGAGGTATTTTAGATTCTTTAATCTCTCTCTTTGGTCCTCATGCTTGTTTATTTCCTTAATAGTTCGAACAGTTGGTTTCAGCATGATTTATGGTTCTCCCTACTTGTCTACTGCCACTTAAAAGGCTGTTATTGAAGTCTCCCTTTGAAGTATTTATGTTTATAGTGAGCCAAGGAGGTATGTTCTCATCTTGCCCTTTTTCCTTGCTTAAACAGTTGTCTTAAAGGTCTTTATAGTTGTGATCATAGATTTGTTGGGTGTTCCCTCTTCTATGACTGCAATTATCAGTGAATCTTTTATGTTTTCTAAGTCATTTGAATAAAATATTTGAGGAAATAGGGTGTTCCCCGAATATTAGATTTTATTTTAAAAGTTGTTTTGAAATCATTATTTTCTTAAAGGTGTGATTTGTAGAATTTATGGTTAGCCCTGTCTACCAAATAGCTCTTTATTGTCCAAGTTGTGCTTTCAAATTCCCTTTGTTTGAGAATTAAACTTCTCTTTCCAAATCATGGATGTCCATCTCTTTCCAAAACCAAAGGATCCTACGGCCAAGTTAGATTTTCCCTCTGATATCCCATATCCATTGATGAGTATGTTATGACCTTTTCTTGACTCCATTGCCCAATGAACCAGATGTTTCTCCATTCTTTGTATCTTTCCTAGACATTTCATGTTCTGTTGTATCAATTCAACCAAACAAACAATCAAACACCTGCACTTAATAACTAGTCTAAAACCAATACTTAAATCACACAAGATAAACCTTTGCAAACAAACATTTGAGAGATCCCTCTTTGAGAATAGGAGGACTAGATCCTGGAACTCTAAAGATTGGTTCTGATGTTGCCTTGTCTTTTGATTTTCCAAACTATCAAAACACGGGACGCCAACATAATGGTGATCACGGTGGGACACTGAGTAAAATCTTCAATATTGAACACTCGTTGTCTAGTATAACATAAGTAACCTTCTTCAAGCACTACCTAACAAATGGTAATCATGATAAGACTTAATTGAATTAGTGACAAACTAAGAAAACCCTTAGGATTCTCTTAGAACCTTATCAAACCTTGAAATTTTCAGTTACCAAGCCATAAGAGTAAACTTTGTTTGTTTGACACCCTAGCTAATTGTTACATCAGATTTAGGATACTCTCTTAACCTGTGAGACCAAATTAACTTAGAAAAACCCAAAACATTTCAGTTTGGCTTCATAATAAACATGGTGGTGGGACCATCCAGTATTTTACCTTCATAAAAGCTAAAAAGTTTCCACTTGGCGACTCCACTAGCCCCATTAGGCCTATTACTCATCTAGGTTCCCAGATCTCTTTAGGACTATGTTAACTAGCCCTGAAGAAGTTTAGAAGCCTAGTCCCATACTAGATAAGACATCCTGAGAGGTAAAATTCTCAAAAACAGTCCCTAAAAATCTCAACCTCTCTCATTTTTGAAAAACAGTTTGGCTTCGCATAGGATCAACACTAGATCCCATCCAGACCCAAATCCTCCTTTAATCGTTGACAATCCTGAGAAAATTCTGTGGTAGACTTCCAACTCTAGAAAATCAGCTGCTAACAGGAGCCTCTTAAGAACAAATTCTGTCGCTGAAAACCGTGTTGCCTTGAAGGATTCACACTTTGATTTACATCATACAAAGAACATCTTTAGAACTATATCTCAAGGTGACTTAAACCAAACTGACCTTGATATTGCAGATTTGCAACAAAGCTTTAGTAGAGAAGCATCACCTTCCACTCTTCCTAATTCCTAGCTTCTTTATCACTTCAGTCTTTCCCATAACCAGTCTGCTCAAAATCAGTTTTCTGGCCCAAGTATTTCTTCCACTCCAATTCATAATACCACTGTGCAAAACACTCCATTTCAGCCGACTTTCACTTTTGTGAATCCACCTCTTGTAAATCCACCCTTATTTTCTGCCATGGCAACATGGTATGCCCCTTTAGTGTTACCACAACCTCTACTTCCCCTACCAAATGATTACCAATCCAAAATCCCTCATTTCACTGAAAAAGAATCTACAACAGCCCAACAACATGTAGATAGGATGGAGGATGCATTCGATTACATGGAGATAGAAGAAGAAACTATGAAGATGAGAATCTTCGACCAAAGTTTAGGAGGAGATGTAAAGAAATGGTTTAAAAAATTACCTCCTAATAGCATAAATGATCTCCCTACCTTGCATCAAACATTCATCAACAAATGGAAACTCAAAAGAAACCCCCTCCAAATACTAGTAGAATATAGCAGCCTCAAGAGAAATCAAGGGGAGAGTGTTCATGATTACTCCACTAGGTTCAATAGCATTTACAATGCTCTTCCACCTCACATGAAACCTCCTCAAGGCATGGCCTTAGTGAGATATCCCAAAGGCCTTGATGCTGACATGATGTATCAATTAAGGGAGAGGGATTACTCAACCTTAGAAGACATGCAAAAAGGAGTTGTGAGCATAGAAGCAAATATAATTGAGAAAAGAAATAGGTTGAGATCAGAGAAGAGGGTAACTTATAAAGATGACCTACTACCCTCAACCTCAACTTCTGACACAAAAATTGACAACCTAGTGAAGGTAATGGAGAGGATTCTCAAGAAGATAAATTTAAATGAGAGAGTGCCACCAAGAGAACCTCAAAATAATCAGAACAGAAATAGAAATAAGAATTACAGAAGAGAAAGCAATCAAGATAAGCCAAAATAAAGTGACCAACAGATTAGACCTCCCTTCCAACAGAACTATGTAGATCAATATGAGGAAGATAGGGAGATGGAAAGGTTAGGAGAATCTCATGTAAAATTGATTGGATCAGACAGTGGGGATGATGTTTTCCTCACTGAAGAAGAACAATGGTTTTTCTCTGATCACAGTACAAACACCTATGAAGATTCTGATGACTATAAATTGGGGTTTGAAAATGCAATTATGGAGGTGCACAAACAGTATGATCTTAGGAGCAAGGGGAACATAGATAATTCAAAGGATAGGAACACTAATACTGCTGTCAAGAAAAACATAGAAACTCAGCCCAAAAAGGCAGCATAAAAAACCAACATTTTGACCAAGAAACCAGACATAAACAAAGACAAAAGTATCCAACAAGATGTTGAACAGAGTACCCCTAGAACTTTAGCTAGTGGTCCTAATAAAACTATCCCAATTACTAGTCCAAACAAGGTTCACCAAATCAAAGTTGCTGAAAATAATTCAATTGAAAAGATAGATGTAAATATGAACAAGTCAATTGTTCCTTTCAGTCTTGAGGGAGAGATTGCTAAGATAAAAATTACCATTCCCCTAGCTAAACTAGTAACCCAAGAAGTGTACAAAAACCAAGTTTTGAAAGCTTTTAACTTAGGAAGTGATACTGACACCTTAAACTTGACAGATGACAAACCTGAGTTGTTTTTTGGTCCAGAAGTTGAAGGAAAATACCAAGGAGGGACTGTCCCTCCCTTCTATGTTAGCTTGAACATATATGAGAAAATTCTACACAATGCCATGTTAGACTTAGGAGCTTCACACAATCTAATGCCCAAGGTAGTGATGGAAATCTTAGGCTTAGAGATTACTAAACCATACAAAGACTTGTATTCCTTTGACTCAAACAGAGTCAAATGTTTGGGTTTAATCAAATATTTGTGTGTTAACTTATCCCAAATCCCTGCTAATATTTTAGTCATGGACATGGTTGTAGCTGACATTCCCCCTAAGTATGGCATGCTCTTATCAAGATCTTGGGGAGCCAAAATTCAGGGAAGCCTTCAAATGGACATGTCTTATGCCACCATTCCCATTTTTAACTAAAACAGAAGACTATATAGGGAATATCACATGAAGTACATGGTGAGCAACATAGACAAACCAAACAACTCTCCAATATATTCTATTCAATCAAGTTTAGATTCCTTTATCTTATGTAATGAAGATGAAATTACTAAACAAGATAAGGAAAACATAGACCAAATCAGTTCACCAAAACAATCAAATCTTCCCTCGAATCAAATTCAAAACATTGACAATCAATAGCAACAAGAGAATGAAATTAAGGATGACATACTTTGGACAATAAACTTTGATGTATCTTGTAATAAAACAAGTGTAGGAGTAGGTGTGTGGATTTAAAAATACAAATAAGAGTTTTTCATATAAATTGGATTTCCCATACACTAATAATATTGTTGAGTATGAAGCACTTCTCCTAGGCTTACAATTGGTTAAAAAGTTAGAATCCCAGAGGATATCAATCTTAGGAGATTCTGAACTTATCATAAGACAAATCAAAGGAGAATACTCGGCTAGAAATCCAAGGCTTAGGGAATATCGAAACGTTGCCCTTGATCTATTGAAAACCTTTGAAAAGTATGAACTTATTTTCATTCCAAGAGCCCTAAATCATCTAGAAAATGAACTCGCTTTCAACACCAGTAATTGCCAAATACCTGAAATAAATGAACAACTCAGTGTGAAGGTAAAACACATGCCTGATGTGCCTGATAACGAAGATCATTGGCAAGTGTTTGATTCTGACAAACACATAAATGATTTCTTAAAATCAAAAAATGATTTCAACATACCAATATCAGAAACCAGCCAAAAAGAAAATTGTTTTTATATTGAACAAATCCCAGAAGTTGAAATGACATATACTGCTGATATAAATCATTATGAAAATCCTTTTGAAGCAAAGTTAATTAACAACGTAGACCAACAAGACCTGGAAATTTTACAATGCAAAAATGATAAAATTCCAATAGTTCTAGCACCTTTAGAACACCTTTTTTATTTTAACGATATAGCCAAAGAACCGAGAATGGAGCCCATGGAAACGAATGTAGAAAAGCATAACATAGGCAGTCTAGTAGAACCCAAGATGATCAAGTTGTCCAGCACTCTCCCAGCTCACATAAAATTGCAGTACATAGAGCTGTTCAAAGAGTTTAAATATGTTTTTGCTTGGGGATACAAAGACCTAAAAACGTATGATACCAACATCATCCAGCATAAAATCCCTTTGAAAGAAAATCAAAAGCCTTTTAAATAAAAAGAAGGAGAATAAACCCTGTTTTATTACATTTAGTTAAGGCATAAATTGAAAAGATGCATACTGTTGGGATCATTGTACCAATTAGATATTCAGAGTGGGTATCAAACTTGGTTTCTGTTAGAAATAAGACAGGGGAAATTAGGCTCTATATTGACTTCAGAAATTTAAACAGAGCCTCTCTAAAATACAACTACCCCTTACCTAAAATGGACCATATACTTCAAAAGGTGGTTGGGTGAAGAAGGATATCCCTCCTAGATGGGTTCTCAGGTTACAACCAGGTGTTAGTGCTCCCAAGTGATCAAATCAAAACCGCTTTTACCACACCTTGGGGAACCTTTATGTATGTCAAAATTCCTTTCAGATTGATGAATGCAGGGGCCACCTTCAAAAGGGCCATGGACATAGCCTTATCTGAACATATTTTCTATTTCATAATCATTTACCTTGATGACATAACTGTTTTCTCAAAAACTGATGAAGAAAATTTGTTGCACCTAAAAAAAGTTTTTGAGAAGTGTAGGAAATTTGGCTTGTCATTGAATCCCAAGAAAACACTCTTTGGTCTCCAAGAAGGTAAAATTTTTGGCCATATAATTTTGGAAGAGGGAATCAAAATAGACCCTATAAGGATAGATGGCATATTGCAGATCGACCATCCATGAAGCCTCAAAGAATTACAATCTTTCATTGGAAAGATTAATTTTCTGAGGAGGTTCATCCCCAACCTTACTGAGCTATTAAAAAACATAACAAACATGCTTAAGAAATATGTAGGTGTAAAATGGACTTTACCAGCTAAAAAATCATTCGAACTGGTCAAACAAGATCTTACTCAAACACCAGTCCTGATTAGTCCATATTTTACCAAAGACTTTTATATATTTTCTTTTGCATCTGAACATACAATAGCTGCAGTTTTACTTCAAAAGAATGACTTGGGGCAAGAACAACCAATATCCTTTTTTAGTAGGGCCTTAAGAGATGCTCCTCTCAAATATAACATCATGGAGAAGCAAGCCTTAGCATTAGTAAAAGAATTAAAAGACTTTAGGGTCTATATTTTACACTCTCATTTAATTACTTTTGTTCCACATACTGTTGTCAAGGACATTCTAAGTCAAGACCCTAATGGTAAAATGGGAAAATGGATTGCAACTATTCTTGAATATGACTTGGAAATTAGGCCCACCAAACTAGTTAAAGGGCAAGGATTAGCAAAAATTATGGATGAGTCTAACTTCCAAGCACTAGACATGAATATGGTAGATGTGTTGGAAGAAATAGAAGAATCTACTACTCCTTTTATTGAAGAAGCATTTATGAATTATCCTTGGTATGCTGACATTATTTATGTGATTTTATATTTAAATGCCCCTCCTTCTCTGTCTAAAACTAAAGCTAGATTTTTGAAACAAAAAGCTTTGAGTTTTTTCATTATAGATGGGACATTATATTGGAAAAATGTTGTTAGAACTTTTCTTAAATGTTTACTTGAAGATGAAGCATGAAAAATCATGCATGAGTTGCATGAAGGAGAGTGTGGAGGACACCTCTACTGGAAGGCCACAGCGAACAAAATTCTCATATCTGGTTACTATTGGCCTACCCTTTTCCCAGACACTCAGAAGTTGGTCATGTCTTGCCATAAGTGTCAAATATTTGATGGCAAAAGAAAATTACTTCCCTTACCCTTACATCCTATCAAAGTTGAGGCACCTTTTCAACAATGGGGTTTAGACTTCATTGGGGAAATTTACCCATCCTCCTCAGCTCAACATAAGTGGATCCTCACAGCCACTGACTTCTTTACCAAGTGGATAGAAGTTATACCCTTCAGAAATGATATTGACTTTGTCATTATCAAGTTCCTTGAACAAATATCCTATCCAGATTTGGTTGTCCCAGAAAAATCATAACAGACAATGCTGCTGCTTTTAAATCTAAGAAGATGGTTGATTTCTGCTACAAATACCGCATAGCCTTGGGCCATTCCACTGCTTACTATCCCCAAGGAAATGGATTAGTTGAATCTTCCAACAAGAGCCTCATCAATATCATTAAAAAACTATTGGAACAAAATCAGAAATCATGGCACAGTAAACTGGTTCATGCCTTAAGGGCTGATAGGTTAACTATAAAGAAATCAATAAACATGTCCCCCTATCAGCTAGTCTATGGTATGGACGCAGCTTTTCCCACCTCATTAGGAGTTCCAGTTATGAAACTCCTTCAAGAAGTGCAGATTGAAGATAATGATATGCAGAGAAGAATCAATCAAACCATCCATTTACAGCAAACCAGAGAAGAATTTTATGAGAGAACACAGTTGGTCCAAGAAAAAATTAAGAAGCTATTTGATAAGAGAACTAAGGCCAACAATTTCCAAGTTGGAAATGTTGTTCTTAAGTGGGATTCAAGGATAGAAGATAAGGGAAAACATAGCAAGTTTGAGAACTTGTGGAAAGGTCCCTATATTGTTCATGCTGAAAGGGGTCACAATGCATTTTTCTTGAAAGAATTGAATGGAGAAGATCTGTATGGAGGTCCTGTCAATGGCAGAATGCTCAAGCATTACTTCTGCCAAGAATCATAAGTTTTAAAGCATTCTATTTTTGTCATTGTATATATATCATAGTCTGAACATTGCATTCAAAGTTATGAAAATCGAAAATACAAAAACAAAGAAATAAAGAAAAGAGGGTAGATGGTAAAAAACAAGAAATGTATAGCCCCATACCAAAAAAGAGAAACAAATCTGAAAGTGTGCAAGCTCAAATGCCACTCCTAAAGAACACACTTCTAGCTAGTCAAACAACCTAATCTTGACTAATTAGTTTTAAATTTTCTGATGATAGGATAGTGAATTCGATTTGCTAAACTGTTTAATCTTGGTTTATCAGTAGAAAGATTAGGATAGAAACACTAGTAAAAAATGATGAAATTAATGACTAGGTGACTAAAAATGTTAGTCACCGCAATTATTTCAAGTGAATTACTACTAAATTTGAGCAATTTTATGTGATCGGACTAAAAATGACTAACTTAAATGACTAATTTAGTCTTGGAATAAAATATACGACTAGATAATAAGTGACTAAACTAAAAGCGACTAAATTAAATGACTAATTTAGTCTAGGGATAAAATATATGACTAGATAATAAGTGACTAAAGTAAAAGTGACTAACTTAAATGACTAACTTAGTCCAGGATTAAAATATATGACTAGATAATAAGTGACAAAATTAATAATGATTAATGTAAATGACTATTATAGTCCAAGAATAAAAATATGACCAAATAACAAGTACAACAAGTATATGAATTAGTCATTTATGTCAGTAATTTTTAATTGTGTCACTCCATATATGGAAAATTGCAATTTGGTACCGAAGAGTTACATTTCACTATAGGTGTCTCTGAATCCACTTGCAGTGTTAAAATTTAGAAACAAAGGGGTCTCTGAATTTACAGTGTTAAAATTATGAATACCCCTTTGTCTCTAAATTTTAACAGTGTGGATGGATTCATCTACAATTAACATAATTGCATGTATCATCTATCAACTTTACACTAATGCCTTCATTATAATTTTAGTAAAGGTTATAATATTAATTAGATATCCAGATTAATATTAATATTCATATTTAATATTTGGTCATAAAGTTTAATTTTTAAACTTCATTGATTTATGTTAAAAGTGTGAGTTTTTTTAAAATCTGAGGTTAAATATTCATATTTACATTTAATAAATAGATAAATATAACATTTCTTATGTTAAACATGTGAGTTCATTTAAATCTAGTATTAAATCATTATATTTACATTTGATAAATACTAAATAGATCAACCTAAAATATATATTTATAGACCTATTCAGTAAATAGGTGTGAAAATTTATTAATTTAAGTATGAAACTTAATTAATTTTTTAATGATTACTAGATTTTTGGCTTCTATGATCCATCAATAAATTAAGAAGAAATCTTTCGGTAAAAATCACATTATCATGAACAAAGTCGACGCGTTTCGAACCAACCAGTGTGGTTCATCATCAGGACTAGGTGAGAGATCAAATAAGTCGTTAAGTTTAAATAGATAAACTTAACGACTGATCTGATCTCTCACCTAGTCCTGATGATGAACCACACTGGTTGGTTCGAAACGCGTCGACTTTGTTCACGATAATGTGATTTTTACCGAACGATTTCTTCTTAAAATAATTTTTTAATGATGTATGAAACTTTGTTTTTTTGTAAGTCAATGTTATATTCATGTAGGAAAAAAGGAGTACATATAGCCATTTACAAAACAGGTGGTCTCACCTCGACTGGGTTTGTTGACAAAAATTTGCACCAGATGCAAAAAAATACAAAAGAGAGACTAGGGACATTGTCCATAAACGGTTGGGCCAAAGGCACCAAAACACATATAAAACATAAAGAACACCAAATAGCATACTAGTCGTCGAATGTGATGGATGCAAAGTTGTCCAGGGTTGTTCCTAGATGCGGTGGAGGAAAAAAGTCACATTGATCGTGCCCTTCAAAGTGTGCCAACCAAGTCTCCAGCTTTTCTACTTTCTCAGTGAGTTGATTTTGGCCTCGCCAAACCACTACCCATCTCTCCCGGACTTGGCACTATAAATAGTGCATTCGGTCCAATGTTTCCAACTGCTCTGCATGCTCCTCCGACATAATCTCTCAGTTGTGTCCACTCTTTCCATCAGGTTGTTGATAAGTGTACGAAAGTTTTCTAGGCAGCAATGTTGGATAACCTACCCCTCGTTTACCTCAAATCAATCAAACGCACGATTCCCCTTTCCACCACAACCTCCTCCACCCCGACGAATCTGCTTTTAAACCCTCAAACCCCCATTTCTATTACCCCCCCGCTTACCTCCTCCATGGCCCCCATGCACACCCACACTAGCAAGTCGAGCTCCCCACGCAGTATTTCCACCCTATCATGGAGCCGCCATGATTATTTCTGAGTATGCCACCCCCACTGGGCCATGGACGACAAGGGAGGGATAACACTGATACCACACCGAGGGCTTCATAATTCGCCAAGGTCGAGGAACCCTGCCATGTGCAGAGTTCAGAGACCAGACCCCCCACTATAAAAAACAAACACCACCAGCGAAGGAGCCAAATGTTGTCTCCCACCACCATAGGGAAGCACATAGACACCTCCCACTGCCAGATAAAGACTTCCACCACCAGCAAAACCAAATACCATCACCCACCAAACCAACACAGGAAATTGAACAAAAAACGATGACAAAGTAGCTGACACCTAAGCATAACTTCCCCCAGGGCAGTGACCAGCCTCCAAATTCTCCACATAGAGACCACACACCAATCCACCAAACATTGTCACAACCACACCGGAGGGCACGAAATTTGGAAAATAAACTATTTTTCCGCCACCACCCTCAAGGTTTCCTGGACTGCAAAATCTAGATTCCTCTCTTATCACGAAAAATCAGGCTCACTGAAAGCCAAGAAAAATGGAAACCAGTGAGCTCACTTCCCTTAATCTTCCTATCCTCAACCCAGACGCAGTCAATGGCTAAGAAACTGAGTAGCAGGGACCGGTTGAACACACCGCACCAGCAAATTCCTACGACAAGCACACACAAGCCAATCCCTTCGTAAACCTTCCTGTGACGTTTAAGCTTCCTCTTCGGAAGCCACCATCAAGACCAACACCAAACCATATTTAGGAGTCTAATGTTGAGCTCCCTCATCTTCCCTCGCGTTATCCTTTCACCACCTCTGAACTCCAATGCGCAGTAATTTTTCACACGAATTGCCAACGTGAAGCCAGTAACTCTCTCGCTACATGCTTTATGGTGAAGGGACCGGGAGTACTGTCCCTCACCCTCGCTCCACTTATATTTACTCATGCGAGACACCTTCCACGTGTTGCTCAGACCTCACCCCCATTGAGGACTATTGTATGAACCATTGTTAATTTAGTTATGAACCTTAATTAATTTTTTATTGGTGTATAAACTTTTATTAATTGTTTGATATGAACCTTGGTTAATTTTTGATGGTATTATGAACTTTTGTTGATTGTTTAGGTATGAAATTTATTTGATTTTTTAATAATATATAAACCTCTATTAATGGTTATAAATATGTAATTCAAAATATTTAAGTATGGTTTATTGTGTAATAATGGATAAATGTGTTTAGTTTTATCAATTTCTATGAGAATTGTACCAATGAATATATTTATTTCATTTAATACATAGTTTACATGATTATATCAAATTAAGATTTAAATAAAACAATATTATTGGTTTTATATTAGATTAATAATCAAAGTAGTAAATCTCTTTTCGCAAAAAAGCTCCCCTCAAGTCATGCATAGTAGGGACTTTGAAGCCCTTTCATGTAGCTATAATAGAGTCCCGCATAGCTTGGTAATAAGGTGAGCGAGCAACATTAAATGGGATATCTGCATCATACCACCATCTAGAAATGTATTGAAAAGAAGATTCTTTACACAGTTACAAGACATTCCATATAACCCTCGATGATGGAGAGCTTGAACTTCACATTTTTGTTTGACAGCTTAGATTTCTTGATGGGGTAGATGGTGAAGGGGGTTTATTAGCATATATGGCAGCACTAATGAACCCTGGTTTTGAAGAAAGAATGCGAAGAAGGCTCCTTTTGGAGGATCGATGACTTTGGTACATTGACAGAGGAAACCAAATATGTATGTTAGCCAATGTATCCATAATTACATTTCTCTATCGAGATTTATTCATCGAATACTCATAATGTCCCTTCCCAACATGGTGCCAGGTTTATGTACCCAAGCTCACGAAGTGGACCAAAGAAAAGATAAAAACCCCTACAATGTCACCATCTTAGAGCTCAAAGGTGTGACCGTTGATTGGAGACAAGATCAAAACCCCTGCAACATCACCATCTCGGAGCTTGAAGGTGTGACCTGTGATAATGAGAGGGTTTTCAAGCTTAGCGTCGCGGGATTTGGCCTCGACAGAACAATCTTGCCTTTCATTTTCAACTGCACCAATTTAGACTGCCTTGACTTGTTGGCAAACTGTTTGACTAGCGAGATACCAATTAAGCTCCAATATATTTTCAATGCAATCTAATTCCCTTGCCGTGAATCCTCTGCGCTTATCTAAATGTCAAAGATCTCCACGATAACAGGATCACGATAAAAGGTGGCAGACTTTGGACATTCAAACACTGGATCCAAAGGTAGTTTTGGCCCTTGGGTACCTTGATCTTGAATTCTTCAGAAGGCAGCAACTGATAGAGAAATCTGATGTGTATTCTTTTGGAGTAGTGTTACTGGATTTTGTGTGCAAGGGAAACTCTTAATCTTGTTTTTCCCAGAGAACAATTCAATTTAGAAGTGTGGGAAATTCACTGGCAAAAAAAGGGCAAGCTTGAAAAAATTATTGTTCCTCACCTTGTTGGGACCATCAACTCTGGTTCTCCTAAAATATTTAGGGAGACTACCGAAAAGTTCTTGGAAGAGATGGGCTTCGACAGGCCTTCCATGGGAGATGTTCTATGGAACCTGGAATATGCATTTCAACTCCAGGAGATATCCATGCAAAATGACCTAGATGAGAATAGTACAAATCATATTGCATATGTTCCTTTGAGCTACCCAGATTCTGAGCCTTTTGGTCCAAGTTCAGTATGACTTCAAGTCTTAATGTACGAATGTTCTCAATTTATAGATTTCATTAATGAGCATGTGGCATTTTGGAGTTCTCAACATCCCACGGAGGGATAGTTGTTAGAATTTACCTATTATTTGGAACATGTTCTCCTTCAGTGGATATGACACATAGTGGATCCATACCTTGGTGCAAGAGTTCCTTACCTTGGGATGTTTGCACAAGATTCAGGGCAAAGTGAACACACAACACTAGTGCCTTTGGTTTGGGAGGAGAGCTACAAGTATGTAGAAGAGATTGAGGGCGCATGCATTATGTTCCTTTTGGCTGCCGAGAGCCTGAGACTTTTTATACTAGCGTTATTGGATGAGGTGTTGGTGGAAGTGATGATGATTTAGAAGATGCAACCACAAGCATTGTGTTCTCACAATTGGTGAATCCTCATGGGAGGTGATCACAAAACAAGACTCCTTTGCCATGTTCCAAATTTACCAAATTATCACATGCAGATAGAACATTGGTGAATGTGAAATGGTTAGGTTTGGTACTTGATTTTTTCATATCACATTAAAAATCCAGTGCCTCCTCGTAAAATCCTCTCCTCATATAATCGACCACCATTACAGACGATTACACCACATTTGGTTTAGACATTTAGTTAGATAGGTAGGGTGCCCCTATCTCCCATCTTCGTATAGAGTAATTTGGTCACATATTCTTTCTTCTATTATAGTTGTTCCTCTCTCTTAAGTCCCCTCTCTCGTCCTTCTTCTCTCTCCCTTTCTCTCCTACCTCCCTCTCTCTTACCCAATCTCTCTCTCTCTCTACCCTCCAATCCTCTCACTATATCCCTCCCACTCTCCTTATTTCTATCCCCCTTCCATCTTTGTGTCACTGTCTCCCTCTCTTACCCTTCTATACCTCTCTCTCTCTCTCTCTCTCTCTCTCTCTCTCTCTCTCTCCCCCCCTAACCCCTTAACCACTAACTCATTATTTCCCTAACCCAATCCCTAATACCTTAACCACTAACTCATTATTCCCCTAACCCCTAAATGCACCTAAATCCCCTAACCCCTAAGCCCCCAATCCCTAACCCCTATACCACGTCTAACTCATTCTTCCCCTAACCCCTAACCCATAAGCCCTTATTCCCCTAAGCCATAAGCCCCTAATCCCTAATCCCTTAACCACTAACTCATTATTCCCCTAACCCTTATAACAATCCTTAAAACTCGTTGGGATTAGCCATTCCAAATGAGAGCAGGTATATTTGGGACCTATGATCAAGTTAGTTCCCCCTTGTTGGCAAGGTTAAAATGGTTAATCTTCGATAGACAAAATGTAGATCAAATCTTTCATTAAAAAGACGGAACCATACCCTCTCTGTCAGGCTATGCCTATCAGTCGCTTGGCCTCTTCTTGCTCTCACATGAATGTAGTCTTTCTTGACTGGTATAGAATAAGATTTCACATTATCAACTGTTTGTTTGGGACAATTTTCAGTTGTTTCAGCACTGTTACATTCTTCAAGCTTATCCTTTAAATCATCCCAGTGTTTTGTACTCTCTCCAACTTTGTAGTGCTTTCCATTCCTCTCAATCTCATCTATTTCCTTGGTCTATTAAGGGATAAGGTCAACAACATTAGGATGTTCTTGCAATAAACAAGGGTATTTCTAGGACACAGTCAAGTGGAGCAAGAGTATAAGAGCCAACTTTCTCATGAATGTGGGACACTCGAACTTAAGCTTTTCTGTAGCAATCATGAGGTGCAGTGTGGTTATTGATACTTCATCAGATGGCCATTCTCCATAATTAAATTGTGTGACAATACTATGACTGAGTTTGAAACTAGAGATTGAACATACATTTGGTTTAATTGAAATAGACATTTTCATCAATAAATGTAAAGCAATGGCTAACAAATAATAGAAATTAATAAATAGAGAAGACATGGCAACAAGCAACAGTACCTACAAAATTGTTACATTGAGACACAAATAATAAACAACTATTGTGCACAAATAGAGACCAAAGAAACTATCATCTTAACCCCTAACCCCTTAAACACTAATTCCCAACCCATAACCCATTTAACCCCCTAAACCTCTAAACCCCTAACCCATTTAACTCCTAAACCCTAAACCTCTAAACCCTTAACCCCTAACCCCTAAACCCTTAACCCCTAACCCATTTAACCCCTTAAACCCCTAAAAACCTAACCCATTTAACCCCCTAAACCCTTAACCCCCAACCTCTTAAACCCCTAAACCCCTAACCCATTTAACCCCCTAAACCCTAAACCCTTAACCCCTAACCCCTTAAACCCTAATTCCCGACCCCTAACCCATTTAACCCGCTAAACCCTTAAAAACCTAACCCATTTAACCCCCCAAACCCTAACCCATTTAACCCCCTAAACCCTTAAAAACCTAACCCATTTAACCCCCTAAACCTATAAATCCCTAACCCATTTAACCCCTTAAGCCCTAAACCTCTAACCCCTTAACCCCTAACCCATAACCTAATTCCCAACCCCTAACCCATTTAACCCCCTATACCCCTAAACGCCTAACCCATTTAACCCCCTAAACCATAAACCTCTAAACCCCTAACCAATTTAAGCCCTAAACCCTTAACCCCCAACCCCTAAACCCTTAAACCTTAACCCATTTAACCCCATAAAACCCTAACCCATTTAACCCTCTAAACCCTAAACCTCTAAACCCTTAACCCTTAACCCCTTAAACCCCAATTCCTGACCCCTAACCCATTTAACCCCCTAAAACCATAACTCATTTAACCCCCTACCCTAACCCCATTAAACCCTAACCCCCAACCCATAAAATCCTTAACTTCTAAATCCCCTGACCCCCTAAACCTCTAAACCCCTAATCCATTTAACCCCCTAAACCCTAAACCTCTAACCCCTTAACCATATAACCTCTAACCCCTTAACGCCCTAACCC
Source organism: Pinus albicaulis (assembly GCA_034641835.2). NCBI lineage: Eukaryota > Viridiplantae > Streptophyta > Pinopsida > Pinales > Pinaceae > Pinus > Pinus albicaulis. Next base: position 269,182,426 of record CM076582.1, read on the forward strand.
CTAACTCCTAAAATAATTAACTGCCAAATCCCCTAACCCCCTAAACCCCTAACCCATTTAACCCCCTAAACCCTTAACCTCTAACCCTTAACCCCTAACCCCTTAAACCCTAATTCCCAACCCCTAACCCATTTAACCCCCTAAACCCTAACCCCATTAACCCCCAACGACCCCTAACTCCTAAAATCCTTAAATGCTAAATCCCCTAACCCGCTAAACCTCTAAACCCCTAACCCATTTAACCCCCTAAACCCTAAACGTCTAACACCTTAAACCCTTAACCCCCAATTCCCAACCCCCAAACCATTTAACCCCCTATACCCCTAAACCCCTAACCCATTTAACTCCCTAAACCCTAAACCTCTAAACCCCTAACCCTTAAACCCTAATTCCCAACCCCTAACCCATTTAACCCTTAAAACCCTAACCCATTTAACCCCCTAAACCCTAAACCTCTAAACCCTTAAACCCCTAAACTATTAACACTTAAACCCCTAAACCATTAACACCTAAACCCCTAACCCCTTAACCCCTAAACACCTAAACCGTTAATGCTTAACCCATAACCCATTAACCCCTCACCCCTAGCCCCTAAAATCCTTAACTGTAAATCTCCTAACCCCTAAGCCCCTAATCCCTAATCCCTTAACCACTAACTCAGTATTCACCTAACCCCTAACTGCACCTAAATCCCCTAACCCATAAGCCCCCAATCCCTAATCCCTTAACCACTAAGTCATTATTCCCCTAACCCCTAAATGCGCTTAAATCCCCTAACCCCTAACCCACAAATCCCTAACTGTTTAACCACTAACTCATTATTCCCCTAACCCCTAAATGCGCCTGAATCCCCTAAGCCCTAAGCTCCCAATCCCTAACCCCTTAACCCCTAAGCCCCCAATCCCTAACCCCTTAACCACTAACTCATTATTCCCCTAACCCCTAACCTCTAATCCCTAAGCCTATAACCCTTAAGCCCTTATTCCCCTAACCCCCTAATCCTTAATCCCTTAACCACTAACTCATTATTCCTCTAAACCTTATAAAAATCGTTAAAACCTATGGGATTAGCCATTCCAAATGAGAGCAGGGCTAGTTGGGACCTACGATCAGGTTAATTCCCTCTTGTTGGCAAGATGGAATACCATGAGAAAAACCATGGGTTGCAAAAACCTCTCCTAAATTTACTATTTTATCTCAATTTTATTTTAATAATTAATTAATTAATTTCTTTAAAAACACTTTTAAATAAATCACATAAATTTTTTAACGTTCACACCTTTCTATGTAGTTTATCATAAATATTTTTAAAATAAATTTATTAGAATGAAATTGAATTGATTTTTTAAATTTCCTTTTAAACAATTGTTAACATTACAAAGAATCAAGGAGTGCGCTCACCATCCATCAAAACAACAATGGATATGATATTAAAAATGATATTGGGAGGAATAATATTAAAAATGATATTTATATTTGGAGGGAATAATATTAAAAATATAATATTAAAAATGATATTTATATTTGGAGAGATTAATATTAAAAATGATATTTAGAAAGATGGAGGGAAAGAGTTTTCATTTTTGTTTAAATTTTAGACCTCGAGTTAATATAAAATTTCTCCCGCCCAAAACCCCTCTTTGTTTTGGTCATCTCCCGCCCGCTTAGTGATTAGAGCCAACGATTAGGGAATTTTGTTGTGGGTATTGTTCTAGAAACTGCGTTACTGCAATTTCTTTCGGGTGCCTTTAAATCTCCTCCTACTGAAATCGCACAGAGGCCTCTCGGGGATTATGTAAAGTTACTAAAGATTTTTGTTTATACTAAATATTTAGTACACTGTTTTTCCTTTTTTTAACGCCTTGACCACCGAATTTACCCTCGGCACGCTGCTTGACACAGAAAACGTTGTGGATGAAGTTCTGAAGGAGGTTCTGGCCAAGTATGGCAAGCAATGGGATGGCAGAGGAGATGCGAAGCGCTTGGGAAAAGCCCCACTGGAAGTAGTGGTTCTAATTATAGAGGACTACCAACTTCCTTGCACTCCCCAACAATTCATCTCTGAAATATGGCCTTCTTCTGAAAACATGTAATTTCTTAACCTTCACTTGTTAATACTTTCGCACTACGAATTGGATACTTGATTAATTATGCATCACTGTAACCATTGACAGAATCCCTCTAATTAGTTATCAGGGAATTTAGCATTTCTTTCAAAATGCAATGGAGGATTAAGGATCTGCTCACCGTTTTCTTTTGTCGAAGTTAAAATTATTTTTCACCAGTTTTAGTGGTTTGTTTCATTTCCCACCTTTACCTGGTTTTAGGTGGGATCCTGCAATGCCAGTGCCTCGCTACAATTCTGTATAGGTTGAATTCCTACCAATGACATGTGAATCTTTCCCAATTCCCTGGTCCTGCATTCTTGTTTAAAACCTATATCCACCATGTCAGGAATATACAGCACCAAACTCGTATACCATCACCCCTTTATATAATGAATAGATACCCCAATGCACCTTATGGGCACTATCGCATAGTAGAACCAACCCCTTAGCATTAGCAAGATTGTTTATGTACTCTTGAAAAACTCACGAGTATATTCAAAAACCACTCTAAAACCTAAAAATCAGTGGTGGGTTCCTAGTTGTTGTCTGAACTTTCAGAAACATCTCAGCACATACCCCAACCACAGTAGAATCAACATCTCACTTTAGTTGCTCTAATCTACCTTTGATACCAATTTGAATAATTGGATGGACAAATACACTCGACTATTCACACTCATGGAAAATCTGATTCATTATGTTGCTCCTAGAAGAATCTTATGATAAAATTCTTTAGGAATAATCCATACCAGATCTATCTAGACTCCAATCAGATCCATCTGAGGCTCGATCAGTTAACCTCTTCTACAATTTTTAATAATCAAATGAACTACTACCACTAGAAAGAACAATTACCATTTTTCAAAATATTGCTCACCATTGGCTGAGAGAGCTTCGTTGAAGTGGAAAACCCGTTTTATGACGGCCAAAAGCTGGATATTGTCGTTCATTTGTTCCTCTACTTTATTATTCATTTGTTCCTCTGCTTTATTATTACAGTTATAAGGTAGAAAAAACCTTAGATTGAATATTGGAATCTGATATGTTTTGTGGTCTCTTTATTATTAAAGTCATAAAGTAGAAAAATTGTGGGATTGAACATTGGAATCTGATCTGATATGTCAGTGATTGATCTACACCTCCTCGTTAGCCCATTATGATATCAGTCAATATAGTTATTGCTGCAATTAATTCATCGCTATTCTTTCATTTGTTTCTTTTCATGCAATAAGCCACAACTCGTCTATAAAATTCTCATCAAGACTCGTGGGACGCAGCAGAAGAAGAAACAGGATCATAAGTGTGGGTCATATTCCCCCTGCTCATGAGAATGGGTCATATTTCCCTTGCTCATGCATGGCCATCTCCAAGGTCTCACTCTAGCTAACATCCAATTTGAATATTCCATGGACATATGATAATCATTCTCGTACTGTCACATGGCAGACACAGTTTACACTTCTATTTCAGCCACATATCAGCAGGTCGGTCACTCATCCCACCCCACTAGACGTCAAAGGTGTCCACCCATGTAATTTTAAATCACAGAAATACCGCCCAATCCCTCGATATCCCAATAGATTTGTTTTTTTTTAACCGCACTGGCTCCATCGACACTGAATGTTTAACCAAGTCTGTAACCCTTTGTGTGCTGCTTGTGATTATTTTAGGTAGGGTGTTCTCTATGCTATGCTTTGACTATGCTCCAGACTTGTTGGAAAAACCCCTTCCATCAAACACACAGCTCAGATCAGAGCGGTGCATAAGAAGGCTCCCCAACAATTCATGTCTGAAATATGGCCTTCTTTTGAAAACATGTAATTTCTTAACCTTCACTTGTTAATACTTCGCACTACGAATTGGATACTTGATTTATTATGCATCACTGTAACCATTGACAGACTCCCTCTAATTAGTTATTAGGGAATTTAGCTTTCTTTCAAAATGCAATGGAGGATTAAGGATATGCTCATCGTTTTCTTTTTTCGAAGTTAAAATTAGTTTTCACCAGTTTTAGTGGTTTTTTTCATTTCCCACTTTTACCTGGTTTTAAGTGGGATCCTGCAATGCCAGTGCCTCACAACAATTTCGTATAGGTTTAATTCCTACCAATGACATGCGAATCTTTCACAATGCTAAAGGTCTTGCATTCTTTTTTAAAACCTATATCCACAATGTTGTTGGTATTGAGTTCAATTCTGGGTCACTAGCACTGCTGTGAGCGAAATTTAAATGGATAGACCGTGATTATATAAACTTTGTAAGAAATAGGTATAATCTCCCACGCCAACCTTCTATTTTCAGTGTTCAACTTCATCTTTGTCCAAGCCAACCTTCTTTTTTCAGTGTTCAACTTCATCTTTGTCCAAGCCAACCTTCCCTTTTCAGTGTTCAACTTTCTCTTTGTCCATTGTAGCGGCTGGTTTCATTTTCCACAGTAAAGACATATCCGGTCATCCGCACCACTGCGAGTTAAACCGTAATGCTAGTATTTGGTTTTATTTCTTACGAATTAAACACTTTTGGTCACCAACACCATTATGAGTGAAATCATAATTGTAGTGGTTGGTTTCATTTACCGCAAATCAACCCCTTTTGGGTTGCCAATGAGGCATTCCCATCAATATTTCGTAGGAGGATCGAGTTGTGGAATTTGTGGAGGAGCATCGCATCTATTGACTGCGCAGTCCTGAGAGGGAGGACGCAGTCCATATTGGGGGGGAGCTCCGGTGTGGTTTTCTTTTGGAGGATTTGGGTCAGCAGATTGAGCAGGGGAGCAGCCCCATATACTCATCTTATTTCAGCAGTAGCAACTACACGGCAGTTTTTCTAGCAGCTTAGACACAGAATAGAGAACAACCATTCCAGCAGCATTCTGAGAGTATTTCTTAACTTGCCTTGTGCAGGTTTAGGTGCCATCATTCTGATCACCTATTGTACTCACTTATATTTCTCAGTATAATAAAATGGCTCAGCATTCTCTCTGCATTTCTTGAGTATCTGTTACATGTTCTATATATATGTTATTGTATGCTTTCACTACTGTTAATTTTCTCCTCGAGCGTTCCAGTTTCTATACCACTTGGTGTGTTTTCCCCATACTCTTAGATAGAGTCTGGAAAGGGCCAAATAGCCTCCAGATCTCACTCTCTTTTCAGAGGTGAAATATCTGGTAAATGCCCTCCCAGTCCATCTCTGGTTGGAATTCACTTGTGTTTAAGAGATATCCCTGAAAATGGATATTACAGCCACGACAAAAGAGACGAAAGCTATACAGGTTGAACTATCAGTACATGATCAGCCAGCAGCACAAGGAGTGAGCAAACAGATGCAGGAATAGGAGTTTGCTCAAGAGCTTGAACAATTAATTGAAATCACAGACATGGAATTGGGACTGAAGCCACTAAATGAAGATGTAGACCTGATGCCCAATGCATCTTAGGCCATTGCTCCAACTCCACCACCTCCAGTCGCAAAGCAAGCACCGAGTGAGGAAGGGGAGGTGATTCCCCTTGATGATGATCTAGTCATGAACGTGTACAATCAATCATTTGATGAGCTACATAAGAAGATTGTACAAGCACAAAGAAAGATTTTCTGGAATGATCATGCATCACCTGCGTTCATTAGAGAAAGGGTGATCGTGGTAGACCCTAGCAAGAATCTGAATGTCATTGTCGATGCCAGCTGGGCCTTTGCAGGAGCAGCTAGATCTAACACCCAGTCTCTGGTTGCTAAGAACAATTAGTTAGCGCAAAACATACAGGCACTTTGGCAAGAGAATGAACAACTCCATACAGCAGCACAGAGTGCATCGTCTGCATAGGTCTACCGCGAGGAGATTAGAGCAGCGATACTTGTTGAAGTATCCTCACCATCACTGCCATGCATGAGTGGACAATGTGATACAAAGTCGCATCGCTTACATTGGTAAAGAAGATGAAGTCACAGGCAGAGTTAGAAAAGGCCATAATTGGTACCTTTCCATAAGGCAGTTGTCCACCTGAATGAATTGCTACAGCAGAGTAGAGAGTTTGTCAAAATCCTTAGAAATATACAAATTGTCATCACTGCCCTGCATGAGTGGACAATGCGATACAAGGTCACATCGCTTACATTGGTAAAGAAGATGAAGCCGCAAGCAGAGTTTGAAAAGGCCAGAGTTTGGATGCTATTCCAGAACAACAAGCAACTCGCCTTGTTCATCGAAAGCATTCATGCCGCATATGGACAGATATACGGCAGCTTGGATTTCATGGTGAGAACCCACCGGATCCCATCAATTGGTACACTCACCGAGGCTAAACACAAGCAGCAAGTCCAGCAAGAGATTGATCAGTACCTGAAGCAGCTGGAGCAAGAGGCCACCCGAGAGGACATGGAGATCAAAAAATAGTCCTTGCATACTTACATTGGTGCCCCGGTTCAGATTAAAACCATGTTGCACCTGATTAAAGAAGATGTGAAGACCGGTTCCAAGAGATTGTACTCGGATGCATAGGAGGCAAGTGTTCACTTCCAGTCTAACACTATCTCATGGTTTGGGGAGACCATCGCACAATATCAAGCTTGGTATGAGTATGTGACTGAGAAACACCAAGTCGAAGATGTCCGGAGTGACTTCACCCCAACATCGGCATCATAGTACTTTGTCTTGTTAAGCTATCAAGTTGTCTCTACCCTATTTTGTCTTATATGGCTATGAGTGGAAATTGAAATATTATTTGTAATTATTATGAGCAAAATTCCATGTGTCCATGATGGAATGTGAAGAGTCATATGTAATGTGATGAGTCATGAAGGGAGTCCAAGAGTCACCAAGGGGGCATGCCAAGAGTCACCCCCATTGATTATAAATACATGTTGGGGTAAGTGGGGCAACTGTAATATTATTTGTTCCACTATTGGGGCAAGTGGTTCGTCATGTTGTATGTATGAATGGAACTTTCACTTTTAAAATAATCAGAGCCAGCGCGTCTTCATGCATATATTTTAAATGTAGTTGGACTATTCTGGCTATGTTTGCGATGTATGTTGTTTAACTTACGCATATGCTTATGAACTATTTCATCTGCATCTATACAAATCCTGTTGGATGTGTGCTTACGTTTTAATATGTCACCTTTAACTTGTGGACAATTCTGCTTGTTAGTTTGTGTGATGTCTTTTCAGCTCGTGTGTTCCTTTCAAGTTGCGTACTATTACAAGCTTCCAAGGGGCACACTTCCTTCCCCCTTTGTTTTTAGAACCGCTCATGCATCATATTGACTTTCCACAAGGTCACACACTTTCTTTAACCAAAGACACCATACACCACTCTCTGTGTTTTGCAATCCAAGGCATATCATTAAACAACCCACTGTTGGGACTCCTACTCCAAACGGTGTGAGGTCTAGTTGGGACTTCATATCAGGGAGATCCCCTAAATGTTGACAGATCCAACACTGTCAACAGGAATGAAATACGTTAAAGCAACTTCCAAAAATAACATGGCCAGATAGTTATGTGTACAACTATTATGCCATTTACACACCCAAATATGAAGACCAAAAGATCCAGACCAATAAATTGAGCTAGTTGTTAAACACCTCTCTACAAAAAAAGTGTTCACCAATTTTGAAAGCATCAAATTTGCCAAATGTTCTAGCTGTGGGGTAGCACTGTCATGCATGCTCCACCACTCCTTGACAAGCAATGTTCCATCATTTCTTAAAACGAGATCCTCATCATTAATTCAATCCTTCATTCCTTTCTCTTGTCAATTCTTTTCCTCTACCTCAATCCTCTAGGGACATTAGTCGACACCACCCAATTTTGATGAAACTTCCTAATCCAAGTAAAACTTAACATCTCTGATCAATGAATTTGGTTTCAAAGAAACATACATTTTTGCCGAGTCCACGACAAAGGATTTCAACAAACAAAACCAGCAACATTGGGGTACATCCCATTGATGTTGAAATCCTGAGAACTGTTAAGTCTTCTGAATTCTAAATGGGATATGAAATTCTATTTCTTCCATATGAAGTCCGATGAGATTGGAACCACTCTCAAACATCTTAAAAGAATTAATGGTAATGTTATAAATTTAAGAATTCTTTTACTTTAAGAATTTAACATTTACCATCAAGGAGAGTCTAGAGAGCACCTTGGGAGGTGCGCTCCCAAGGGTGCTCCTGCTCAGAGCACAGTTCCAGGGCTGGGAGCAAAGGGGGGTAGGGGAATGGTTCCTGCAACGTTGGGTACATCACATGTATATAAATGGCCAAACAATTTGCACCATTCACCATCCCTTATAAGTTACATATTTTTTAACCATTTGATCTATATTGCTGTGTCCTGATAATTAAAATCCTTTATGAGTGCCTATAGCTGCCATTGGGTACACTTCATTTAATTCTTAAAGCCTGAAAAGCATGTGGGCACTCATCCTTCAAACATGTAATTATAGGCATTACTATGGAGACTTAAATAGACACAACATAATGATGATTGATTGCTAAATTTAATTGTGCTGACAGATGATTAGCATAAGTACATAACAGGTATTTTTGCCAAAAGTGCTGGACGCTAAGAGTGCCTTTGATTCATAAGTACAAAGTCTACTTTGACATCTAACGGGAAAGGATATGTGCACAATGAATGCACATGTAGACAGGAAAATAACCAATCACAAAGACATGTATTTTTGTTATTTCATTTACCAAAAGACTTTACATTATACTGTAGAAATACAAAATTGATCCATCAATACCTTTCTCATCAAATTTCAGAAATATTTACTGACCTTCAGCAGCCAAAACAGATTTTTCATCTAGATACTAACACTGATGAGTTGTAACCATAACTTACCCAAATCTTTCTTGGCTTGTTCTGTTTTGCCTTGTTCCTACAACCTCATATATCGTTCATGAGCCTTTTGCTTTTCTAACTCTTCCCTACACAATAAAAGCAGAAACTGTCATTCCAAAACTGGTACATAAGCATCATAAGAACTCACAAAAACATTAAGGTTAAAAACATAAAATTTTCAACAGAATATAAAAGATTTATAAAAATTACACACTGATGTGCATTAGCAACTGTGACTTATCTAGTCTATTCTTTTAAACATGAAAAAAAAAAAATTCTGTAATCCTTCAATCACTGTTCTGCCTTTAGCTGATAAGTTTCCTTAATGGATAGTTTCTCTCTATACTAAGGAGCATCTATCAGTTTTGAGCTTTAGTGACACCAAAGTTTTATTTCAAGTTCATATTCATTTTATAGTTTATCTCCATTCCACAATTCTCCAGCCATTATCCCTGTCCTCCTAATCCTTTGAAGTCAATGAGCTTATTGTTGAGAGCTGAGATTAAGCCTGTGAAAGAGAACCCATTGCTTATGTCCATTCCACAGACTCCTCTAGTGGGTGGCAATTTTATGCTATTGCCTATGGCTAGGAGTCAAAATGTTTACCAGTAGCCATTTGGTGCTACGGAGCTTTTCTACAAAAAACTCCATTACTCTCATGCCTATCACTACTTTATTCGCGTCAATTTTTATATAGAAGTTAAATTAATGACAGAGATCTGCAACATATTGGTAAATTAACTTTCAGCTAGAATTTTTGCACATATGGCTTCAATTCTGCATTAATCTCTGTTACGACTAGCTTAGTTAGAAATTTGAATGTGTTTGTTCAGTTGTAGGAAAGCTCATCCAGAATTTCTGCTACCACCGCAAGCAATTTGGGTATTTATGTATCAAACTTTTTTATTGTGTATTTGCCATGTTTTGTAGCAAAGTATAAGCAGAATCCTATATTTCAGCTAGTAAAATTATTTCTGCAGTCATGTAGATTATTAGGGGTGAGGTGTTGTTTTATGTGCCCATTCTCTTGACAAAGATGCAAAGGGACTGAGTGGGTACACCACAGATGTTATCAGAGAAAAGGTTACAGAACTGTGACCTCTGGAGGTAAATTTCTAGAGCTCCAGTTGCAATACTAAGGACTTTTGGGGTTTTCAAAGTTCAAAAACCAGCTGAACATATGATAGTGTAAGTGACAGAATCAGAGAAATGTATCTTTAAAGTTTCCTAAAAATTGCTGACTAGAGACTCAAGAATCTTATTTTCTGCAGGTAAAGTGGTCAGGCCTTTTCAATGTCAACCAGTAGAGTGATTTTCCAGAAAAATCACCAAATGTTGAAGATGTTGAAGATGGAGTCCTGTGTGTAGAAAGCTTCACTTGGAAGCAGCTGTAACTAAAGGAATGAGACTGTGAAGGAGGCAAAGTATTGTGAGCAAAAAAGGAAGAATCCAGTAGCATAAAGATGACAGTGTCCAGTTAAAGGCAGGGTAAAGTTTCCAAAACAAAATCCAAGTCCTCACTCTGATGCCTGTTAGAAACGAATTAGGAAAGTGGACTCATTTAATGCACAAGGCTACAATGTGCAAGAGATCAATAGTGTAGATGTGGAAGGGCATTCAAATGGAAACAAAAATAAGTAGTACATGTCAACCTAACAGAGACAGTTAGAAGTCTCAATGGGGGGATGATAAAGGATCAAGAAGAGCAGAGCCATGTGAACAATCAACTGCTGCAGAGTCTAGCAGAAATGTAGATGTGACTGAACTAGAAAAATAAATGGTATGGAAGTAAAGATTCCAAAAGAAGATCTAGAGGATCTAGAAAAACTTCTAATTCAGCCTTCTCAAATTCATCAAAAAGATCTTATAACAGATGTAGGAGAAAAACATCCCAACAAGATAATCTTCAGAGAAATTTTAAAGCAGCCAAATCACTTAGGTTCAATGATAAAAAGAAAATTGTTATGTAAAGACTCAAGAGCCTTAATTTGTGAAGGTAAGGTAATCAGGTATTTTTCAATGTCGAACAGTAGAGTGACTTTCCAAAAAAATCACCAAGTGTTGAAGTTGTTTGTCGAAGTAAAGCATAAGATCAGTTTCCACTGTTTTGCAAATCAAAGCAGAGTGATGAGCAAACCCCCGCGCCCCCTTCCACCCCAACCCCACCACAAAAAAGCACATAGCAAGAAGAAAATTTAAAACAATGAAGATGGAATAGAATTATGGGCTTGAGTCCTGAAAAAAGTCGGACACCTTGAGAAGATGGAGTCCTACGTGTGGAAAGCTTCACTTGGAAGCAGCTGTAGGCAAAGGAGACAGAGGCTGTAGAGAACCAAAGCATTGTCAGTGAAGGAAGCAGGATCCAGTAGCTCAATGACGGCAGACTGTCAAGTTAAAGGCACGGTTGATTTTTCAAAATAAAATCTAAGTCACCACTCTGACTACAGAAACTAGCAAGAGTTCTATAAAATACTCGTCTATGAAAATTCAAATAACTCCATGCGACATAATTTCTGAGCAACACCCTTGTCTTTGTGATTAATATAAATCGATGAATAGTAAGGGTTGTTAACGATCCATTCAGGCTTGCTTGAAAACTTTTTATTATTATTATATAATTTCAGCCCTCATTAGGACTTTATTACTAAGCATGAAAGGTTTGGTGGTATCACATTTCACTTTCAGTTTGGCTCTAAAAGAAATTGCATGAACAATTGATGATGTTTCCAGAATTGTAGCATAATCCCTCGTCTTTGTGGGATATCACTCTAATCCTTGAATTTCAGCATATTTTCTATCTTGTGAAGTGAGGGGCTATTTCGATCCTCTTGGGGCTACAAATCAATTAGCAAGGATGAGTTGTTAAGACATGAAAGTCTTGAAGTTCCTTTTGGATTGGCTTGTATTTATAACTTACACCAGTGATCCTTTTATCTTGCAGACTATTTGAACATTCCCCAAAATATTGTTTATATCTCCTTGAAGCATTTCAGTCATCTTTGGTTAGGGCAAGGGCATATGACCTATTTCAGATCTATGGATAATTGTCTTACTGATACGTCTGCAACCCCTTTTAGATTGTGATTCTTCTGCACTTTGTTGGTCATCAATTTAGTCATCTACGACCCAACACCATTATAAATATGAATAAGTCAAACAATTGATTCAGAATTCTGGAGTTTGAATTTGAATATTTCAAGGTCTATTCATACGTATTATAGTTTCTGAAACATTATAACTTTGCAATATGCAAGGTATCCAAGCAGAATTTTGTGCTTAATTTGGCTTCAATATAACGTCATTATTGGGAATATAATAGTTTTTTCAAAGGCTTCCTCCGTATGCAGCAGTATGAATAGACAAAGGACTATTATTCATAATTCTCACGTTGCAAGCCTTTTATCTATATTAGACAGAAGTAGCATATAAAAGGCCTTGCAAGGTTTTGGATTGATGGCAGTCTTGACCTTAATAAGCAAAAAAGACTATACTTGACAACTACATATGTTGATGTTAGAATCCCTCACACCAAGATACCTTGTAGGCTTGAGCAGATATGTGACATAGCAATAATAGTAGTCTTATATAAGACAATGATCTGATAGTGTTTTTGATGTGACACACATTGGAGAAGACATTTTGAGATACCTTAAAGAGTTTCAGACCTAATTCGAAGTCCAGGATTTGAAGAGTAATAACATTCAGTATTTGAAGATGTTTTGAATATGTGCAACAATTTCGTCACTATTGAATATGGGAAAAAACTTAATTAGCTGACCTTTTATATATATTGCAAGTTCTTGCAATGAATCCTTGAAATTGACAATTGGCTGACAGTAGCGGAAACACATTGGCAAGACAATGAATCAGGAAGGTCATTGTAATTACCTTCTATATGTATATAATCTATGATGGGATGATGTATTAGATTTAGCACAGTGACATATAGTGATAGTGAAGTGTCAATGATAGTTAAGACACTGTTGATTGTACAGTAACCTTTGTCACAACAACAAACAATGGTGTGTATGCTAGATGATGTGCAACAGTAACATCAGATTTTATCACTATCATTTGAGGTCTGGTAAGCTTTGCAAGAAATTAGTAAGGTTACTCTTTCATTGATCCTAAAGCAAGTTTGTAAGCAAAGGTTGTTGATGGTTTTAAGAACAGAGCATCTATTTAAGAAATGGCAATGGAAAAATATAATAAAACTTTGGGCTTTTTTCATTTAGCTTATTTAAAAAACAAACAAGCCTACTTTTTACAGACTTCAGTCTCATCCCTCAACTTGAAAGAAAAGAAACGTTTTGGCCAATATTCTATTATTGGTCATTATGAAACATGTTCTCATTTATTTAAAATTGCATGTCATTTTTTCTAGGAGTCAAACTCTTGATAAGCTAAAATATATATATTTATTTCATATTCATTGAGTATATAGTCCTATAAAATCAAGTATCCTCATTGAATTTATCTCTAAAAATAGCTAGGTAGCATTTATACATACCAGCACACTAGTGAAAATTGTTAAGAAATATGTTCATGTATTAATTCTAGCACATATATCAAAATATGCATACTACCACTGCTTATGCAATAATTTTTTCCACACATCTATTTTTTCCGTAATAAATAAATTCATCTTCTATTCATGCATGTAGTGTTATGCATGTAACACTACAAGAAGAAGGGTCATTTAGCCTCACATTAGCACCACTATTTGTAAATGATTTGAAAAATCTTTATTTTTTAAACATCTAGAGGAGGAAAATGTTGAAGCTTTGTGCAAACTGATGAGAAATATCGGTCATATGATTGACCATTCAAAGGCCAAGGAACATATTGATGCTTACTTTGATAAGATGACAAAAATGTCCAATAACGAAAGGCTTCCCTCTAGGTTGAGGTTCATGTTGAAGGATTTGATTGATTCGAGGAGGAATGGATGGCAACAAAGGAAGAAAGTTGACGGCCCCAAGAAAATAGAGGAAGTGCATCGAGATGTTGTGCAAGAACTACATGGACACTTGTGACACCACTTGATCATGGTGGGAGAGGACATGTGATGCCACCTTACATGGCAGGTGCATAGACGGGTTCACTTCCACATATGGGTGGGATTAAAGGGCCACAACCCCATATGGGACCACATGACCATGGATTCACTAGTCAAGATGCTCGAATTGTGGATAGGGCTCAATTTGAAAATCAATCTATGCCAATCCCTTCAACACACAAAGCTTTTGATGATGGCCACTTGAATCTTGGTCCTAAGGGAGGTCTTGGAAAGGGAATAAGAGGGAGAGCTAAACCTTTACCATATGCTAAGAGTGCTCTAGTAGATATTCCACCATTCACATCTTGAGTAATAGATGAACATGTGCAGGTTCGATTTCAGGTTGCATTTCTGGCCGGATGCTAGTTGGTATGAGAGATGAAATTTTGAGAAGGACTTATGCTGCATAAAATCCTTTATTTGCAAAATCACGTGTCTAGGAAAGAAATGTTTTGGATAATGACATAAGAGAGTTTAAGAATTCATACTCATAAGGTGACAGAGGTGGGAAGACTGCAAATGTTGAATTTCAACTGTAAGAACATTCTTCTCAAAGAACTTTGAGTTCACAACTCATTGAGGTTCAACTTAGGAAAAAGGCTGCAATGGCAATCAAAGTATATTATAGGTGCATTCCTTTACAAAGCTTCTATGCATTTTCATTATGTCTTTTAGAGAATTCGACAAGTATCCCTGAATTTTTCTTAATTTTTCATGACATACCATCCAGTGAGAGATTTGAAGGAGGCAACTTATTGTGTGGATGACCTTAAAGCACCATTGTTCTATTCAACTATGATTTTGCTTTGGATATTAGATTCTTTTTTCAGGAAAGATGTTTAAATTGATCTTCTGGGGAATCTACTTACACATTTATGCAAGTCTGAGCCTTTCTTGCTAAATCAAGGACATCTTACTGAAGGGTAATGTGAAATTTTGTGTTTGTTCGTATTCAAGTTTGAATTTATTTAAGGATTGATACAATCTATGGTCATTTGCAATTATGAACTATAACAATATATAATTTGATGTTTCTAGGTTGGAGACTATAATATTTTCATTGGAGGATGCTATTGTTGATGTGCCCAAGGCTCTTGAGTTCCTTGGTCATGTAGGGTCAAAATACACTAAGCTGATTCCATGTCATTAGAACAATTTTGTATCCTTCTTGGGAAACAAATCCATTACAGAATAGGAGTTTCCCAAGAAGGAATTTATAACATGAAACCAAAAAAATTACAAGCAATGTTAGTTTTTATTTCCAAGGCATATGATAGAGAAAACTGGATTTATTTAGGGCTACTCATCCATATAGGGTTCAATGTGCAATTGGTTAACTAGATAATGAATTTTCTTTCCTCCATATATGTGCAATTCTAATTAATGGCTCAGTCTATTCTTCTATCATGCTTACAGGAGACCATGGGTAGGTATGACTAATGGCTTCTCTGCCATTTCTTACTATAGAGTAGGTGGTCTCAACAGAGCTATAACAGAGTAAAAAAGAACTATAAGCTTGACAACCATACAAATATGATTTGCACAAAACTTGACATATTTACTCTTTGTTAATTATGTTTTTCTTTTGGGTGATATGACCAAGGTAGATGCAATTATGTTGAAGGACCCCACCCTTGAAGAACTAAAATTCCTACCTTAAAAACTACCAACAACTAAGGAGATACAAGAATCAACACCATCTTTGATTTGAACCTAAATAGTCTTATTATCTCCGAGTATTTCCCTAATCACAATGACCAGTAGATTCTCATCATGGATTATTTCTCTCATTCTATTTATTAGTAAAATCCACAAAATGTATCCCTACATTTGAATCTTGGGAAAAAAACATATAATTGTTATCATTTAAATTATCCATATCCCTTGGAGCCCAAAAATCCATTTGATTTGGATAAGATTTATTTATAACCTCAAAAGAAACCCTATTATAAACTGAAGGACCATTATGTCCTCTTGAGCCTTGACAAAGTATGATGGAATGAAATGGGGTGAAGACCAGATCCATGTTTACCATGTCAGAACCTAGGTTCATTGAGATGACAGCCTTGGTTTGAAGATATCCACCATACAAACTAGGACCACCCATAATTATCATTGCCATCTCTCTTTCATCATCAAGATTAACATATTGAGGACCTATAACCCGTGGAGGCCCATGGTAGTCATTCAATGTAATTTATTAGAATACATGCCATTTCTTATTATGAGATTTACCACACCCGAAAATGGCATCATTCACATCATTTTGAAGAAGTCTACAAATTAGGTCAACATATTTTTTTTCACATTTACAACTTCCGTCACATTTTTTGGTTCTTGAAGCTCGAGCACTTTCATAACAAAAATAGGGAAAGTCAAAAAACAAAAATGGTCCACTCTCTTTTCATTTTCTAATATTATAATGAAGTTTTATTAGAGACATTGTTTGTTTGTTTGTTTTGGTTAGAAAAGGGTTTGTTCTTGGTTTTATGCAAATTTCAATTTATGATATGTAGCATGTTGAGAAATGGGAAAGAATAATGTGTGACATTTACCTTGCAGAAATTGATGCTCAATGAAAGGATACATAGTTTAACCAAGCTACAATTCACTTTGGTAAAGGTGGAGGAACATATTAAAAAATTGCTTAAGAATACACCATATACAAAGTTTGACCATAAGCAATATATGCATTTTTCTTTTGTAGATATGTTCTTTTTTCTGCCCAAGATATCACAACAAGAAAAATATTGATATTGTAGAAATTGTTTGAGGATGTCATTGAGGTCGATTTTTCTGATGTCCTATTTGATTCATATTTTCTCATATGTTAGGTTTCTCATATGTTAGGAAGGCTTTAAATATGAATTAATATGTTCATGAAACAAATCAGATTCAAATTTTATAGATATAAAAGATAAAAACAAATGTCAATGTCTTTTTTTGATTGTTACTTGACTCTGCGGTGGGCAGGTTACAGGAAATGTGATTGGAAAAAGGATGGGGAGACGATGCATATCACGTCTTGGATATGGTTCATTCACTATTAGAGATCGCTTAGACACCTAAGCCATCGACTTTGGAAATGTTTCTAGTAGGAATTCCTATGGTTTTTAATGTTGTGATTATTTCACCTCATGGTTATTTTGGGCAAGAAAATGCTTTAGGAATGCGAGACACAACATCAGTGGATAGGTAAACAAATTTTTTATAATTCCAATTTCCATTCCATGATATTCTCTCTTTATTGTTTGATTGTATTTTGGACGTTTCTTTTTATTTTGTTTTGTCTTTTAACTATGAAATTGAAAATACTTAGTACCATGTCCATTTAAACAACAACCAAAGCTTGAAGATGAAATTAGTATTACACTATATTTATTGGAATCCTTATAGCTATTGTGTGTTTAAATATTTTCATGGCTATCAGAAAAAGCTACTTTCATGTTGTTATTTGAGTACATGTTGTTTATATACTTGACCAAGTTCATGTGTTAGAAAATGAAATTTTGTTGTGAATAAAACGACAAGGATTAAACATCACACCTCAAATT
Organism: Pinus albicaulis; assembly: GCA_034641835.2. NCBI lineage: Eukaryota > Viridiplantae > Streptophyta > Pinopsida > Pinales > Pinaceae > Pinus > Pinus albicaulis. Next base: position 269,199,999 of record CM076582.1, read on the forward strand.
ATTTGTTTTCACAAGTTATCTACAGCTTGAGTTTTTTTAGCATATAACTTGGTTGACATGATTTTTCCTAAGATTTCCTTGAAAGTTGAATACTAAGTCACTAAGGTGTTATTTTCTATATATGGTGATATTTTATTTTCTTTGTTTATACAGGTTATTTGGCCACATTATAGTGGCAATTATCGCCCCAATGAAGATAATTTGTTCAAGTTTCTTACTTGTATGGAGAAAAATGGTTTTGACATTGCTGATGTTGAGGTATATGTTGTATAAATTATTTATTTTATTCTAGTGTTCATTGTATTTCATGTTTTACACTTTGCATTGTATCTTCTTTTGTTTTCAGAGAATGAACTCAGTATTGATGGTAAGAAGCATGAATTGAGAAAAGAGGGGAGCAATAACATTGGAGCGACAAATGCAAAAAGAGAGAGAGGAGAACTGGTCTGGTGATACTTTTAGAGCCAATATCCCGCATAAGACACACATATAAAGACTTATGGTCAAGTCTTCAGAGTTGGTGAATTCACCTGCAATGCCTTGAAAACACAACGATAATGTTTGATGTGATGAAACATCATTTCATGTGTAAATTGTAGTCCAACCAATATTAAGTTGGAAAATCATATTGTAATACTTTAACATTTCATATAATATAATTTATGTGGTTGAAATTATTTATAGTTGCACTTGATATTGTTTAGTATTGTAATTAAGATATGAGACTTTGTGTTTTCATATTAGATGAACATGTACATTGTATGACATTTTTAAAATCATACAAATTAATTTATGTTGATTAATAATTAACAAAAAATTAATTTAAAACTACTAAATTAATAGTTTATATTGATTAATGATGAACACAAATAAAATGAATATACGACTAAATTAATCATTTATAATGATTATTAATGAAAGTAAATGAAATGAATATAAACTACTAAGTTAATCATTTATATAATGAATAAATCACTATTGCAAATGATAATTTTGTGACTACAAATGACGACTAAATTTTGCATATATACGACTATTAGTAGCTAATTTACAGTATCTTATAACATGACTAAAATTTAGTCATATTTCTTCAGTCATTAATTGGTTTCAAACGATTACTAAAATTTACATATATATGACTATTAGTAGCTAATTTACAGTATCTTATAACACAACCAACATTTTGGTCATATTTCTTTGGTCATTAATTGGTTTTCTCGGGTGATCATATAGTAATATATATGATCATTAATTGTGACAATTAATGACCAACTCAAAGATTAAATCAATGACCAAATCAATGACTAAATTAATGAATAAATTAGTGACTAAATCAATGACCAAATTAGTGACCAAATTAATGACCAAATATACAAATAGACAACAAAATTGAGATAACCAATTAATGACTAAGCTAAAAACGACCAAAAGTTGGTCGCGTTATAAGATACTGTAAATTAGCTACTATTGGTCACCGACCGAAAAATAGTCGTTTATATGCAAATTTTAGTCATTTTTTTAGTAACTAATTAGCCATTTTGTACTAGTGAAATTAAAGGTTCAAACATTCTCAAAATCTCAACCTAAGTTTCCAAATAGAATGACTCAATTTTGTTTCAAATTTTGAGTCAAGAAATATGTAAATTAAGTTCCAATTTACTCAAAATCTGAACCAGTTTTCAAAGGAAAGATAGCTCAAACAAAAGTCAAAACAGAGCTGTGAAAAGAGGAATGAAATGCTTTGAAAAAACAGATATTAAGCCTTCCATTTTTATTCAATTTTCTACAAAATAATATCTATGTACAGCTTTTTTTTATGCCATAGGTCACAGCAATTCAAACAGGTTAATCTTGACTTGACTGTTTTTAAATTTATGTAGAAATTAGAGAATAAAGTATGTTGGACAATTTAATCCTAGCAGACAGTAGATTAGGCAGAGAATCATATGGACTCAACTGTTTAATCTGAGTCCATGGAGAAATAAGGAGTAGAAATAGATTAGATTTCCTTCTTTCAAAAGAATAAAATGTTGTAAGAGAGTTTGCCAATTCAAGTGCATTCTAATGAAGAAAAAATGCTAGATCAGTAGGATTGAGTAGGTAGAGAGCTTGTATTGATGAAGATCCATTGTTTTTATGGCTGCTGATATGTTTTCAAAACAAGATCATCCCAGCAAAGGAAGGGCAGCCCAATGGACGAGGCAAATGATCAGCCTCCCAGAGAATCCAAGTCTAGAATTATTCATGCCTTCAAGAAGGCACCATCCCCAAGTGGAGCCACTGTTAGCCACCTATGAATTTTGTCATATCAACTAGTGGCTAAATGATTTTGGATAGCCTTCAAGAAACAATTTCATTGCTAAAAAAATTTTATGCTTAATGTCTTTTGATAATATCCTATCCTTTGGATAATCGTCACTGCTTTTCCCCTTTGCAACTTAGAAATTTTGTTGTCATTACATGAAGAAAAACTGCTACAAACACCATTCTTTCCCCTCCATCCCCTTCCAAAACTAACCCCTTCAACCCCCATAAATCCCTCATTTTCATGTTTTTCCCCTTTCCCCTCCATCAAAATCCATTTAATAAATTTTTAAGACCTTTTCTTGCCTTATCGGAACCCTCAAATTCCTTTGAAAACCATTAAAAATCCATGAAAATGCATTTTTTGTATTATAGACTTAAGCCCATTTGGGCTAAGTCTTTAACCCTTACCCTCCATACGCCCTGGTGCTGGAACCAAGCGCTAGCCTTCTTAGCACTTATCGCATCGCCCCATGCCGATTAGCCCTTCATCCATAAACCTCGGTCTTATGGCATTCCACGTAACCCACGGCCCCACAGTCGGGCGCCTACCCACTTCGAATTAATATTTCGCACCCCAAAGTTTGAACCTTCATTTATATAATTTTTTCAGTTTTTATTATATTTTAAAAATTCTCTGCCAGTGCAAAAATCTAGTCGCTCTGCACCGTCAATCTCATCTGCAAATTGACGGCGCGCAATCTCTTGCCCCAGTGGTCCCCGCCATCCACTTACTACTACAAAACCAAGTGGATTTCATTGCACAGCTTTTGAGCACGCGATGGTTTCTTCTATTTCGCAGCGATTCCATACACTGGCCACCACGTGTCTTGGCCCCATTTTCAAAAACCGTCGTTCATCGCGCATTAAAGATCGGACGTGGACCCAATGCGATATTGATGTCCACTGTCCGATCTGAGGCCGCTCATCGGACGATAATCGCTTTCCGAAGATTCCCATCCGATAACCAAGGAATGATGTGTTTCATTAAAGTGTCTCTGCCGTCGATCTGATCTGCAGATCGACGGCCCAAAGTTCATCGCCCTGATTCCCCCACTTTGACTTTTCGCCTCCACTCTCAACCGTCGATCTCTGTGCGATAGACGGCTCCGATTTAATTCCTTCCCCCCATTTCCTTTTGACTCATTTTGATCAATCTCGACCGTTGGATGATGCCATCCAATGGCCACGCTCCCCCCACATGTCCTCTGAAGCAATATAACCTTTACATGTAGGATTTCATAACATTTTTTGTATTTTGCAGGGTTTCAATGGTTTTTTCCGCTATGTTTGAAGAAATTCAAAGGTAGAGGGTGACGATCCTCCTACGTTCGATTCATCAGCGGAACCATTTGCAGGAAGAAGCTCCACGTTTCATCAATGATTCATGGGGCATTGATGCCATATCACCCCTGCGCAACCCTGTACACCAACAAAACACAGCAAAACAGGCATAATCAAAGAGTATCAATGTCGAAGATAAAAATATACCAGAACATAATACTGAAGGCAGATTTTGTGGGGATTACATCTAAAGATGGCTTATCAAAAGCCTAATCCCCAATTAAAACACGGTTTGAAGAAAATCTTAAGTGTTATATCAACAAGAAAGCCCCCACCACCACATCTGAGGCAAATCAATTCCTCCCAGCTACTACAAAGCCACCTGTGCCTTGAAGCATTCAATCAGAGGCCAAAGTTGTTGATCAGGATCAGATATCTACCTCACAACGCAGCCAGAGAGTAAATTCTGCAAACGAAATTAATGACAAAATATCAGCAGAGTTACTTTGACATCACACAGAGCCTCAAAGGTCAAAAGGGAGCTCTCACTGAGCTTAAATATTTATGTTAATCATTTAATATGGAAGAAACCTATGTAAGCTTCTTTATTGAGCCACCAAAGGATGAGAAGCCATTTAAATCTGTATTAATTATCTTTAGAGATATTTTATCAGATCTCACCTCCTCATTCTTCTATAAATACTACTACAGAAGATGAGTGAGGGGTTGTTGGTTGGTTTATTGATCACTAGTTGTAATACTAAAACTCTTTGAAATAATACATAGTCTGTTGAAGTTGAAGAACAAATTGAAGTCTTGGAAGCCTTGATGATGTTTTTGCATGCTTGTTTCTGAGAAGGCTCTATCATTGGATCCATGAGCTTGGCTGTTGGTTAAGTATTCTTAAATGTTTAATGTTTTCTCCTGTTTTCATTATGTTGCATAATTTCTTACTATAGTAGGTTGAAATTTTTAGGCTAAGAAATGACTCCTGGAGGCACCTTAGACCTGTTCATCCTTCACTGTTTCATGTTTTCTTCTGCTGAGGTATTTTAGAGTCTTTAATCTCTCTCTTCAGTCCTCATGCTTGTTTATTTACTTAATAGTTTGAACAGTTGGTTTCAGCATGATTTATGGTTCTCCCTGCTTGTCTGCTACCACTTAAAAGGTTTTTATTGAAGTCTCCCTTTGAAGTATTTCTGTTTATAGTGAGCCAAGGAGGTATGTTCTGATCTTTCCCTTTGTCCTTTCTTGAATAGTTGTCTTAAAGGTCTTTATAGTTGTGATCATAGATGTGTTAGGTGTTCCCTCTTCTATGACTGCAATTATCAATGAATCTTTTATGTTTTCTAAGTCATTTGAAATAAAATCTTTGAGGAAAGAGGGTGTTCCCCGAATCTTAGATTTTATTTTAAAATTTGTTTTGAAATCATTATTTGCTTAAAGGTGTGATTTGTAGAATTTATGGTTAGCCCTATCTACCAAATAGCTCTTTATTGTCCAAGTTGTGCTTTCAAATTCCCTTTGTTTGAGAATTAAACTTCTCTTTCCAAATCATTGATGTCCATCTCATTCCAAAACCAAAGGATCATGTGGCCAAGTTAGATTTTCCCTCTAATATCCCATATCCATTGATGAGTATGTTATGACCTTTTCTTGACTCCATTGCCCAATGAACCAGATTTTTCTCCATTCTGTGTAACTTTCCTAGACCTTTCATGTTCTTCTATATCAATTCAACCAAACAAACAATCAAAACCTAATAACTAGTATAAAACCAATACTTAAAGCACAAAAGATAAACCTTTGCAAACAAAAATTTGAGAGATCCCTCTCTGAGAATAGGAGGACTGCATCCTGGAACTCTAAAGATTGGTTCTGATGTTGCCTTGTCTTTTGATTTGCCAAACTATCAAAACACGGGACACCAACATATTGTTTCAAAGTATATTTATATTGGATTGCATCATGGATGGTTCTTGTGTGACAACCATGATTGTGTTTGTATCCAATTATCTTTTTGAGTACTTTTGAAAAGCCATTGTATGCTCATAATAATAATGTAATATTTAATATATTTTGAAAGTATGTGGGATTTTGAATGCGATATGAATGTGGAAAAATGTGAATATGGATGTATCCCCCCCCCCCAACCAATGGTATTGGCAATTTTATGAAATGAGGAAAAGAAGTGTTTCTTCCAAAAATTATCATTCTAGATTTTCAAGGAATTCTATGGTAAAAAGTTAGAAAACGACATACCTTAACTTACCCTTTGAAAATTGATGAGCTGCATGTGTGGTGGCTGCAAAATTCTGATCATAATCTTCTTCATGTAGCTGTACAAGTTATGGATAAAAGATTCAACATGACTTTTTATTGCTTCTACTAAAGTTACTGTTGAATTTGCTGCAAAATGATGTTGATTCTACAGTTGTCCTCTAATTCTGTAGTTGCAGAATGGTACTGATGTATTGTGGCTTCATGTCTTCTTCATTTTATTCAAAATTCTGAAAATGATAGTCTTCATGTCTTCAAAACACGTTGGCATAATTCTTGCTATGTGAATAGATGTTCTGATGTTGAACATAGCACAAAATTCTTGACTTATTGGCCATTAATGGATGCCACTAGTCAACATGAGAACTCTCACCATCGATGACAATGAGAGTCAAGATGCCCAAACACATCTTTCTAGGTACGAATAATTTTGTTGTTGTCGAGTACCTAGAAGATCTGATGAACAAGAGACATTAATGTATTCCCATTGTTTGTCAACAAGAAGACTTGCCATTAAGGCATGCAAGCCTCAAGGTGTTTTTGTAAGGATTTTAACTCAAAGGACTATGGACTCAATAATTTGCATTGAAGCAAGGTTTATTTGCAAAATGAAAAGGATAGGAGAAGGAAAAATGGAAATGGAAGCTGACAATGGAAAACAACAATGGGAAATAGGCATGTAAGTGAGCTTCTTGCTTTTATTTGTGGGTTAGGAGTAGACAAAAAGTAATGGAAAGTGTATGTGAATAAAGGAAAATGAACAGCTTACTCTTTTTGGGAAAATAACTATGGATTTCTTTGAATTGCTTGGTTGTATTTATAATTAAAAATGGAGGAAAAGTAATGGTCTTGATGGATATGTACATGGACTTGTTCTTATGTTTCTCATGAAATTGGTCCTTTCAGACCAATTTTGCACACAATTGGTTTCCTTCAATGATCATTCAATCATCCCAAACATGCCAAAAAATCTTGGCATAAAGAACATAATTGTGTTAAAAAAGAAATGGCCAATTCCTCTCTGATTCTTACGCAAAATTTGAATGCCAAAATAAAAAAGATTAAGGAAAATCAAAAGTGTTATATTCAGTCCAATTCATGATATCAATAACAATCCATTTTTAAGAAATAACCATGAAAAATAAATCAACTCACTGTTGTCGGATGACTTCATGCAATGTGCTCAGTAATATGATTGGCATCACAAAGATTCATTGTTTCATGCAAGTTAAAGCTTTATAGAAAAATACACAACAATAATATTATATTTTTTAATGCCAAATTTTCAGAAATCAAATAACCTTCCAATTGTTCTGCAAGTCACTATCAAATTGAATCATCATCTGTGCTGCAAAATATATATATATATATTATTTAATAATTTTATTATTATTATTATTATTTTGAACAAAAACATTTTGATAAATTATACAAGAAATTCCTATCGCGAAAGTCAAAAAAGAAAGAAAAAAAACAAGCACCATTTGTTTTTTTTCTTGTGGAGCAGAAATATGTTATGGATCTGCCTGTGCCTACTTCTGCTCTTACACAACCATATAAGAAACTTTGTTTTCATAGCCCACAATTGGGCAAAATAAGAACAATGTTTTATTCAAACTACTATGTAATCTCAATCCGTTGAAAACTACTATCTAATCTCACTCTGTTGAAGAAAACCTCACACAAATGGGTTAAGGTACTCATCGACAGTGGTGTATTTCACAACTGACTATTCTCCACTCCATTAGCTCCAATTTTAAAATTTGTTTGATCCCCTTGCACAAAAACAAAGTGACTGATTGCTATGATCACGTGCCATGTGGAAATAGACTTTGATTTCAATTCGAATTCTTTTTCCTAGAGAATGTCATTCTGAACTGTTCACTATTTTTTAGAAAATTGTTTCTCCACAGAATCTGCAAAACGGAGCTCCGAAGAACCCTGGATTTCTCCCAAATGGTTGTGAAATCCATAAAATCACTTGCGAGTTACCTAATTCACCCCATTCCCGAAAAAACCCATGCTTTATTTTTTCTAATTCGCCTTGGTTGGCTTAGAAAATGCGTTGCAAAATAACGTGTTTTATCAATTAGGCATTTCTGGAAATCACTTCTGCAAAAAAATCAATTGTTGTTAAATGTAGTTTCCATTAGTTTCCAGGGTCAATACTGGCAGAGGTGTGGTGCAATAATTCATGCAGTAGACAGAAATAAAGTTGAGACTAGTTGGTTGGGGCTCAAGAAATTCACGGATTGAAGATCCAACTGTCTAAAAAAAATATTGAAATGGAGATTCTCCTCGGCAATCTGTTCCTCACCATGATCCAACTAATCACTATCTTGAAAGAAGGAATCAGAGGAGATGGAGGATGTATGATAATTTCAAATTTCTTAGAGCAGAGTGTGCCACCTAATATCAACAGAACCAGGAATCGTAGCTTGTCTTTTTTAGCTTGTATCTCAGATGCGTGAAGAGTACTTTGAGGCTGTTTACTTTTTTGTTGTGTGTGTGTGTTTTTTTTATAGAATTTCTTAATATTGCGATAGTAATCCTCCATGAAACAAATTTCTCTGCTGCAGCATTCCCAACCGAGGCTAAACTTTCTATTCAGCTTGCAGCATTACCAGGTTGTTACCTCAAGTTGTCAGAGTTCACCATTCCATCGAGCTTCACTTAGCAATGCATTCATAACAATATTCAGGCTATGGAATTTCACATACTCATACTTCACTTAGGAGCTATGGATATTTATAATAATAATAATAATAATAATGTTTAAGTTTTTGTTTAAATTATGTGTGTGTGTGTGTGTGTGTGTGTTACATTAAAAATATATACCCATATATTTAAACAAAACAGTTAATTAATAAAGAAAATGAATTTGACAAGTTTTATTTTGGTTTTATATTTTTTATTTTATTTTAAATTTTAAAGTTTATCAAAAAATCAAATTAAATTAAATCAAATGATGAAAAAAAAAAAAACTACAGAATTGCATTCTATAGCTAAATAATTTTTTTTAGATCTTATGATATAATAACAAAAAAGAAAAAAAAAATTGATCCTCCAGGTCACACGAAGTGCATAAGGAGAGAATACTCGAGATTTTTTTTATTTTGTTAGCATAGTCAAGATTTTATCAATCGATTTTTGTGTAAATTTTGCAAAAGTAAAATGAAAAAGATTGATCTCATACCTTAAATTATCGCTCGTGATCTTCGCTTGTGTTCCTTTTTCTCAATCATTTGTTTTATTGCAAATCTTTCCTGCCAAGGGTTAGTAGATGGCTAGTTCTTACTACACCACAAAACATCAAATTTATCCTTAAAACTATAAAAAATTATTTTTATTTTTCCTATCTATCTAAAAAAACTATTTTTTTTACTTTTAAGTATATTATGCTTCCAATGAAGCCATTTACGAATTAAAATCTTTGAAATGCTCATATCCAAACTTGAAAAATGTACCTGATTGTTTGTAAGAATATGAAAAACCATCTTGATATTTCGATTTTCCGCAAGGATCTCTTGAAGAATAGATGAATGTTGTGGCAAAATCGCTTTTTGATACCATTCTTCAATGTAGTCTTTGGGCTGCATTCTAGACCCTTTGTCCATAAATTGATCAGAACTGGATCAAGGACCTAAGGATTAGCTCAAAATTCAAAGTTACAGGATTGGGTTGAAACCAATATGGTTTCATAGGACTTGTCTTCCTAATTCCAGCACCACAAACGGTTCGAAAAATGGACATTGTATGAAGAATTTATTGCACTTTGAATGCCGAGTGGGTCTGGCGGAGCACGGAGGGGCCAGCTCTCCTCCCATGGAACATTAGCATATGACCAGTGTGGGAGCTTAATATTAAGAGTGCTTAAGGAGCCTAATCTCAAGTTTAATATTTAATTAAGCTTCAGTTAAGTGGAGCTTAATATGGTGGAGATTCTGGAGGTGCCCCCAAATTTAGGCGAACTTCCACTTTTAGTGGAGTTAACTGGGAGTTGCCCCACATTTAGTGGAGGAAATTGGGGAAAAGTTTTTTTGGTCATAAATTCCTCATTATGGAACCAAATTAGATGAAATTTTAGTCAATTTTGGGTTTCTTTAACCTCCTAAACACTTTGGGATAGGTTTCAGGTCGAATGGAGGTGATCTTCAGTAGATTTTTCTTTAGGGAAGATGAAGGAGCCATCAGGGCCACCACGAGACAAATTCAGTTTGAGGCCTAACCAGGAGAGTTATAGTCCTTTTCTAGAGTTCCAATAGGCTAAATTGGATAATTCAGATGTTTCGAATCTGATGAAATGGTTTTCAGATCCTGTAGAGAGCATTATAAAGTTGAAAAGCTTCATTTAAGTTCCAGAGGCCATTTTTGCCTACTTTTGCCAGCAGTAGTGTAGAGCCTAGCCAGGGGAGCTAGAGACCATTTGCACTGAACCAGTGGTAATTCTTGGCTGAAAAAATCATTTTGAATCTATTTACAGAGGTTTCAGCAAGTGTTAAATATTTTTAGAGGTCAAAAAATCAGCAAAGAGGTTTTCTCTAACCCTAGTGCCAAGGGGTGCCAACAGTGTATGGAGGAAAAACCAGAGCAGCTGGAGGCCGTTTCTGATGAAAAAATAGTATAACTTGGCTATTTCAGAAATTTTGGAACCAATGGAAGTGGTTTCAGAACATTTTGAGAACCTTTCAGCTTGAGAAGTTGATGGGTAGTTTTGGGCAGCCCTGGGCAAACGGTGGAGGATAGCCTATTTTGGGAATGTTGTGCTTGATTTAAGAAATTTATCAGTTGAAATTTGATGTCTGATGTTTTTTGGATATATAATTAGCGTTTTAAGTGATTTAAAAATAATTCCGAGGGATTTTGTGCCATTTAGAAGCTCATAGGAGTTTAGTGCATCGATAGAAGGAAATGTGTTAACAGGAGCCTAAATCTGTTTGCAGAATTTGGACAGCCATTAGAGGGATGTTAAATGGTATTCTAAGCCCTTTGAATAACTTTTGTATTCATTTTTTTTACGCATGAAACTTGTAAAAGAACAAATACTTTAATCCCAAAGAGTCAAGTCTAGTTGACAAGACTCAAAGGAGACATAGCCCACGAGATTTCGGGTGAACTCCTATATTATATTGATGTTGTTTTTAATGGTTTTATTGATAGATTATGTTTCTGTAATACATGTTAAATTACATAAAGAACAAATAAACTTAAGACACATAAACAATAAAGTAAAAACATACACCACTTTCAAGCCAAAATTCTGCAAAACGTCAAGTTCAAGCTAGATCATTTTAATTAAAACTGAGTGGTAGGTTCTTGAACTCCATAAAATTTATCCAAACCATTTTTAGATCATAAATGGTTAGTAAAAAAAACAAAAACAATTAAGATACACTCTAGACTAAATGCTAGTTCTTATGCACACTTCCCCAGCAATGGCGCCAAAATGTTGGGGCAAAAGAATTTCCTGTCATTTAATTGTCAACCCGAGGGTTTTGTAAAAATTTTAAGCATGTGTGCCTTGTATGTACTACAAATTTTCTTTCGGTTTAGATCAATCTAACTACAAGATAAGGAAAACCAATTCATTTAGTCTATGAAATAAAATAATGAAAATGAAATTCAACCATGGAAAATTTTAGGGGCTAATATTCGCAGGTGGGCTATTTTTCTATACTTTTTCTTAAAAAAAGATTTGCTAATTTCCATTTTTTTCTAAAAATGATTCGCCCAAATTTTATAGTGTGAAATTATGTTACCCTAAAAATCTCCAAAAATGCGTATAAATACTATATAAAATTCTTAGAAATTTGAATATTTTTACAAAAATATCTCCAAACATTTTATAGAATGTATATTATGGACTAGTAGGATCCGCCAAGGTTTCTAAACTTTAAGATAAATTTCCATCCTTAAAATTTTCCCTGAATTCAACTAACCTATGAAGTCAAATAACGAAAAATAAAGAAAACAAATTCAAAAGAAAATATAGTACGCGCAATCACACTTGTAGGAATTGAAATTTATAATCTTAGAAAGCATTTCAAAGCATGTAAAGGAAAACAACTAAGGTACGTTCAATCACTCCAGCATCCAATAGAATCACCCTCTTGAGATGATGTATAAGCAACCAGTTATACTTTAGTCTTTAAATCTAGGAAATAAATTAAAGCATGCAAAGGGAAAACTCAATAATTGCATAGGTTAGATATTTGAGCATTTAGGAATATGATAAAATAGCCTTCTTGAAGTGATCTTCAAGAACAACCAATTATACAATTGAATGAGGATCTACATCTAGAAAACAATGTAAAAGCATGTAAAAGAAAATTTCAATGATTGTATAGGTTGAACATTCAATCATCCAATTTGGAAGTATGACAAGTCACCTTCTTGGCCTGATATTTTATTCAATTATACAATGAATTGATAGTGTGATCTAAGAAATTAAATAACAGAACATGAAAGGAAATTAAATAATTGTGAGCTCTATTGCCTCAAACTTAATCCAATTGGAAAATAGATAAATTTATCCTATTGAAATGTTTTTAGAAAATAAAAGATTACACAATCATTCTAAAATTGATACTAAGAAAGAAAATAAACCCTAATATAGAAAAGCAAGTAAATCTCACACATTTTAGGTAGCTGATCTAAAAGTATGAGAGATGGTAAATAGAGATGCTCCATATGTAAGCAAAACCAAGTAAAAATGAAGAAACATTCATGAGTAAGGTGCCATAATCTAATTTTCTATCCAAAGCTTGAGCATAATTCCAATTTTGCACATGATTTGATAAGAGAAAGCTTCCCCTATTTATACAAATATGAGAAGCTATCTCATTAATGGCAGTCCATGAATCTCTCTCTATATCTCTAGAATTACAATCCAAATAGGAAGTGACAAGGCACATGTATTCTTAGAGTTACAATACAAATAGGAAATGACAAGGCACATGTCTTCTTAGCATTACAATACAAATAGGAAATGAGACACATATCCTTATGATCCCATGATCTTCTCCATCCAAATTCGAATTTGGCCTTAGGAGGCCACATAGGAGTCTTTTGGAAGCTTATTTTTGACCTACACATGGCAAAAAACACAATCCACTTGTTAAGTATAAGTATGTGCATATTATTTTCTAATTTTTTACCTCAAATTCACTTAAAAATACAAGGAATTAATAAAGTTTTGAAAAACATAAATGTAACCCAATAGTCGTAATGGTAAGGTAAATGTAATAAAATGGAGGTGGAGTGAAGGTGATAAGATGGACATATAAGTGAAAATGCAATGGAAGTGAATGACAATTTCAAGGCCCAACAATGATCAGTCCATTTTGGAGGTCTGATATGTGATAGAAACAGTAGGTGAGGTTTCAGAGAAAGAAAGAGAATTCTGAGGGAGTTAGTGCCAAAGAGAAGCTCATTCTAGCTCAAGAGCACCAACAGAAGGAATCAAGTCTAAGAGAGCCTAGATATATTTGCAGAGTGATGACAACCATAACACAGATATATATAGTATTCTAAGCCCATTGGTTTAGTTTAGTAACCATTTGAGTTGAGTTCTGTAACTTGTAAAATAAATTTTCCATAATCCCAAAGAGCCAAGTCAAGATGACAAGAGCTCAAGGAGACGTAGCCCATGATATTAGGGTGAAATACTAGATTCAATTTGTTGTTATGTGTTGATTTTTATTTGTTGCATTATATGGTTGTTGCACATGTTTAATTTCAGCAAAAACAAATGGACTTAAATCACTTAAACAGTTAAAAAAACGTACATCTGTTTCAAGTATAAAATTCTGCAAATGTCAAGTATAAGCTAGATATTTTATTTGTTTAACTGAGTAGGAGGTTCTTGAAAAGCATTACAAGTTATCCAGCCCATTTTTAGATCAGGTTGGTATCAGAGAACTTGGTTTCTTGATTGACAGAGAAATAGTATGCTTGTTTGACTTGAAAGGTGTTTAAAGAGTGCAAATAATTTGACTATTTGACTGTTTGAAAACTAACTACTGCTTGAGTTTGCTAGAGGTGAAGGGAAATATACTGATAGCTAAGTCCAAAGAAGACAAGAAGGAAGAAGGGTTGAAGGCATTCTCCTTACCCAAAGGACCTCAAGGCAACCCTTGAAGCACAAGAGGGTTTGTTTGCAAAATGCTGCTTGAAGAAGAGCTTGACTCTACAAACATTTTTGTTCAAAAGCTTTGTCAATTTCTTTTGAAAGCTTTGTAAATTTTGATTGAAGTTCTTTAGTTCATTTTCATAATGGAAACTTCATCAAGTGAGGTTTCAAAATACTTCTCCTTCACAAGATTCTTCGATGAAGACATGAAGCGAGACTTCTACATACTGAAGGACATGGTGCAAATTCTGTTTGAAGATAGAAGAGAAAGCACTAGACTTAATGAGCAATTGGTTGCTATGAAGCAATAGAAGGAATAAATTCTTCAAAGAATGCATGAGATGGAGATGTAGCTCCATCAAGCCCAAGAGGCTTTGACCAAGAACATGTGTGAAGCAGAGGTAATTCACTCTAATTTGTCTTCAGTTTCCTCTTTAGAAAGATGTGTTGGTTCATTTGAAAATCACACTATAGGTATAGGGTCCAAGTTAATGTTTAAAATGGGCTATGAAGGTAGGGCTTTAGGAAAACATGCACAAGGCATGATTGATCCTATTTTGGTTGAGGAAAGACCTAAGAAATTTGGTCTTGGTTGCGTTCAATCTAATGGCGAAAGCTCCAAAGCCATGAGGGCATGTGAAGCAACTTCAAAAAGAAATTTTGTTCCAAGTTCTAAACCACATACATTTCAAGTTTGTTTTCAAGTTGATTTTCATTTTTTGAAGCATATGTTGCAGCAAGAATATTGTAGACATGCAGCTTATGGCGAGCATGAGAGTCCGGATAGCTATCAAGACATGAACATTGATGTTAGTCTTCAAAGGAAAGTTGGAACCTCTACAAGTTCATCTCCTCATGAAGGTAGAAAATATGGACATGCAAAGTAGCATGCGAGGTATCATTCTTCCCATAGTCAAGTTGATTATGTTTTTGCAAGGCATGACAATTCTGCATGCTCGAATGGAAGAAAGAGTTGATGTGCATATTGCGGTCTGTGTAACCATGTTGTTTCAAAATGCTAGAAAAGGATGAAGACATACAGGAAGCAGTTGAGGCAAAGGAAACTTTCAAAGAATGTGCACAAGACTTGCACACATTTCCAGAGAAAGGGACATGTTCTTGCCCATTCTTGGACATCGCATACAACTAATCATCCCAAGAATTTGAGGCAAGAGGATAGAAACACTGGAAAAATTGGAACCAAAGATTCCATCATTGATGTGAGAACAGATGTTTCACATGAAGAATATTTTCAGCAGAAAAAGTCATCGTGGAAGCAGCTTGGTAAGAAGTGGTTTGACTTCTTGACTCAGTAAGACATACACTCATTTGTACATATGCAAATTTTAGTTATGTATGTATGTTTTTTGCTATAATCTCACGTTTATTTGAGCCACCTTATATCGATGATCAAGGAAGGGATGTTCATCTACCTTCTGTAAATTTATTACCAGAAATTTCTGAGTGAGTTCAAGGGAGACAATTCTTGACAAGAGAACAAGAGAATTCAAGAAGGGGAAGTGTTGAATAACTTCAAGTTATGGTTCAAAGGCACTAAGCCATGCAAGGCAAGTGTATGGAGGCTGAAAAGAAGAGGGTAATATACTCTCATCTACTGTACAGATTAGTATATCAGTCTTTTGGGGTCCAAAATATTCCCAATGGGGAGGTGTGATCAGAACTGGATCATGGACCTATGTGATAGCTCAAAATTCCAAGTGTTTGGAAGTGTGCCAAACCTGAGCGACCAGATAGATCTTGTCTTCCTGATTCCGGCGGCATGAATGCTTCTAAAAATCGACACCGTATGAAGAAGTTACCTCAGTTTGAAAAGTCCAATAAACTACAATTTTTAGACATTGACCAAATTTTACTGCAATTCGGGAAATTCGAAAAGAGATTATTCCAAGGAATATTCCTAGAATATTCCTGGAATATTCCTCGAAATATTCCCCAGAATATTCCCTTCGTCCAGTTAGAGGCTGAAAAATGGCATGGTCATATTCATCGAAGGAATTGAAGACTAATAATAGGGCACCACGTGGCAGGCCTAGAGGTTTCCACTTGGCCCAGGAGGGGTCATGTAAAATTTTATGGTCGAGGACAGGAGTAGGCCTCGCGACCTTTCCATTAGCATGCTCACGCCTTACCATTTCCCTTATGGTAGTTCTTAATTATACTATGACACCGAAAATATTTAAAGTTTGTTGGTTATGTATTTGGGGGAGCGGAGGGGCTAGCCCCTCCCCCATTAGACCTTAGCCCATGTCCAAGGGCTATCTCCAGGCATTGTTAACCGTCTCTGCCAACCGTTTCAACATCGTTCACATGGAAAGTGCTATAGCCAACCGTTAATGCACGGTTTAAACACACGGTTTTGTAAAACTCTGAATTCACCGCTAACGTTCCATGAAACATGTTCACATCACATTTAAAACAACCTCCACAGTTTCCGTAAACTCCTCCACAACCGGAGTTAAATTCAATGCAACCTTAGTTTTAAAGGAATTTCTCGCCTGCGGTTATGGGCATGACTGTGTGGTTTGGTCATGTGCCCAACTCAAAACCACTTATTACTAGTGGTTAGTGTTGGAAAATAAGTTGGAGTGCACCCCAAATCTGGGGAATTTTCCTATTCTAACTAGAGTTTAACTACAGTGCTCCATATTTAGTGGAGCTAATGTAGGGGACACCTGCAATTATTTTAGACATTCTAGAGCTATTGGTGAGGGTTAAGGATCCATAAAAGTACTTTTGAGTAGGTTTTTTCTTCAGTGAAGTTCTAGGGGCCACTAGGGCCACCATGGGCCAGCAGCAGTTTGAGGCCTAGCTAGGGGTGCTCGAGGCCTTTCTAAGTAATCCAATAGTCAATTTTGGATGTTTCAGATGTTATAAAACTAATGGTGTTGTTTGAAGAGCCTGTAGAGTACTTTTGAAATCATATATGCTTCAGTAAAGTTCCAGGGGCCACAAGGGCCAGCAAGTGCTAACAACAGTTCGAGGCCTAGCTAGGGCAGCTAGAGGCCTTATGCAGCAAACCAATAGTAATTTCTGATTCTAATGAGCATTATGGATCCATTGGATTATTTTTAAGAATATTTTGAGGAGTTCTAGAGCTCGAGAAGCCACAAATAAGTTTTCTTTGACCCTAGAGCCAAGGGGTGCTACCAGGTGTTAGAGCCGAAATTGGAGAAATCGGAGGCCAATATTAGTGAACCAATAGTGATTTTTGACTAATTTTAACATTCTGAATCCAATGAAAGGATTTTCAAAGTCATTTGAAGACTTATAAATTTAGAGAAACTACATGGAAATTTTGGGCAGCTAAGGGCAAATCGTGGAGGGAGGCCTAGATTGGGGATGCAATGCTTGTTTTGAGCAAATGATTAGCCAATTTTGGAGGTTTGATATGTCTTGGAGACATTAGGTGAGGTTTTAGGGATAGAAAGAGAACTATGAGGGATTTAGTGCCATAGAGAAGCTCAGTGTAGCTCAAGAGCACCGATAGAAGGAATTAAGTCTAAGGGAGCCTAGATTTGTTTGCAGAGTGATGACAGCCATGAAAGGGATATAGATGGTATTATATGACCTGTTAGCCACCCATAAAATTCTGTCATATCAGATGATGGCTAAATTATGTTGGCTAGCCTTCAAGAAACAATTTCATTACTAAAATTGCTGATACTTGAAGACTTTTGATAATATCCTATCCTTAGGTAATATTCACTACTGTTTCCCTTCAGAACTCAGAATCCTGTTGATTTCCAAAGCCAAAATACTGCTGCAAACCCCATTTTTCCCTTTTTCTCCTTCCCATACTAACTTCATTTTCTATTTTCCCATTCCCCATGAAAATCCCATAATTTCATGTTTTCTTCCCCTCCCATTTCATAAAATCCATTTCATAAGGTCTAAGACCCCTTCTTAGCCTTATCGGAACCTCCATTTCCTTTGAAAAACATTAAAAAACCATAGAAAATCCATATTTTATATGATCTGGACTTAAGCCCCCTCGGGCTAATTCACTAACCCTTTTTCGCCCATGCGCCCGAGCGCCAGAACCAACAGCTAAACCCATCGGGCGCTTATCCTTTCGAATTAATTTTTCTCCACCAAACCACGAAAAACCTTTTTTATTTGTGTTTTTTGGGTTTTAATTTATTCCCAAAGGTTCTGCCCATATAAATGATGGAGCAATATCCACCATCGATCTACTTCGCAGATCAGACAGTGCAGAACGCGCCATCCCTGTGGACCCCCCCATCCACGCGCTGTTTTCCAAACCCACATGGTTTCTTTCACACCGCTCTTCAGCGGAGGGCGGTTTTTCCCCGGCAGCTAGTGATTCAATACAACAGTTGACGCATGTCCCTTGTACGATTTGAAAATTGCCGCCATCGCGCATTATAGTCCGGACTAGGACGCCCAGCGAAATCGATCTTCGTCGTCCGATCTAGGCCCACTCATCCCACGACTATCGCTCTTCGAAAGTGTCTGATGGATAACCAAAGCGCCCACGCGATAACTCAGGCTTCCATGCAGTGGAAATTGCATCTCCACCGTTGATTTGATCTGCAGATCGACGGTCCAAAATCCATCACCCAGATTCCCTCCGTTTGAATTTCAACATCCCCTGATTCCATCTTGACTGTCCAAATTGATCCAGATCAACGGCACAGTTTCACTACAGGGGTATACCCCCAAGATTTTTCCTCCGTGCACCCGGACCCCCCGCAATCATCCCCGACCGTCGATCTCAGCGCGAATCGACGGCTCTGATCTAAGCCTCCTTCCCCCATGCTTTTTCGACCATTCTGAGATTAAATCCCGACCGTTGGATGATGCCATCCAATGGCCCTACTTCCTCCACACATCCTCTGATGCAGATTGACCTATAAAAGCAGGATTTTATAACGTTTTTTTGTATTTTGTAGGGTTTCTAAGGTTTTCACTATAAACGAAGAAAATTTGAAAGAAGAGGGTGACGACTCTCTTGCTTTTGATTTACCAAAGGAAATCGACCATCGGGTTTAAAATTTCATATTTATCAATGTTTCATGAACCATTGATGCATTACAGACCCTGTACAACCCTGCGCAACAGTAAGAAAACATGGATTAAGCACATAAAAAGAGTATCAGCCCTGAAGACTAGGAAATTATCAGAGCATAGGATTAATGAACTATTTACGAGGATTATGGCCAAAAATGATCATTATAAACCTAATCCCCAAGTTAAAATAGAGTTCAAAGAAAATCCAAAAGATTTCACTGATAGGGAACCTCCACCGCCACAAATGGAGGCGAATTGATTCCTCCCAGCGATTAAAGCGCCACCTGTGCCTCAAAGCATTCAATCAGAAGTTGAATTTATTGATCAGGATTAGATTTTTGCCTCGACACAGCTGAAGAAGTTACTTCTGCCAGGAACTTCAATACAAAGAATATCTGCAGAATTACTTCATCACCACACAATGCCTCAAAGGTCAACAAAACTCCTACCGAGCTTTAAATCATTATGTAAATCATTTAATACAGAGGATATGTATGTGGATCTCCTCATTGAACCCCTCAAAGGCCAATGAGCCATTTAATTATGTATTAATTGTAATTAAGATATTTTTCAGATCTCACCTCCTCATCCTTCTATATATACTACAGCAAAAGATGAGTGAGTGTTGGTTGTTGTTTGATTACAAGTTGTAACAATGAAACTCTCTGAAATAAATATACAAGTCTATTGAAGTTGAAAAACAATTTGAAGTCTTGGATGTCTTGATGATGTTGTCGCATGCTTGTTCCTGAGAAGGCTCTATCATTGGATCCATGAGCTTCGCTGTTGGTGAAGTATTCTGAACTGTTCTATGTTTTTTCCCCTATTTTCATTATGTTCCATAATTTCTTACTACAGTAGGTTCAAAGTTTTAGGCTAAGAAATGACTCCCGGAAGCACCTTAGACCTGTTCATCCTTCACTGTTTTATGTTTTCTTCTACTGAAGTATTTTAGAGTCTTTAATCTCTCTCTTTGGTCTTCATGCTTGTTTATTTCCTTAATAGCTCAAATAGTTGGTTTCAGCATGATTTATGGTTCTCCCTGCTTGTCTGCTATCACTTGAAAGTTGTTTTTGAAGTCTCCCTTTGAAGTACCATTGTTTTAAGTTAATCAAAGAGGTCAGTTTTGATCCTGCCCTTTACCATTGCTTGAACAATTGTTTTGAAGGTCTTTATAGTTGTAAGCATAGATGTTATTTAGGTGTTCCCTCTTCTATGACTTCAATTATCAGTGAATCTTTTATGTTTTCTAAGTCCTTTAAAATAAAATCTTTGAGGAAATAGGGTGTTCCCTGAATCTTAGATTTCATTTTAAAAGTTGTCTTGAAGTCATTATTTTGTTAAAAAATGTTTGCAGAATTTATGGTTAGCCCTATCTATCAAATATCTCTTTATTGCTAAGTTATGTTTTCAAGTTCCCTTTGTTGAGAATTAAACTTCTCTTTCCAAATCATTAATGTCCATCTCATTCCAAAAACAAAAGGATCCTGTGGCCAAGTTAGATTTTCCCTTTGGATATCCCATATCCTTTCAAGAGTTTTAGAGTTTTTTCATGCACCTTATTTTGACCTACCGCCTAATGAACCAGATATTTCCTCTTCTGCTCATCTTTCCTAGACCTTTTCATGTTTTGTTGATCAACTCAATCCAACCTTTAAACAAACATCTCGCACTTAATAACTAGTCTAAAATCCATAATCAAAGCACACAAGATAAACCTTTGCAAACAAATATTTGATAGATCCCTCTCTGAGAACATGAGGACTAGATCCTGGAACTCTAAAGATTGGTTCTGATGTTGCCTTGTCTTTTGATTTTCCAAACTATCAAAACACAGGACACCAACATAATGGCGATCACGGTGGGACACTTCTGAGTTAGTAACAATCTAGGTACCCTTTAGGGCTCAGAAATCCCTTATTTTCAAGAATATCCAATGATTATTAGCCACCTCATCGCCACCAACATAATGGCGATCACGGTGGGACATACTGAGAATTAGAGGTTTGAAAACCCTTCCTCAAACTTTTTAGGTCCAATATAACATAAGTAACTTTCTTCAAGCACTATCTAACAAATGGTAATCATGATAGGACTTAATTGAATCAATGAAAAACTAAGTAACCCTTAAGATTCCCTTTTAGCCTTACCAAACCTTGAAGGAACTAGTTACCAAGCCATAAGAGCAACTCTGTTTGTTTGAACACCTTAGCTAAGTGCAAAATTAGACTTAGAACACTCTCTTAACCTATAAAACCAAAATAACTCAGAAAAACCCACAAACATTTCAAGTTTGGCTTCATAATAAACATGGTGGTGGACCATAAAACCTTTTACCTCCTCAGGAGCTAAAAACTTCCACTTTGTAGTAAAACACTCATTCTTATATATCACTTACCTTTTGTTGTGTTTTACCTTATACTCTTAGACAAAGTCTGGGAAGGGCCAGGTAGCCTCCAGATCTCATCCTCTTTTTTGAGGTGAATTATCTGGTGAATGCCCTCCCAGTCAATCTCTGGTTAGAGTTTGTTGTGTTTCAGAATATCCTTGCGAAAGGATATTTCACAAACACTGTGGTGGACAGTGTACCTCTTAGAAAACATTCTAAACTTCCCCCCTGGTGACTCCACAATCCTGAACAGACCTTAAGACTCCACTGGGAATAACCCTTATCATTATAATATCATTAAAACCCAGTTAGAGGACTATAGGATTAAAATTTGTGTAAACAGATCAGTTAACCTCTCAAAGATTGTCATACTTGGTTGAACTTTTCTTGTTATTTAGGTCTAAAAACACAGCATAGTGGCTCCTAGAAAGATCCACACTAGAACCCATCCTGACTCTGATCCACCTGAGATAGTTGATGACCCAGAAAGAATCCTTAGGAAGTCTCCTAAGATAAAATCTTCAACTATTTTCAGATCACCTCCAAGAGCTAATTCAGTCCCTAAAAATCTTTTAGCTCTACAACAATCACAATATGACTTAGTTAATCCCTTTAGGACTAGGTCATTTGGTGATTTAGATCAACTAGATTCAGAGTCTTCACTTTCATTTCCTAAGACAAGTGAACATCCTGATAGTAGAGAAACAACACCTCCTGATTTACACTTCCTTCATAACCTAGGTGTCTCTCATCCAAGATCAGCTCAGCAATCTACTATTGTTCCATTCACTTTTGTCCACCCTTCATCCACTGTTCAAACCACTCCACTTCAGCCCACACCTCCTCTTGTCAATTCACCCTGTGTAAACCCACCCCCACCACATATCATGGCAGCATGATATGCTCCCTTAGTCCTTCCTGTACCATTAGTAAATCTTCCACAGGACTATCAGTCCAAAATTCCATTATATGATGCTAACAATGTTGTAACTGCATCACAACATGTGGATAAGATGGATGACTACTTTGAAAGAAATGAGATGGATGATGATTCTGTCAAACTTAGAATATTTTCTCAAAGTCTAGGGGGAGAGGTAAGAAAATGGTTTAAAGGTTTAGCCCCCCGTACTATTAATGATCTCTAAGGCTTCCATTAAACATTCTTGAACAAATGGGAAGTAAAGAAGAATCCTCTCCAAGTCCTTGATGATTACAACAATCTCCGTAGTAACCCGGGGGAAAGTGTACAAGCCTATTGTACTAGATTTAACAGTGTATATAATTCACTTTCCCTAGAACTAAAACCTCCACAAGGCTCAGCCTTAAATAAGTTTCCTGAAGGATTTGACTCTGACATGACTTATTCACTAAGAGAAAGAGATTTTGCAACTCTCGAAGATATGCAAAGGGGTGCTCTTTCTGTAGAAGTCAACTTAATAGAAAAGAGAGCAAGAATGAAAACTTAGAAGAGAGTATATTTTAAAGAGGAATACCCTCCTTCTACTTCAATCTCAAAAATGGAGAGAATGTTGGAATAAATGATTAAAGAGATGAGCATAATTAAGAAAGCAAAAGAAAATCAAAACCATAGTGCACTTCAAAACAATCAAAATAGAAATAGAAATCAGAATTATAGAAGAGATAACAATCAAGATAAGAAAAAAGAAAGTGACCAACAAATTAGACCTCCCTTTCAACAGAACTATGTAGATCAATATGAGGAAGACAGGGAGTTGGAAAGGTTGGAAGAATCACATGTAAACTTGATTGGATCAGACAGTGGGGATGATTTTTTCCTCACTAAGGAAGAACAAGGTTTCTTCTCTAATGATCAAAATACAAACACCTATGAAGATTCTGATGACTATAGATTAGGTTTTGAAAATGCAATCATGGAGACACACAAACAGTATGATCTTAGGAGCAAGGGAAGTATGGAGAATTCAAAATATAAGAATGCTAGCACTGCTGTCAAGAAAAACACGAAAAGCCAGCCCAAAAAGACAGCAGAAAAAACCAACATTTCGGCCAAGAAACCAGTTTTAAACAAAGACAAGGGAATCTAGCCAAATGTTGAACAGAGTACCCCTAGCACTTCAGCTAGTGGTCCTAATAAAACTATTCCTATCACTAGTCCAAACAAGGTTTAGCAAATCAAAGCTGTTGAAAAGAATTCAATTCAAAAAGTAGATGTAAATATTAACATGTCAATTATTCCTTTTAGCCTTGAAGGAGAGATTGCTAAGATAAAAATCACCATCCCCCTAATTGAACTAGTAACCCAAGAAGTGTACAAAAACCAAGCTTTGAAAGCTTTAAACTTAGGAAGCGATACTGACACCTTAAACTTGACAGATGAAAAACCTGAGTTGTTGTTTGGCCCAGAGGTTGAAGGAAAATACCAAGAAGGACCAATCCCTCCCTTCTATGTTAGTTTGAACATACACGCTAAAATTCTACACAATGCCATGTTAGATTTTAGAGCTTCACACAATCTAATGCCCAAGGTAGTAATGGAAAGTTTAGGCTTAGAGATTACTAAACCATACAAATATTTGTATTCTTTTGACTCAAGTAGAGTCAAATGTTTGGGTTTAATCAAAGATTTATGTGTTAACTTAGCTCAGATCCCCGCCAAGAATCTAGTAATGGATATAGTTGTAGCTGACATTCCTGCTAAGTATGGCATGCTCTTATCAAGATCATGGGGAGCCAAAATTTAGGGAAGCCTTCAAATGGAAATGTCTTATGCCACCATCCCTATTTTTAACCAAAACAGAAGACTATACAAAGAATCCCACATGAAGTACATGGTGAGTAACATGGACAAACCAAAAAACACTCCAATCTATTCTATTCAATCAAGTTTAGACTCCTTTATCTTGTGTAACGAAGATGAAATTAATCAACAAGGTAAAGAAAACATGGACCCAATCAGTTCACCAGAACAATCCAATCTTACCTTGAATCAACTTCAAAACATTGACAATCAACAGCAACAAGAAAATGAAAATCAGTCAAATATACTTTGGACAATAAATTTCGATGGATCTTGTAATAAAACTAGTGCAAGGGCAAGTGTCTGGATTCAAAACACAAATCAGAGTTTTTCATACAAGTTAGACTTCCCATGCACTAACAATATTGCTGAGTATGAAGCACTTCTCCTAGGCTTACAACTGCTTAAAGAATTAGAAGCCCAAAAGATATCTATTTTAGGGGATTCTGAACTTATCATTAAAAAAATCAAAGGAGAATACTCAGCCAAGAATCCAAGGCTTAGGGAATATCGAAATGTTGCCCTTGAACTATTAAAAACTTTCAAAAAATATGAACTCATTTTCATCCCTAGAGCACTGAATCATCTAGCAAATGAACTTGCCTTCATTGCCAGCAATTTCCAAGTACCTGAGATAAATGAAAAACTCAGTATAAAGGTGAAACACAGACTTGTTGTGCCTGATAACGAAGATCACTGGCAGGTGTTTGAATCTGACAGACACATAGATTATTTCTTCAAATTAGAAAGTGATTTCAGCATACCAATACCAGAAACTAGCCATAAAGAAAACTGTGTATATATTGAAGAAATCCCAGAGGCGGAAATAACATATCCTACTAATATAAATCATTTTGAGAATCCTTTTGAAGTAAAGATAATGAAAAATGAAGACCAAGAAGACTTGGAAGTCTTACAATGCAAAAATGATAAAATCGCAAGAGGTCTCACACCTTTAGAACACCTATTTTATCTCAACAATGTAGCCAAAGAACCAAGAATGGACCCTGTGGAAAAAAATGTAGAAGAGCATAACATAGGCAGTCTAGCAGAACCCAAGATGATCAAGCTATCCCGCACCCTCCCAGCTCACATAAAATTGCAATACATAGAGCTTTTCAAATAATTTAAAGATGTGTTTTCTTGGGAATACAAAGACTTAAAATCATATGATACCAGCATCATCCAACATAAGATCCCCTTGAAGGAAAATCAAAAGCCTTTTAAGAAAAAAATAAGGAGAATAAATCTCCTTTTAATACCTTTAGTTAAGGCAGAAATTGAGAAAATTTATAATGCTGGGATCATAGTACCCCCATTAGATTTTCGAATGGGTATCAAACTTAGTTTCGTTAGAAAGAAAACAGGGGAAATTAGGCTCGTATTGACTTAAATTTAAACAGAGCCTCTTTAAAGACAACTACCCCTTACCCAAGATGGACCATATACTCCAAAGGGTATTTGGGTCAAGAAGAATATCCCTATTAGATGGGTTCTCAGTGTTATAACAGGTGTTAGTGTTTCCAAGTGATCAAATCAAAATCGCTTTTACCACACCTTTGGGCACCTTTATGTATGTCAAAATGCCTTTCGGATTAATGAATGCAAAGGCCACCTCCAAAGGGCCATGGACATAGCCTTCGAAGATATTGGCTATTTTATAATTATTTACCTTGATGACATAACTGTTTTCTCAAAAACTGATGAAGAGCACTTGATTCACCTAAGAAAGGTTTTTGAGAAGTGTAGGAAATTTGACTTATCAATGAATCCCAAGAAGACCCTCTTTGGTCTCCAAGAAGGGAAACTTTTTGGTCATATAATTTCAGAAGAGGGAATCAAAATAGACCCTACAAGGATAGATGGCATATTGCAAATTAGCCATCCTAGAAGCCTCAAAGAATTGCAAACTTTCATTGAAAAGATTAATTTTTTGAAAAGATTTATTCCCAACCTTGCTGAGCTATTAAAAAACATTACAAACATGCTTAAGAAAAACGTGGGTATAAAATGGACTTTACTAGCTAAACAATCATTCGAACCTCCGGTCAAAACAAGCTCTTAACCAAACACCACAAATTCCGATTAAATCAGTCCAGATTTTACCAAAGAATTTTACATCTTTTCTTTTGCATCTAAGCATACAATAGCTGCATTTTTACTTCAAAAGAATGACTTGGGGAAAGAACAACCAATATATTTCTTTAGTAGGGCCTTAAGAGATGCTCCTCTCAAATATAACATCATGGAGAAGCAAGCCTTAGCATTAGTGAAATCTTTAAAAGACTTTAGGGTATATATTTTACAATCCCACATAATTGCTTTTGTTCAACATACTGTTGTCAAGGACATTCTAAGTCAAGACCATGATGGTAAAAGGGGAAAATGGATTGCAACTATTTTTGAGTATGACTTAGAAATCAGGCCCACCAAACTAGTTAAAGGGCAAGGATTAGCAAAAATTATGGCTGAGTCTAACTTCCAAGCACTAGACATGAATATGGTAGATGTGTTGGAAGAAATAAAAGAATCTACTACTCCTTTTATTGAAGAAACATTTCTGAATTCTCCTTGGTATGCCGACATTATTTATGTGTTTTTATGTTTGAATACCCCTCCTTCTTTGTGTAAAACTAAAGCTAGATTCTTGAAACAAAAGTCTTTGAGTTTTTGTATATTAGATGGGGTGTTATATTGGAAAAATGCTGTTGGAATTTTTCTTAAATGTTTACTTGAAGATGATGCAGGAAAAATCATGCATGAGTTGCATGATGGTGAATGTGGAGGACACCTCTACTGGAAGGCCACAGCAAACAAAATTCTTAGATCAGGTTACTATTGGCCTACCCTTTTCCTAGACACTTAGAAGTTGGTCATGTCTTGCCATAAGCGTCAAATCTTTGATGGCAAGAGAAAAATCCTTCCCTTACGTTTACATCCTATCAGAATTGAGGCACCTTTTCAACAATGGGGGCTGGATTTCATTGGGGAAATTCATCCATCTTCCTCAGCTCAACATAAGTGGATCTTCACAGCCACTGACTTCTTCACCAAATGGATAGAATCTATACCTACCAGGAATGCTAATGACTCTGTCATCATCAAGTTTCTTGAGACCCACATCCTATCCATATTTGGTTGTCCCAGAAAGATCATAACAGACAATGCTGCTGCTTTCAAATCTAAAAATATGGTTGATTTTTGTCACAAATACCATATAACCTTAGGCCATTCCACTGCTTACTATCCCCAAGGAAATGGATTAGCCGAATCCTCCAACAAGAGTCTCATCAATATCATCAAAAAGCTATTGGAACAGAATCAAAAATCATGGCACAGTAAGCTGGTTCATGCCTTATGGGCTGATAGATTAACTACAAAGAAATCAATAAATATGTCCCCCTATCAGTTAGTTTATGGCATGGATGCAATTTTTCCTACCTCATTGGGAGTTCCAGTCATGAAACTCCTTCAAGAAGTGTAGGTTGAAGAAAATGATATGCAGAGAATGGTCAACCAAAAAATTCATTTACAGCAGACCAGAGAAGAAGTTTATGAAAGAACATAGTTAGTCCAAGAAAAGATGAAGAAGATTTTTGATAAGAGGACTAAGGCAAACAATTTCCAGGTTGGAAGTAGAAATAAGAAGTAGAATCTGAGTTCAGGGAGAAATAAGAAGTAGAATTAGATTAGTTTTATGCTTTCAAAAGAATAAAATGTTGTGAAAGATTTTTCCAATCCAAGTGCACTCTAAAGAAGAAAAAAATGTTAGATTAGTAGGATTGGGTATACAGGGTAGAAATTTTTTTGATGAAAGTTCCACTCGTTTCTAATAACGATAACTCTGTTTCCCGCAGAACAAAAGAAGATCATTCAAGCAAGTATGCAAACATCCCAATGGATGAGGCAACTCGATCGCCCTCCCATAGAATACAAGTTCCATAGTTCCTGATGCCTTCAAAAAGGCACCATCCCCAAGTGAGCCACAACCACTAGCCACCCATAAAAAATCTGTCATATCAGATGGTGGCTAAATGATGTTGGATAGCCTTCAAGAAGCAATTCCATTACTAAAATTGTTGATACTTGAAGACTTTTGATAATATCCTATCCTTGGGTAATATTCACTACTGTTTCCCTTCAGAACTCAGAATCCTGCTTATTTCCAAAGCCAAAATACTTCTGCAAACCCCATTTTTCCCTTTTTCTCCTTCCCATACTAACTTCATTTTCTATTTTCCCATTCCCGATGAAAATCCCATAATTTCATGTTTTCTTCCCTTCCCATTTCATAAAATCCATTTCATAAGGTCTAAGACCCCTTCTTAGCCTTATCAGACTTTCCATTTCCTTTGAAAAACATTTGAAAACCATAGAAAATCCATATTTTATATGATCTGGACTTAAGCCCCCTCAGGCTAAGTCCCTAACCCTTTTTCGCCCATGCGCTCGAGCACCAGAACCAACTGCTAAACCCATCGGGTGCTTATCCTTTTATTAATTTTTCTCTGCCAAACCACGAAAAACCATTGTTATTTGTGTTTTTTGGGTTTTAATTTATTCCCAAAGGTTCTGCCCGTATGAATGATGGAGCAATCTCCACCATCGATCTGCTCCGCAGATTGGATGATGCGAAATGCGCCATCCCTGTGGACCCCCCCAATCCACGCACTGTTTTCCAAATCCACGTGGTTTCTTTCACACCGCTCTTCAGCGGAGGGCAGTTTTGCCCTAGCAGCCAGCGATTCCATACGACAGTTGATGCGTGTCCCTTGTACGATTTGAAAACCGCCACGCAACCGTCGTCGATCACGCGTTATAGTCTGGACCAGGATGCCCAGCGAAATCAATCTCCGTCGTCCAATCTGGGCCGACTCATCCAACGGCTATCGCTCTTCGAAAGTGTCCGATGGATAACCAAAGCGCCCACGCGATAACTCAGGCTTCCATGTAGCAGCAATCACATCTCCACCGTCGATATGTTCTACAGATCGACGGTCCAAAATCCATCACCCAGATTCCCTCCGTTTGACTTTCAACATCCCCTGATTCCATCTTGATCATCCAAATTGATCCAGATCAACGGTGCAGTTTCGTTGCGGGGGTATACCCCCAAGATTTTTCCTCCGTGCACCCGAACCCCCCGCAATCATCCCCAACCGTTGATCTCAACACGAATCGATGGCTCTGATCTAATCCTCCTTCCCCTATGCTTTTTTGACCATTCTGAGATTAAATCTCGACCGTTGGATGATGCCATCCAATGGCCCTGCTTCCTCCGCACATCCTCCGATGCAGATTGACCTATAAAAGTATGATTTTATAACGTTTGTTTGTATTTTGCAGGGTTTCGAAGGTTTTCACTATAAACGAAGAAAATTCGAAAGAAGAGGGTCACGACTCTCTTGCTTTCAAATTTACCAAAGGAAATCGATCACCAGGTTTAAAAATTTCATATTTATCAATGTTTCATGAAGCATTGATGCATTACAGACCCTGTGCAGCCCTACACAACAAGAATAAAACATGGATTAAGCGCAGAAAGAGTATCACACAAGACCGTGGAAATTCTCCAAGCATAGGATTAATGGACTGTTTACAAGGATTATGGCCCAAAATGATCATTATAAACTTAATCCTTAAAAGTTAAAACAAGAGTTCAAAGAAAATCCAAAAGATTTCACCGACAGGAACTCTACCGCCACAAATGGAGGCGAATTGATTCCTCCTAGCGATTAAAGTGCCACCTCGTGCCTCAAAGAATTCAATCGAAGCCGAATTCTATTGATCGTGATCATATTTTTTCCTCGACACACCAAAAGAAGTACTTCATGAACTCAATACAAAGAATATCCGCAGTTAGCTTCGTCACCACACAATGCCTCAAAGGTCAACAAAACTCCTACCAAGCTTGAAATCATTATGAAAATCATTTAATACAAAGGATATACATGTAAATCTCCTCATTGAACCCCTCAAAGGCCAATGAGCCATTTAATTCTGTATTAATTGTAATTGAGATCTTTTATTAGATCTCACATCCTCATCCTTCTATATATACTACAGCAGAAGATGAGTGAGTGTTGGTTGTTGTTTGATCACAAGTTGTAACATTGAAACTCTCTGAAATAAATATACAAGTCTGTTGAAATTGAAAAACAAATTGAAGTCTTGGATGTCTTGATGATGTTGTTGCATGTTGTTCTTGAGAAGGCTCTATCATTGGATCCATGAGCTTGGCTCTTGGTGAAGTATTCTGAACTGTTCTATGTTTTTTCCTGTTTTCATTATGTTCCATAATTTCTTACTACAGTAGATTGAAATTTTTAGACTAAGAAATGACTCCTGGAAGCACCTTAGATCTGTTCATCCTTCACTGTTTTATGTTTTCTTCTGCTGAAGTATTTTAGAGACTCTAAACCTTCTCTTTAGTCTTCATGCTTGTTTATTTCTATAATATCTCAAATAGCTGGTTTCAGCATGATTTATGGTTTTCCCTGCTTGTCTGTTATCACTTGAAAGTTGTTATTGAAGTCTCCCTTTGAAATACCATTTTTTTAAGTTAACCAAAGAGGTTGGTTTTGATCTTGCCCTTTGCTATTGCTTGAGCAGTTGTTTTGAAGGTCTTTATAGTTGTAAGCATAGATGTTATTTAGGTGTTCCCTCTTCTATGACTGCAATTATCAGTGAATCTTTTATGCTTTCTAAATCCTTTAAAATAAAATCTTTGAGGAAATAGGGAGTTCCCCGAATCTTAGGTTTCATTTTAAAAGTTGTCTTGAAGTCATTATTTTCTTAAAGAATGTGTTACATACAAGAATTTGTCACCGTCCCTACCATTCCCCATCCCGCACAATGGAGGACCTATTCTGTGACCTGTGGACATTGTCATGCCTTGAAATTATCATCAATGCATCCCTCTGAACATGAGCTTCATTTTCCCTTGAGACATCTCCTTGCAAAAGTCATAAAAAACAGCCCTTTTGGCATTGGCGCAGGCAGTCAGTTCAACACTCGCGCCAATGGAAGAATTACTGCAAAGGGGTCGCGCCACTTGGCGCTCTGTCATAGAGCCGTAGTCGCACCACCCAATTTGGGAGTTGTTTTTTAAATAAGGATGGCGGGAGTTGAGTTCTAACAAATTCATAAACCATCACCTATCTTGAGTTGAGAAGTTGGCTACGGGAATTCTATGGAAGGAAGTGGTTTTGCCACCTCCTCATGGAACCTTCCTTGGTGATAGGGCCAATCCCATAATAATAGGGATCCCAACTCCTCCTTCCCCATCTATAAAAGCTTGCTCAAATCAATGGCAAGCTAGTCTTGAAGTGCTTAAGCTCTGAATCTCCATATTCCCAAGAGCCTTTGTGTTGTAAAGCACCCCTCTCTTTCCCTTAAGGCCGACTCAAGTAAGGAGACCATTGTCACGAGACTCGGAGAGGTTTTCTCTCGCGAGCTTTGCGAGACGGGACTACCGGAGACCCGTCCGAAGGAAATGTGACATTAGAACTCGTTGTAATCTTTCTTTTCTTCGCCGGTTATTTAATAGATGACTATGATTATGGTTCCACTCCTTTTTCCATCATGTTAATGCGAGTAATATCTTTTCTGACCGATGTTTAGTTACGTATGCTGGTTCCTATGCTTGTATCCGTTCGTTTCTTCTGTGTGCAGGTGTTCATCCGCGGAGATCGCGGAAGGATTGTGATCTGCCAGGGCTGAAGGACGGGGACATCTTCTTCTTCAGATCTAGCGTTGGAATCCAGGTAGGCTCTTATCCCAAGTCTTTCATTCGTAACTAGGAGCTTGCGTCATAGCATTGTTTGTTTGTTGCTGGACCCCTGCTGGGCTAGTAGGGATCGCCTCTGTCCGCAGAGGGGATTTACCTCCTCAACAAATTGGCGACTCCGCTGGGGATTCAACTTGTTGTTTGATTTGTAAACTATAGACGGAGTCTGAAGCACAGCCAGATAGCCTTCGAAACGCTTTTGCTCTGCATTAGCGGAGTAGATCAACGCTACTTCAGTCGATCTCCGGTGGCTCGTTAATCGAAACGACTCTGAGTTCTTGTCTTGCCTCAGCTGCTTGCATTCAAGCTCGTCGATGAACCCTTCTGGGTTGGATTTTTTGTGTGTTTTTTGCTTTCCTTGGATTGCTTAGCTTCGCATTGGTCTCGTTTCTCGAGCAGCTTGATGTGAATTCTTTTTGCCGAGAAACTCGACCGGCGCGGTTTTTAACCCCGACAGTCGCCACTGGCGCATGTTGTTTTGCACAACCCGCCGCCACCAGCCTTCCGGCGCCGCTCACGCCGCGTCGCGCCACCCCCGTAAGTTTTTTGAGATTTCTCATTTTTGAGTCGCACTAGGACTGTGCTGTTTTTCTTCTTGATTTCCGAACGTCCGAGTGCGGTTGGAGTCTTTGTTTGGTCGGGAATTCACCCTTTGGTTGTTTGCTTTTATCTACCGATTTCACTTTTCAAGCCCTAGGACATCTAGTGGCTTAGTGCATCGAGCCCTCCTTGGGAGTTTTGGTGTTTGGATTGTCCTGTCAACTATCTTATTGATCCTCCACATTCTCTAAGTAGTTATTCATTGTTTCATTGCGATTTTCGGGTGATTGTTCATTGCTTCATTCGAAACTTGTTTGGGCTTGCTTCGGACCTAGATCACATAGTCCATTGGAAGCGTTTGAGTCTCTTCTTTGGTTTGAGAGACTTCGTCGATTTTGTAACCGATTGTTTGTGTTGTTGAGTGAAATGTGTTTGTTTCGCTCTCTCGGATATCATTTCCCAAGTTTCTCCATTCATTTTCAAGTTTGATTAGTGCATATTAGCCATTAAACATTGAGAATCAAAAAAAAAATCTCTTTTGCTTTTGTTAAATAGTGCAAATTGTAACTTTTTCCATATCGCTAGTGATTAGTGTTTTGAATGAAAAGTTGTCAATTGCATTAGTTACATTATAGAGCTTATTGTTTGGTTTCCGTTCATTTCGTTTGTATAAAAGCGCTCAACTCTTCTCTAATTAGTTTTCATCGAACGAAATGTTGCATTGTGGCAGATAGCTTTGTATTTAGGAGACACTCACATACGATAGGGGCTCGGAAATTGAAACTTAATTGAAGATCAACCGTAAAATTTATTCAATTAACCTGGTTATGCGCATTGGAACTTAACGAAACATATTTAGAAGGTCTTAGGCCAGAGACGGTTCCGGCGTCGTTAAACCTAGCAAATTGCCGTTCTGGCTCGTTGGCTTTAGACAATGGCTAGTGTCGGACTGAAGTCTTCGCATCGTCACATATATAAAGGAGACCCCTATAGGTTTTTAATCCTTTATCCACAGGAAGCTGGAGCCCGCCGCCCCCGATACCCGTGATACAAGAAGACCGAACACAACATTCGGGGAGACTACCCGCACGTACGGAAAGTCCTGCAATTTATCGTTTATCATAGTCCGTTGTGTATATTGCAGTTCACTGACATTCGGTACACCTTGTGCCTAGTTTGTTTTTCCTGCTACCATTTGGGTCTTTTTCTCGACTCCCTAAACTTGGAAAGACCGTTGAGCGCTTGTCCTTTCACGCTTGTATCAAATCTGAAAGAGATAGAGTCATCTTTCTATTGTTTCTTGACTCTTAAAATATGAAACGATAGAGTTTCTTACTTTTCAACGTGGTAAAATTAATCACCCACGATTACACGCCCGCTTAGATATTTCTTGTTGACCGTTTGATCGTGTGCCCTTAACTCTTTTTCAGCCCGTGTGTGGTTTTGATGGCAACTTTTTCAGAGTTTACCAACCAAGGAATCCCCTCAGAAGGGAATCCTTGTCATTTTCCTCCTTTTGGGAATGTTGGTGCTCCTTACA
This sequence comes from Pinus albicaulis, assembly GCA_034641835.2. Classification (NCBI taxonomy): domain Eukaryota; kingdom Viridiplantae; phylum Streptophyta; class Pinopsida; order Pinales; family Pinaceae; genus Pinus; species Pinus albicaulis. The sequence goes on from CM076582.1 coordinate 269,234,087, forward strand.
TGGCGACGTTGTCCCTTCCTGGGTTAACTGTTGGGTTGCCTGTTTGGTTGTTTTCAACCTCTGTTGTCCCAAATAACTCCGCTACTGTTCAATCTCGCTCCTTCCACCTCGAACAACATCATGTTGATTCCAAGGTGGACCTCGTCCCTTCTTCACCTAGTTTCTCTCGCGTCCTCTCGTCTGTTTCCGCCTGGTGAAAGCTTAGATTTGAGTAACCAGGTGGCTAAGAAGAAGAAGAAGAAGACAAAGAAGAAGAAGTCTGATAAGCGAGAGGCTAAACGTACAGCTACTGCCTCTAAGATATCTCATGTTGATAAATCTTTCAACCCTCCACGAAAAGTCAAGTTCCCTTGACTGTTGTGCATAGGAGACCATCTTCTTTGAGACTGCCCTGGCATCCCCAAGGTGCTCGAAGCATGGTCCAACGGCCGTTCGCCGTTGCCTTTGGCTTCCAGGAGTCAAGTTGGGGGCACGTCTTCAGCTGCTATTGATAAGAACTCTAAGAAGCAGGGTAAGATCACCAATCCCTGTAAGTTGTGTGAAGGGCCCCATGCCATTCACCTTTGTCCTTATATGGATGAATCCAAGCAAGTCTTGGACAACCCAGTCAGTTCTACACCACGCCTTCCGCCTGGTTATAATCGGCTTTCTTTGAGTCCTCCGCCAGCTGATCCTACGTTTGGTCAAGAGTCATCCTTGGTCGATCCCACTCCCCCAGAAATTCAAATTCACGAATCCGTCCCTGACCAGCCATTGGTCGTCGGATTGGTTGAACTGGCCCCGTCCACGGTGCACTAGGTCTTTTCTGTCGAGAGTGGATCTCACTCCCCCCATGTCCTTCTGATTTCTTCAGATTCTTCAGACTTGGAGAAAGATTCTCCTGTCCCTATACTTCAAGAAGCCCCTCCTCCGCCTCCCATGATGGAGGCTCCAGAGGATATCCCTCCTGCCTTCGAGATGGAGGTCATGGAGGATACTTCTTCTACCGTAACATCAGGGGAAGACCTTCGCTTGTCGATGGTAGCCCCTCCGAGTAGTTTGGTCGCTTCCTTTGACTGGAATCGATTTGCAGGATTTCGCCTTCCGTCTTATGTGCCTTTCGAGATCACAGTACAGGCTCTTGGTCTGGTTGTACCCAGCACCATTATAGACGAAGGTGCCTCTGTTAGTATTCTGTCATCAACTACCTCGCAAGCTTTTGGTTCACCGCCGCTTGCGCCTGTTACGCAGAATCTGTTGACATTCAATAGAAGAACGAGCCAACCGTTGGGGATCCTTCCAAGGTTACCTATTACTTTGGGAGGCAAAACCGTCCATATGGACGTGATGGTTGTTCCAGGCCCCTTGGATTTCAATCTGCTCCTGGGGCGAGATTACACTTATGCCATGGGAGCGCTCGTCTCCTCCCTCTTTCGTGTGGCCTGTTTTCCACATGAAGGAAGGATCGTGACCATTGATCATCTGTCATTCTTTGGTCCTAATGTGGCAACTGGTCCGCCATCACCCCCTCCTGGTTTTTATCCACCTGTTGTCTCTGCCCCACCGCAGGTCAACTATATGGCTACTTACCTCGTGCCTGTGCTCAGTGATGATGCCGTTGTGCATAATGTGCTGGGGGCATTGGGTCCTGACTTCCAAGGTGTTTCCCTTCCATCAGGAGTGGAACTCTTGGAAGCACCGCCTTCTGGTTCTTTTGATGTAAGTCGTTGGAGCACAGTTCCCTCCCTGTGTCAAGCTCTTTAAAAAATGAAACCAGGTCATCGGAGCACAGTTCATTGTCTTGTGTCAAGCTCCTTAAAAATGAAACAAGGTCGTTGGAGCATAGTTCCTCCACTTGTGTCGAGCTCCTAAAAACAATGAAACAAGTTGTTTGAGGACAGTTCTTTTAAGTATGTCAACCTCGTTAAAATAATGAAACACGAGCATGTTCAATTCGACTTTTGTTTTGAACCTTCACTCCATTTTCAATGGACTGAAGCTTGGGGGGCATGCACCTCGAATTGAGACATCATGCTGGGGGGGCATGCCCGTCTTCCTCATTTCAAGCATAGTTTGCATATGTGTGTGTTCATGTGTGCTTTTAAGCTTGCGTAAAAATGAAATGTGTGATTAGATACATTGTGTGAATACATTTCGCATTGGGTCATTTGTTATGTAACTGATACATTAGATTACATCTATATTAGACATTTGCATAACATATAGAAAACATCATCACATGTAGAGAAAGATCCATCCAAAATAGTCATATGTATATATATATATATATGTGTGTGTGTCGAAATGTTTGCACAGTGTGCATCATAAAATTCAAAAAATATACATAGTTGTCTTAGTACATCCGGAGACGCTATGTCTCTCAAAAAAACAGGTGTGGTATAAATCCTAAAGACTAATCCGCATGGTGCTCATGATAGCACGTGACTGCACGCACTAGGCGCCTCAGAATTCGGTGGATCCGATTCGGAACTCCCACCGCATGGCGCTGGTATGCCATCGGTACGTCTGCCAGCCGGGCATAATCTGGAATCCCATGAGCAATCCCCTCGAGGTTCTGGATCAGTTCATCTCCTCCGGCGCCTTCTCCCTGAATCTCAGGGGTGAGTTGTGTCCTCCGGGAGATTGGAGACATCTCAGCTGGTCTCTCAGGTCCTACATCTGCATGCATATATGATTGTGTTAAGACGAATGTGTATCAACAAAAAAACATATAAACATAAAATCAAAAATATGAGGTCTTACCCAGCTCCTCGTCCCAGTCATCTCCTTCTGGTAGTGGGAGATCTGGGTCCCCGGTAAAGTCAGTTCCCGAATAGGGCCAATCTTCCACGACGATCAGCTGGCGCCGTAACCACCTAAAGAACTCTGGCCTCCAGGACATCTGTTGGCCGCCTCCAGATCTGGGCATCAGTGCCCCAGCGAGCCATTCGCGGCTCTCGTGGTATCGAACTCGCCACTGCGGCCCCTTGGCCCTGGAAGATTGGTATGCGTTCTAGAATGAACGATACCAAGATGGAACCATACCCGAACTGCTTCAGTTTCCCCTGTTTGCACTTTGTGAGCTGCCTTTTCATGTTGATGGTTACTGCTTCTGCCCAGTTGAACAGTAGGGGACCCATGCATTCTGAGGCTAACAGGAGTTGAGTCTTCGTGGCCTCGTGCGGAGCCTGCGACCCAGTAGCCCGCGTAATGGTGTGGAGAACTACTCTCAGTGCTAGATCGGGGATGGTGGAGATGTATACCTTCTTGCTTCCTGATCCTGTTTGTGCCCCTCGGCACACCCGCGCCATTACCTGTTCCATCTTTTCCCTGGATGGTCTGCTCCCGGTCAGTACAGGGATTGGACCTCTGCGGGACAATCCGGTAATGAAATAAATGTCAGTGACCTCCAGTTCTAACACCTGGTCTCGTAGCCTGAACACTTGTTCATTTTCATCCCAGATGCTGATTAGATATTGGAGGAGCTCGGGCTGAGCTCGTAAACATGGCGTGAGGAAGAACTTTTTCAATCCACAGTCTCTTAGAGCATTCATGCAGGCTTGGCTTTGCATGGCCTCTTCATCCTCGTCTCCGTGCTCTCATTCCTTCCATTCGATTGCCATTTTGAGTGGTTATCTGCATTCACATGGTCAAAAACCCCTGATTAGATCTTTGGTGAGCTTCAAATTTCAAGTAATTTGGTGTAAATACCGGAATTTTAGGCGAAAATTAGGTTCGGCCGCTGGCGCGGCTGTTTTGCTAACAGTCGCGCCAGGTGGCGCGAGCCCTTTAGTAAAAAGAGCCCAGTGGCGCGGGTCCGTGCCCGATACCCGCGCCAATGGGCCCGGCCCTAAAATTTTAAAAGTGGCCACACAAAGTTGATTTCTAAAGGAAAATCATTAAAAAATGTATGGAAATGAAAAGCAAAGGAGCGCCTCTTACCTGTGACAGACGAGAAGCTGAATGGTTGCCTGGATTGGTCGCGATCACCGTCAGAAGATTCTGCTCCAAAAGGACCACTGTTGCTTTCCACATGGTAAATAGTAAAAAGTAATTTCATTTTTTACCAATTAGACATATTTATAACTTTTTCGACGTTAAAAGAGCTTTAAAAGTTATTTTTGTCAAATATTTGCATATGTTATGTCGAAAATGGATTTTACGCTTGTTTGGTATGTGCAGCAGCAGGTTTTTGCGACTTAAAAAGATGGACACGAGTTGTATTTTATACTTTTTCGGACTCGGTAAATACACGAAAAAGTCACTCTGGAGTCATCTTTCAGCTCTTTTCTGACTCTCTAAATATGAAAAGATTGCCGAGGCCCTTGTCGTTTTGATCTCGTTAAAATGGACACGAATCGACATTCACCCGGTATAAGTTTAACCCTTTTTCGGGCCGGGATGGATTGATTACGAAAAAGGAATACCCTAGCCTATCGCGACTAGGAGGTTTTTCCGGATATTGTTTTCTACCTTTTCGGATTTGGGGAACTGTTTACGAAAAGGGACTTGTGGAGTTTTCTTTTCAGCTGTCTTTTCAAACTCTCTAAACATGAAAAGACGCCGAGTTCTTCCTTTGTCAGACTCGTTAAACCCTGATGACATCGGATATAGTCGAAATGACGTTCTCCGAGTTTCTCCTTCCTGGGACTCGTTAAATGCACCAGGATGGATTCGCCCGAAGGGCGGACTTATATCACAAGCATATGATATCCCCTTCAAGCTTGTTATTAAAAATAATTTGGGTACTCGCCAGAAATGGTGGGGGAAAAATGGAACCATCGTCGTTGTCGTCGGCAGTATGTCGCTCTTGAACATGGCACTTGTCTGCATTCGTGTCGGGTTGGGGACATCTCATCTCGCTGCTTCACTTTGCCTCCATGGGTTTGGATAATCTCTTTTGACCTCTCATCTGTTCACTGCCTCGTCGCCATGACCTTTGATCCGTTGATGTCAAATACTGCCAAGTCCATTGTCGTGCCGTTCATATGTTCAAGAGAAGTTGGCCTCTGCAAATATCAACCTTCCTCTGTTTCTCATATGATCCTGATTCGCAACAAAACATTATGTTCCTATGTCTCGTGTCGATGATGTGGGAATCATTATGGCCCACCTTCAATCAAGGTCACTTCCTGTCGACTTCAACTCATTATCCAGGAAGTTGGTCTAGAGACTCCTGATGGTACCTTGGAGCCTGCATGCCTCAATGGCAGGTTCGTCGCATTCGACGAGAGGTTTACATCATTGGCCTCCGATCGAGTGATTCTGCGGGTGTTCGACGTCAGCTCATTTATTCGCACGCCGTAGATTGTACCTGCAGTACCTTGAGGACCATTGTCATTATTGGTGGTTTCTCTCGCGTCGGTTAACAGCTTTCATTATTGGCTGGTAATCCGACGATGTTCTTGCATGTTCGACTTCAGCTCACACATTCACATGCTTGAACTTGTACTCTGTTGGGTCGAGATGGAGCGCAAGACCCTGGATTGTGTCTGTTGTAATCCAGGCTACGATTGTGGATTATTATCGTTATGTACATGACTCATTGATTGGATGGCTGCGACCATACCTGAGTCTATTTGTTTGATCTTAGTTGGATGGCTGCGCCCATACCCTGGATCCGGATTATAGCATACTCTGTTTCAGATGGCTGCGTCCATACCACTTATGCATCATGTACTTGAGATATCAGTTGTATCTTTCTGCGCAGGTTTTCCGACGGCGGGCCTTCAGTTGGACATGTTCTCGTAAAGCATTTCACCCCTCTCCCTCTCGGGCCTCATACTTTAGGGGGCATCTGTTACACAGTAATTTGTCACCGTCCTTACCATTCCCCATCCCGCACAATGGAGGACCCATTCTGTGACCTGTGAACATTGTCATGCCTTGAAATCATCATCGATGCATCCCTCTGAACATGAGCTTTATTTTCCCTTGAGACATCTCCTTGCAAAAGTCATAAAAAACAGCCCTTTTAGCATTGGCGCGGGCAAGCAGTTCAGTACTCGCGCCAATGGGGAAATTAATGCAAAGAGGTCGCGCCACCTGGCACTCTGTCATAGAGCCGTGGTCGCGCCACCCAATTTGGGAGTTGTTTTTTAAATATGGATGGCGGAAGTTGAATTCTAACAAATTCACAAACCATCACCTATCTTGAGTTGGGAGGTTGGCTGCGGGAGTTCTATGGAAGGAAGTGGTTTTGCCACCTCCCATGGAACCTTCCTTGTTGATAGGGCCAATCCCATAATAATAGGGATCCCAACTCCTCCTTCCCCATCTATAAAAGCTTGCTCAAATCAATGGCAAGCTAGTCTTGAAGTGCCTAAGCTCTGAATCTCCATATTCCCAAGAGCCTTTGTGTTGTAAAGCACCCTCTCTTTCCCTTAAGGCTGACTCAAGTAAGGATACCATTGTCACAAGACTCTGGAGAGGTCTTCCCTTTCCTTGGCGAGCTTTGCGAGACGTGGACGACTGGAGACCCGTCCGAAGGAGACCGCGACGTCAGAACTTGGTTGTAATCTTTCTTCGCTGGTTATTTAATAGATGATTATGATTATGGTTCCACTCTGTTTTCCATCATGTTAATGCGAGTAATGTCCTTTCTGACTGATGTTTAGTTACGTATGCTGGTTTCTATGCTTGTATCTGTTCGTTTCTTCTATGTGCAGGTGTTCATCCGCGGAGATCGTGGAGGGATTGTGATCTGCCGAGGCTAAGGAACGGGGACGCTTCTTCTTCAGATCCTAGCGTTGGAATCCAGGTAGGCTCTTATCTCCAGCCTTTTAATTCGTAATTAGGAACCTGCGTCATGACATTGTTTGTTTGTTGCTAGACCCCTGCTGGGCTAGTAGGGATCGCCTCTGTCCGCAGAGGGGATTTACCTTCTCAACAGAATGTTTGCAAAATTTATGGTTAGCCCTGTCTATCAAATATCTCTTTATTGCTAAGTTATGTTTTCAAGTTCCCTTTGTTGAGAATTAAACTTCTCTTTCCAAATCATTAATGTCCATCTCATTCCAAAAACAAAAGGATCCTGTGGCCAAGTTAGATTTTCCCTTTGATATCCCATATCCCTTGAAGAGTTTGTCATGACCTTATTTTGACTCCATTGCCCAATGAACTAGATATTTCCTCTTTCTGTCTATCTTTCCTAGACCTTTCATGTTCTACTGTATCAAATCAATCCAACCAAACAAACATCTGCACCTAATAACTAGTCTAAAATCCATAATCAAAGCACACAAGATAAACCTTTGCAAACAAATACTTGAGAGATCCCTCTCTGAGAACAGGAGGACTAGATCCTGGAGCTCTAAAGATTGGTTCTGATGTTTCCTTGTCTTTCGATTTTCCAAACTGTCAAAAAACAAGACACTAATATGACCATTGGTTCAGTTTAGTAACCATTGGAGTTGAGTTTTGTAACTTTTAAAAGAAATTTTCCATAATCCCAAACAACCAAGTCGAGATGACAAGAGCTCAAGCAGACGTAGCCTACGATATTTGGGTGAACTCCTAGATTAAATTTTTTGTTATGTATTGATGTTTATTTGTTGAATTATATGGTTGTTTTCCATTGTTGGAAAGAATTGTGAATTATGAATAAAACACGGTTCCCTAGACAGGTGCTAATCTAGAACAACAAGTTAAATACTATACGACTACTTTTCCTAACTAATAACAAACACACAGAATGGATTAGATGCTTACTTGGAATCCAAGCGCTTCCAAATGATTCCTTCTATTGCTTTCATTGTAGCTTCAAATTCTAGCCAGCTGTGCAAGATATTTCCTACAAGAATGAACACTAAATAGCAGAAGATAGCAATAATACACACACACACACACACACACAGAGATATATATATATATATATATGCAAGTTATTTTGCTAAATCAGTAAAGCATAAACCATATACATCAACTAAGATCTTGCAATATGGAAAATCAAAGCCAATACAGATGCATAGAGGGAAAATTAAGCTATATTATTTATTAATGATAGAAGGGGAGGTTACAACCAAATGAATGATTTTGTGTCACCATCTCCAACAGCATCCCAACCTCATCACAATGCAGATATCTCCAAAAAATTGTCACTCAAATCAATCTCTTCAATGAAAAATCCACCAGCATTTCTCTACACAAATTCTTCCTTCTCAAACACTAAGATCTATGCTCAATTTATAGAGAGGCTGAGGTATTTTTACAATCAATGACCTTCCAATAATAGGCAAGACATGTTCCCAATCTTGTAGATGTCAAATGGACACATGGATTTGAAGTTTGACACATGTGAACTCTTCTAGAAGGCACTGGCCAAGTGGAGATTCTGGAACAATGAGAATTTCGCTCCCAATGTGACCAATGCACCCATAGATGTCGGGAAGTGCTTTTCATAGCAGCCTTACATGGGGCCACCTTCATATGCAACACACTTAGTCCCTTTAGAGGCAGCATTGATGAGCTCCCATATGATATATTATAAACTTAAAACCTTGGAAACCTTTGCAGATGAAAGTCTTTGATTGATCTATCTTGTTCTTTGTCTTAAGGCATATAGAAATTGAAATGTTAGGGAATAATAGACCCTATACATCAGTCCTGGAGATGATTCCCAGTTAACCAGGTCATTGGGAATGATGCCCAAATTGACCTATAACAATTTCCCCTTAAAGCATGAAGTCAAAATAATAACAACAATGTTTTGATTGAAATGATTTACACTGTGATGAGCTAGAAATGAAGTGGAATGGTGACTTGCATCAATATTACAATACATTACATCATGATATATCCTCTTGATCATAATTTTTGAGGGTAGGAATTCCCATATTCAACACATAAACAATCTAATAACATGTACATAATTCAGAAAGTCGTCGACATTGGAATGTTGCCCAATGAAGACATGCCTACAAATATAGGCCCATGTTTGAATGACGATCTGTATGTAAGGTCACCGTACAGATGATGTGTACAACAATCCTGAAATCACAGCCCGGATGGCTGAAACTAGATCTGGGGTCTTCTTATCTCGTTCACTCAATCATTCGGGTACAATTCTAGCCATGCGAATACATGATTTGTCATCGAACATGGAAAGACATCATTTGATTACCAACCAATGATGTGAGCTATTAACAAACACAAGAGAACCACCATTGATGTCAATGGCCCTCGAGGTATTTTAATACGTTTCGTAAGGCATGAATATATGATTTGATGTCGAACTCCAAACAAAATCTTTCGGTCAAAGGTCCGAAAGTGAGGATCTTGTCGATGCTGTAACAAGCCTCATGGTCCTGGATAATGATTTGTTGTTGACAATAAGTCACCTTATTGTGAAAAAAGAGTTACTCATTTCACAGAAAAGGGTATGACTTGATATAGAAATTTTCAGGGATGACAGTCATGAGAATAAGGGTTTATGAGTATTGTAGAAGGATGAGTTTATTCACTGGATGACTTCTCTTGAACATATCAGTAACAGTGTGATGATTTGGTAGCATTGACCCAAAACCTAAGTGAAGGTATGATGAACCATAGGTATGAATGAGCCGTCAAGATGATTAACCAACCCAAATAGTCACGAACATGCAGTGAAGGAAGTGTCATGTTCAAGAGCGACTTGCTACCATAAAGAATTTTTTCTCACTTTTCCCAAATTTTCCCCCGTCATTTTTCAACCAGTCCCTCTTTATTTTTTAACAAGATTGAGGAGCATAACATTTTCTTGATCTATAATTCAACCCTTCGAGCAAATAAAGTATCACTATTTAATAATTTAATGAGTCTAGCGATGAATGAAACTCGATTCTTGCCATGATCGACAAGCCCATCACCATTTTATGTTTTAACGAGCATAACGATAGTGATAGCCCGGTCCTTTTTCATATTTATAGAGTTTGAAAAAGAGGAAAAAAGAAAACTTCATAAGTACTTTTTCGTAAATTTGTTGCTCATATCCAAAAAAGTGCAAACTAATATCTGAGAGAACCTCTTTGGTCATGTTTAACCAAAGTATTCCTTTTTCGTAAATAATATATCTCAGCTCGGAAATGGGTTAAACTTATACTGAGTAGATATCAATTCATTTACTTTTACGAGCTCGAAAAGACAAGTGCTCGGAAATATTTTCACATTATCAAAGTCTGAAAAGAGCTGAAAGAAGACTCCAGGGGTTTATTTTTTGTTTTTATCGAAGCTTGAAAAAGAGATAAAAGTGTGCTTCAAATCCTTTTTCATTTTTAACAAAGCTCGAAAAATAAGGAGAAAAAGTATGCTTTGTGGTTAAGTCAATCTTGAAATAAATCTGCACGACTAATATGGTCAACAATTGTAAGATCTATTTCAGAACAACATAAAATGGATTAAAAATACATGTTTCATTATAAAAACATAATAAAAATATATTCATAGTAAGAAATATGATTTGCAAATAATTAAATGACTATTAAAAAGTTTTTTTACTATTCATTTCTACCATTCCATAGTTACCATTTTCATTTTGGAGCTCTGAACCTGATTTTACCCCCAAAATTCAACTGTTGATTTCATGAAATTAGTAAGAATGTTTTGAATGCCCCCTACAAGAGCACATGTTGAATGCCCCCTGCAAGAGAAGATTCCCCCCAATCTTCATTTCATTCATCTAAGTATATTACTGGTTACTAATAGCTGGATGGAATGAAGGTTCATTATAGGGGAGGATTTGTTTCATTTTTTAACGAGATTGACACAGGAAAAGGACTATATGCTCATTACCTATTTAATTTTTTAATGAGGTTAACACAGTAAAATAAATATCCTCAAAATCACTTGCTTTATTTTTTAACGAGGTTGACACAAGAAAAAAGAACTATCCTCATAATATGTTTCATTTTTAACGAGGTTGACAGAGTAAAAGAACCATCCTCATCGTGCAGTTGGAGTAGTGAGTGTGCTCTGGAAAAGACGTAGTCTAATGAATTCATCATTTAAGGAGTTTGTTGAGCACCATAAATGATAAGTTATAAAATGCGTTGACGGGTCTTCTCCAAGGTTTTCATTGAATTTTGGAATTGCTGAGGGTAATTTCTATGAAAGCACCGACCACCAAGGAGAATTACTGATGGGACTAGCTTGATATTTCACTGAAGATGTGAATAAAGGATCAAGTCGTTCAGTACTCATAATGGAGGAACTAGATAGGATTCCAGATGATGACATGGGTGAATTCAATGGACAAAACATCGAAGATGAAGCAACAATAGATGTTGTCACAGCTGAAATAGATGGTTCAGTCTGGGATGTTATCTCAGCCATGGTAAAATGACCCAATGTATACCCTATAGAATCTACAGTAACTCGAAGTGAAACAAAATCAATAAAAGTAGACGAAGATGATTAAGGAAAAGACTCGTATAGGTAATGCTCCTACCAAAAATGAGTTGGAGTTAAAGGTGTCTCTTCGTGTGATATTTCTTCAATCGAAATCAAACCAGGTGGAAGAACTTCACCATCAAGCCCAAATTATATTTCAAGTGGTTGACTGCGCAATATGGGAGACTCAATGGCTACAATAGATTTTGGAGTTACCAATACAGGAACAACTTCCAGTTGTTCGACTTCGGGATCAAGATTTTCTCCACTTAAGGAATATAGCAACTGAAATATAAGGGGATGATAGACCATATTTCATTGGTCCTGGGGATGATGTCCAGTTTGACCAATATCAACTGCCCCCTAAAGCATAATGGGATCCGGATCAACTTCCAGTTGAACAACGTCGGGTTCGGGAGATATTCTCTCATAGATTGGATGGATCGTGACCATGGGTAGCTGTGAGGACTCTATCCCAACAACAGTATGCAAACTGGGATTTGTAGAAACAACTCGTGCCAACTCTAGTATGGGAAGATGATGCTTCACCAAAGGTATTTATAGTACAGGTTTCGATAGAGTGATGTCACCTTCGCCGACCATGAGTAATTTATGGTGGTAAAGGTGGTTTCAATGCTATTCTACACGAATGATGGGGGAAAGGATTTTTTTCTTCCACAATGACTGATTTATTTTAACCAAAAAAAAATAAAAAAAATTAAAGGGTAATTCTAGGCAAAAGGTTTACCAAGAAACTGTGAACTGCAAAACACCTCCTGGCGAACCAAGAAGTACGGGCAGACAATCTCCCCGAATGTTGTGTTTGGTGTATCGCAAGTTACAAGGTGGGCGACTTGATTCACTATGGATGCATAGCAACCTAAATTTGTCCTCCCAAATATACCCGAAGGTACGTGGAGGCCCAAGTCCATATTAGCGTTGTCTAATGTGAAACCACACAGTGAGAGAACCCCTTTATACTTTTTGTACTATAACACCTCCCGATATACCCAAAAGTACATGGAAGAGCTACGATATACTTACGTATGTGGAGTGAGGTATCACACTCGAAATGTATTGCAAACAATTAACGACAGTTGTTATGTTTTACGACGTCGGAACACGTCTCTAGCCTAGACTTTCTAAATGTTATCGTTATGGTTCCAATGCTTTGTTAGGTAAATTGAGATTAATTCTATGTTGATCTTGCTTAACAATTTTCCTTTCAAAGGTTCACCGCAATGATGTATTGGAAAATTGATTAAATGCAATTAAGAATGATAAGCAATCTTTCACTTTTAGTTTTTCAATGAAAATCCTAGCTACTAGAGGGAAAGAGCAATCAATTTGTGAGCAACAAATCAGAGAATACAAACTAAATGTAGATTTCCTAATTGTTCATTTTTGCAAAACACACAAACCACTACATGCAAATGCATATTTTTCTTTTCAGCTCTTTTAATGTTATGAATGTAGAAAAGAAACTAAGTGCACTAAATCAACAAAATCAACTACCTTTTACTTCTGAGAAATGAGGAATACAAACAACAATTTCTCTTTGGAAGGAAAAATGAGGAATGAAACAACAATTTCTCCTATCAGGAAATGAAGAATTTATGACAATTTACTTTTTCAAAAGCAAATGGATCTAATGTGAGAATAAAAATACTTTGAAATTAACATGCCAATGATAAATAAAAATGATTTCAACAAACATTAAACAAATTTTCTTTCAAAGGAGGAAGAGGTAGATGAATTCACTAGTCAATATGAGGCTCAAGCTTCTCAAAACACATCAGAAAATAAATTGAAACAAAATGCAAAGACAAACTCAAGGGAATTTGGATGGCTTCAGGAGGAAACACAGTCTCTAAAGGGAGACAGTGTTTTGCAATGCAAGCCTGAAAGGGAGACAGTTCTATGCAAAGCACTATGTCTTGTCCAAGAGTGTGTTGGGCGCAGTGTCAAAGGAAAAACATAGCTATTTAACACACTTCTTTTACAAATTTGAATCTTAAAAATCCTATTCTTTGTGAGTAAAAAATACTAGATGAATAAACAAAGAAAATCAAAGGCTAAAACACCTAGGATAAAGAGTAATATCCCCAGCGAAGTCACCAATTTGTTGGACATAATTGTGAATTATACATAAAACACACTTCCCTAAATAGGTGCTAATCTAGAACAACAAGTTAAAGACTATACGACTACTTTTTATAACTAAGAACAGACACACATAATGGATTAGATGCTTACTTGGAATCCAAGCGCTTACAAATGATTCCTTCTATCGCTTTCGTTGTAGCTTCAAATTCCAACCGGCTGTGCAAAATATTTCCTGCAAGAATGAACACTAAACAACAGAAGATAGCAATAATACAGATGTCTATTCAATTTAGTTTTCTAAATCAGTAAATCATAAACCATATACATCAACTAAGATCTTTCAATATGGAAAATCAAAGCCAATACAGATGCATATAGGGAAAAGTAAGTTGTATTATTTATTAATGATAGAAGGGGAGGTTACAACCAAATGACTGATTTTGTGTCACCATCTCCAGCAGCATCCCAACCTCATCACAATGTAGATATCTCTAGAACATTGTCACTCAAATCAATCTCCTCAATGAAAAATCCACCTGCATTTCTCTACACACATTCTTCCTTCTCAAACACTAATATTTGTGCTCAATTTATAGAGAGGCTGAGGTAGTTTACAATAAATTAATTTCCAATAACAAGAAATACATGTTCCCAATCTTGTAGATGTCAAATGGACACATGGATTCGAAGTTTGACACATGTGAACTTTTCTAGAAGGCATTGGCCAAGTGGAGATTCCAGAACAATGATAATTTCTCTCCCAATGTGACCAACGCACCCATAGATGTCGGGAAGTGCTTTGCAGCGTAGCCTTGCATGGGGCTACCTACATATGAAATACACTTAGTCCCGTTATAGGTAGTTTTGATGAGCTCTCATATGATATATTATAAACTTAAAACCTTGGAAACCTTTTGCAGATGAAATTCTTTGATTGATTTGTCTTGTTCTTTGTCTTAGGGCATATAGCAATTGAAATGTTAGGGAATGATAGACCCTGTACATCGGTCCTAGAGATGATGGCCAGTTAACCAGGTAATTTGGAATGATGCCCAAATTGACCTATAACAAACATGTTTAATTTCAGCAAAAAAAAAATGGACTTAAATCACTTAAACAGTTAAAAAACATACACCTGTTCCAAGTATAAAATTCTGCAAATGTCAAGTATAAGCTAGATATTTTATTTTTTTAACTGAGTGGGAGGTTCTTGAAAAGCATAACAAGTTATCCAACCCATTTTCAAATCACTCATGTACAAGTAATGTGGTAAATCAAGAGTTTGGATAGAGGGGGAATTCATAAACACCTGGATATGGTACCTATACAACCTTGAAAATCTTCCTTCACATGTGAAATACTTCATTATTAACATCATCAAAGGAACATATTTGTTACGGAGGTGTCTGAAAGGAAAGAGTTAATATGGTTCCTCCTTAGCATGAGGTTTGAGAAATTTTTTGTAATATTCAATGTCTAATTCCATGCCCTTGAACCACTTCTCTCCATGATAAGTGTGTTGGTGGATTTGGTGTAGAAGTGTACCAATTCACACTTTCTTAAGAGGAGTGGTCACTGCCTCTTAAGTTTCTGGTCATATGCAGATAAACAAAAGAGTTAGCAGGTTAGTGAACATGCTATGAAACATTAATAACACTAAATAATGATATAGTATGCATATGTAGAGAGAAAACAAGACTAAACTAAACAAAAACACGAAAGCTCATATAGATTCAAACAAAAAAATAATACTAAAGGTGGCATCAATGTACCCTCTTATTGTTTGCTATTAGGAATGAAAGATAGTATGTTTATGTACTTTCCAAGGGGCCCTTAGAGCTATGGAGTTCTAAGATCCGATGCAAGGATGTTTTTACCTTATAGGTGCTTGGTGTAAGGTCTCTCTCTCTACTCCAAAGGATTGGAGTTTTTTCGATGGAAAAAAACCAAATCCCCTCTCTACTTTTGCTCTGGATTACACACTATTGGATTGCTTCAAAGAAATTTTGGCCAACATAACAATGTGCTCTCTTTTTGTTCATCTATTGGTGGCTTTTTATAGATGAATTCAAATTTTCCTTCCCTCTCTTGGTACATTGATGGTTGATTACCCAAGAGAGGGGGTTGATTCCATTGTGTGCCACTTGATTCCATTGTGTGCTCCCCTTTAGGTAATGTTTAGGTGGCTATTCTTTGTATGAGGTAGCCTCAAGTGTGGTATCATTTTCCTAGAGTGCTTGAGGTCCCGAAAGTGACTTCCGCCACTCGTGTCCACGAAACTTGAGTGAAAGCCACACAATGTGTGCCTATCATATAAAATTACTACGAAGGCGCATTCTTCTAAGCAGTCTGAGTAATTTGATTTTCCCTTGGAAATTAGGGGATTTTTAAAATTTTCATATCCTATAATGTGCCCCAACCCTATAAACTTTCCTGGATGACATTTAATAATATCATCTGTCATTCGATTTTCTAGTGATAATGCTTGCCCTTAATGTGAGTTTTAGGAAGAACTGTATAGCCGAAATACATTACAGTTTCCTTTCTGTGTACTGTGTGGAGAGAGAGAGAGACTAGCATGTAGAAAAAAGTTGGAAACGTCTTACACCAGGTCAAAGAGTGACCATGTCCTGTTGGGACCTTGTAAGAAATAGTATGATATAATAAATACAATTTTTCTAAGAGGCGGGCATGTCCCATGCTCGTGATGCTTTGGCTAGCTAAACAAATCTACCTGATAGATACAGATTATGTCCGTGTCACTAGTATGATAGTGATCTGTTGATTTGGTTGATGACAATGATTGCTGACACCCTCAGGGGCATTTTTTCTTTGACAATAGGTGGAATGTGGTACCCACATGCATAAGTTTTGTATGGAATATAAATTCTCATTGTATGCATGGGTGTATGAATGGGACCTTCTTGTGTAAGAATTTTTGAAGGAGATGCTTATAATGGCATGGGTCTTCGATGAATTTGAGCAAAGTACAATGGTTGTAAGGTACAATACCATATTTACATGAAAGCTTGTGTTGTAGTCGAATTGTAATATTCCTAATTAGCCCAAGCTAATAGGAATATACTATTTTTTACATTTTCTTGTTGTAAGAATAAAATTATGAAATCATTGGAATAACTCCTACGCTTGACAAAAATAACAAAATAAATGCATGCCCATGTGAAGAAGGCTAAATGCAGGCTTCTTGACCAAAGCATACCCTTATGTGTGAAAGAGTTAAGTCATTTGGTAGGGTCAAATGGACCAAATCAATAACGTTGTCTAGATACATTGAACCACCTAGATGCCCAACTCGAGTTTTAGTTGGAGGCTAATCATGTGAATGCAACTTATTGAGATGGTTTAGGGTTTGGCGAAGTTCCATCTTATTTACGGAGGAGAGGGGACAACATGAGAGAGGTTGTTGATGATAATACTATTTATGAAGGATTTTTCTTCTTAGAGACTTCTCATTCTCTGGATTTTTAGCTGAGAATAGTGTTGTTTAGCACTAGGGTGTTCCTGATCGGGAATCCCACCTCCTTCCTTGAGAGGCCTCTTGGAGGAGTCTTGCATTTCTTGACCACAATCAGGCATTTGGCCAAGCTCTTCTTCCAACTACAATGCAGATCCTATTGAGGGTTTGGTTGTCTTTGTAAGCTGCAGCAAGTGGAGGCTAGATCTATTCAAATCTAAGCCATTCTAGTGCCTCTTTCCACTGGGAAAGTCTTCTATCCCATTGGCAAGAGAGTATTGGATGAGGAGAGCTCATTTTCAAATCTTGGCTTGAGGCCACATCATGCTTTAGAGCCTACAGTGTAGTCCATCTTCCAGAACTATGTTATTTTCAAGGAGAAAGTTGCAGGGTTTTTTGGCACTTCAAGGGGGAGAGATCTCTAGTGTTGCAAATCTGCCATTCACTGTGGTGATTCGTGGGTTACAGATCTAATCCATGTTCCATTACGATATGATCTGAATACTGATGTATTTTCTTAAGAAATTCTGAATCATTCTGCAGATGAGCTGCATTAGATCTCAAATCTACTCCATGTACTACATTTTCTGCTAAAAACCCCAAGGGGCTTTTGAAGAGGAGACTCTATAGTGTACAGATCTGATATAGATCTATATTTTTGTACACAAATCTACTCTAGATCTGAATTGTAACATACAACTCTTTTCAGCTAATAAAATAACGCTGTCAAGCTTGTACAATCATATCATATGGTTGCAACCTCTTATTTTGAGCCAATCTTCATGTAAGTCTATTTCTTTCTGTTTTATAATGAAAGGGCTTCAATATAACTCTGATTTTCTATTGTAAACCATCATATTGAGCCTCCATATTTTCCTCCTGAATATATTGGCTGAAATGCATTATTTTCTGAGCATTTTTGTCACATAGTGTTGTAGTCCCTTCTTTGGGCAATTTTCTAGCTGTACTAGGTGTGGGAGATATGTTTAACCCACCTAGAAATATTTGTTTCTTATCTCCTCTTGGATTTTGGTCTTAGATTATTATATCTAAGGGATCCAAGGGCTAATTTCATCTTCTGTAGTATCCATTTTTTAGCTAGCTAGCAATCCTGATTTTCGGATACTACAGTGGTATCAGAGCAACTATCTTGGCACAGCCTGTGCTTTGCTTATTGAAGAGCCAATATGTATTTTCATGGAAGGAAAATACTGATGAAGAAGTGTAGTTACACTAAAGACATAGAAGACAAGGGTCCAAACCCTTCATCTGGAATATTGAAAGGGAAATAGCTTTCAAAAACTCTGTTCCAAACTATGCATGAGCTGGAGAATGAAATCAGGGGAATGAGGAATGGAAGAACAACATATCTCTTGAAGAGGTTTTCACATGAAGGAATCCCCACTTCCTCATCTTATTTGTGTGAGCATTCAGCCACACAATCTGATCTACAACATTGTAGCATGCCTACATTCCTTGCAAGAGGAGAGGAAGAGGGGAAGACACCAAAGGGGGAGACTCTTGGTGACTATCTCCGAGAATATGAATCTCAGTCTAAAATATTAAGAGAGAATTTAAGCTTTCCAAAGTTTTTTCAACTTAAAGAAGAAAGAATATCCAGTAGAAATATGAGGAGAAGAGGGTGCATGCAGCACACCTTGGGTAGAACCTTCCTACCTACTTTTGATGGGTCACCTAAGAGCTCAGCCAAGTCTTGGGTAGAGAAGCTGGACACATAATTTCAGTTGCATCAAGTTTTTGAAGAAGAAACCATAAGAGTAGTAGTGTTGCACCTCCAAGGTAAAGCATATGCCTGGTGGTTGTTTGAGTCTTCTTCATTGAAAAATGTAAACATCTCTACTTATGCAAAGTTCACTAGGAGGTTGGTGAAGAGATTTGATTCTATACAACATCAGCACCTCCCATAGGAATGGAAATCATTGGAATATTCAATACATATTCCCCCATGGTTAGCTTGATATTATGGAATTTTCCAGAGCAATTTATAGTTCCTCCATTTGCAACCATCACTTGACATTCTAGTGCTGGGTATAGGAAACAATTCAATTCCTTGGCTACCTTATAATGAATAAAATTATGGGTACTACCTGAATCAATCAACATTATTACCTTTTTCTTCTTGATATGTCCTTCTATCTTGAGATTTTCAGGAGTGGTAATTCCTACCAATGCATTACATGATACGGTCGAACTCATTTCTTCCTCTTCTTGGGTTGGTTCCTAGTGTATATCCTCTTCTTGTTCATTTTCTTATTCCTCTTCACAATCTATGTAAAATAATTTCTTCTCAACACACTTATGACCTTTAGTGTATTTTCTATCACAACTGTAGCAAAGCCTTTTTTCTCTTTTTTCTTCCAATTATTGTGGTGTCAACCTTGTAGGTTGTGGAAATCTAGGAGTAGCAACACTTCCCTCTTTATAGAGGTGAGTGGTAGGCTTCCTTGTCACCATAATTTTACATTCATTTTTTCTTGCCAACCTGAATGCCTTCTCCAATGAATCAGGTTCCGAAATGTGAACTTCATTTTGGATGTTATCCTTTAAAGTACCTACAAAGAGATCAATCATGTGTTCCTCTGGAATATCAGTTACCCTTATATTCAATTTTTGGAAGTCCTCAATGTGCTCCCCCATTAAAACCTTTTGTTTGAGATTTATCAATTGGCTAAAGGAGGTGTTTCTCTTTGTATCCTCATAATGTGCTATCATTTCCTCTATAAAAATTGACCAAGTGACAATTTTTTTATGGGAGAAAAGCTATCGATACCATACAAATGTATTTTTTTCTAAATGTAAATATGAAATGCGTACCTTTTGTGTGTTTTTCACATTATGGAGATCAAAATATTGCTCCATCTATAGTATCCATGTTACAGGATCCTTTCCATCAAACTTCCTCATATCCATTTTTGGAATATGGTGGTTCTTCCCGCCAACATTAAATTTTATGAAATCACGATTAACATTTATTTTGTTCTCATCATGAGTTTCCTCTACTATATTTTCACCATTAGGAAACATTTCTTGTATCAATTTTGTCAAACCTTCCATGTCTGCTTTTAGATCATTCCTCATGTTTTCCATTTTCTCATTGATCTTAGCTTCCATGTCATCCATCTTAGATTCCATGCTAACTTCCATGCCATCTATCTTAGATTCCATGCCATATATTTTATATTCCATGCCATTCTTCAAACCATCCATCTTATTTTCCATGCCTTTCTTCAAAAATTCCATGTCATTTTTTGTTGCTCTTTACGAGAGCGAAATTTGTTGCACTTGCTCTTGTAATTTTGATATGTCATGTTGCTATTCTTCATCTTCATGAGTCATAGTAGAGCTTTCTAAAGGCTTAATGGGTGTTGAATTATTTTTAGTGGCCATTTTAGAATCCAATACAGATATCTGTTCTACAATATGCCCTTGGAATCAATTCAACTTGATTCTTCAAACAAGACTTATGCAATACAGAAGAAGAAAAAATACACACCTTTTACTTGCTTTTAAGGAGCTCAATATTGAAATTGAATTATCTCTATAATTAAAAATCCTTAATATCTGAAATTGAGCCCTATATTAGCCCTCTAAAGCTTCTTTAAAATTCCATAGGTATGATCTGATTTGGATTCTTCAAGGAAAATTTATGTCCAATCTCCCACAATGACCCAATTTTGGAGTGGTTTAGTAGAGCAAACTTGTACGAATTGCCACGTGTCATTGTTTCCTCTTTTGGCTCTGAAATTCATAGACTGAAAACAAGAGTCTTTCTACTTATGGCCACTTTTTACAGCATTCCAATCCGATGCTCAGAGAGAGAGCTATGAATATTTTCCCACGATCACCTCTTTGAGATGAAATTCAGAAGCCTCAAAAATCTCTAACTTCCAAAGACCATATCTCTGAAAATATTGAGAACCAATATCTGAAATTTTGTGATGATATTCCTCAAGATTGCAGCTTCGTACTCTAAAATTTTCAACTTCTGAACCTTCGTAGAAAAAAGGTTATTACGAAAATACCACGATGACCTGTTTAGGTTAAATTTAGGAGCCTGCAAAATTACCTAACTTGCATAGAACATATCTCTGAAAATATTGCAAATCAAGCTCTGAAATTTTGCAAAGATGTTCCTTAGGATTTAGGCTTCGTATCTTAAAAAAATTATATTCTAAACCTTCATATAAAAAAAATTATAGTGAAAATTCGACGATGACCTGTTTGGAGCAACGAAAGCCTAGAATCTCAAAGCTCTGATACCAAATTTTGTGAAACCAACTCCAAAAAGAGAAGAAAAGAGATATCAACGCCTTAGAAATAAGCCACTTCAATGGGGAAACCTCCAATACATTACATAAATGAAAAATTCTTGGATGATTCAAATTACAAAACCTCCTTTCTATATATAGGAGTCCATGGGGCCACAATGTAATCCTAGCCGACCTAACAATAATAATTTAAGGGCACAATAATAACAATATGGGGGTTACAAGGGTCCAATAATAAAAATAAGGGGGTTACACTAACAAAAATAAGGAACTATACTAGTAATATAGGGACCTAACAGACATCAGGCCACAACATGCTCTAGAGCCTATAACATAGTCCATCTTCCAAAACTGCGTTATTTGCAAGAAGAAAGTTGCAGGGTCTTTTGGCACTTCAAGGAGGAGAGATCTCTAGTGTTGGGAATCTGCCCTTCACTGTGGTGATCCATGGATTACAAATCTAATCCATGTTCCATTCAGATCTGATCTGAATACTGATGTATTAGCTTCAGAAATTCTGAATCATTCTGTAGATCAACTGCATTAGATCTCAGATCTACTCCATGTACTACATTTTCCACTGAAAACCCCTAGGGGCTTTTGAAGAGGAGACTCTATAGTGTACATATCTGATATAGATATATATTTTTGTACACAGATCTACTCTAGATCTGAAGTGTAACATACAACTCTTTTTAGCTAATAAAATAATGTTGTCAAGCTTGTACATTCATATCATATGGTTGCAGCCTCTTATGTTGAGAAAATATTCATGTAAAGTCTATTGATTTCTATTCTATAATGAAATGGATTCAAAATAACTTTTATTTTCTATTGTAAAAATCATATTGAGCCTCCATATTGGCCTCCTGCATATATTGGGCTGAACTGCATTATTTTCTAAGCAGTGTTGTCACATAGTGCTGCAGTCCCTTCTTCGGGAAATTTTCTAGTTGTACTAGGTGTGGGAGATCTATTTAACCCACCTAGAAAGATTTGTTTCTGATATCCTCTTGGATTTGGGTCTTATATTATCATATCTAAGGGATAAAAGGGTTTTTTTCATCTTCTGTAGTAGTTATATTTGAAAATTTTGTTTTTCAGACATGCTTAGTTAGGAGTCCCGATTTTGGGATATTACAGAATGTTAGGAGGATCGATCACATTTGTGGGAAATGATGATTCCCACAATGCCACTCAAGGATTTCCCTATTATGGTGAGGGTAAATCCAAGGTGCTGCTTCCCTTTTGAAAAATAGGGGTTGATGTCGACAAAAAGGAAGTCTCGACCGAACGATGTAGTTACTGGTTCAAGGGATCAGGATCTTGGATGTGATAGGTTTAACATAGGCATGATGGTGAGGGATGCATGAAAACTAATGATGGGGATTCATTGGCCCAAGGTCAAAGTATAAAAATCAGCTTGGCAGCATTCAAAACTATTTCTAATGAGTAAATCCCTAGCGTCGGTAGGACGTCCAGGGTGGGTATGTGTTGGTTATGAATGTCATGGTGGCTTATGCATGAAAGGTGTGATACTCCGACCAAGTGTGACCAAGGACTCCTTCCATGGGAGAAAAAATGGATGAATGAGTGGGGTACGTTGTTCGCCATTTAATTTCATTGTACACTTACCAGAAGAATGAAACAATGGGTTTTTGATAGTACAGAACACAAATACAAGTGCCCCAAAACATGAAAGGGCTTGCTCACTAATGATGTGAGGAGGGTGTTTTTTCTAAGGGTGGGGGCCCCATTGTTTGGCCACTTGTGTGGGGGTGATGAAGCGAATGGAAAGTATTGAGGATGGGTTATGCTGATGGAGGTATGGTAGTACCAATGCGAGGTGCGGCGGTGCGATTTCGATCTGCTTGCAAAACCTAGTAGTTCGGGAAAGGTGTTTTATTTTGATATGGTAAAACTTGACTTGATGCATGGTGGAATTCTCTACATTCTTCCCTCTTTTATTGGTGTTCTTGGTCATAACCATTGGTTTTGCGATGGAAATTTCCTTTGAAGGGATGTTTGTGAAATTCTCCTTTACATATGGGGCTTCCTCAGGACTGAGGGGGATTAACCTTGTAGAGGTGATGCGTGTTGGGCCAAGAAGAAGGTACGTTTCACTCCCATATTTACCATGATTTGTCATTTAATTTTTTATATTTTCCCTTCATCTTAGCAATAAAGTAAAGGAAAATAATGCAAAAATAAGGTAGAGTGAATTAGTGATAAAAGATGTGTTTAATAATGTAAAAACTAGTTTGTCACTCTCTTTATTGACAGGGAAGCAAAACAGCCAAAATGCTGACCAGGATGACCAAAAGACAGCAGACAAGGAAGGCGAATGGAATCATATTGACTCGTATGAATCAGCAGAAGATGTAGAGGCACACCTACCCTTTGAGTGCTCAGTCAATAGCCATGAAGAAACAGGGTCTCATAATGAGAAAGATTCGTTACTACTTTTGAATTCGCCTTTTGTTATAAAAGGTTGAAGGTGAACAAGACAAGGGATAGTTACTGTATTATAATCTTCCTGTAATAAACGTATTCGGACAAAATCGTAAATTTTTTGCTAATGTATTTCTCTGCAGATTAATGAAGAATTTGGTGTTTTTAGGATAAACAACTTCTTAGTATTCCTCAGCATTAGGCTTCTAGAGGCTTTGGGCCCAGCCTTGGGGGTTTCCCTACTACTTATGTGCTATACGTTTATTTACAGAATTTGCATTTCCAGTTATCCATTGTGTTTCATAACATTATCATTTAATTGGTTAATCGTAGGCATGAGATGTTATAACATCCTTTTCCCTAGACTAGATTTATCATTCATGTCCTCTTATTTGGAATTGATGCTTTTACATTTGTTATACTAGTTTTAGCACGGTTGATGTTCAATTCTGCATATAGCTAATGTTTTTATATTTTCATCATAACTATGAGTGTTTGGTTGATATTTAATTCTGAAGGATGTTATTAGTTGATTAAAAGAGAATTCCATTGCAAAATCTAGAATAATTGATTTTTGTTCAATTTATTAGGATTGTTGTTCAATTCATTAAGGTAGTTGTTCAATTCATCAAAGCCTGATGTTTGATTGCAATCTCTTCTTTTCAGTATTGAATGTTTATTTTTGCATAAGCTTAGAACATAATTAGCTCCTTTGAATAGTCTAAAGTATTTCATAATTCACTTTCAATTTGGTTTGATTTTGTTGGGGTCCTGTGATTTGGCTGATTCGAAAACCAAATGACAAGGCAACATTCAAACCAAGCTTTAGAGCTCTAGGACCTAACCTTTCTAGTCTTAGAGGTGGATCTCTCAATTGTTTGCAAATATGTAAGCTTGTTTGCTTTTAAAGGTTGATTTTAGGCTATTTATGAAGCATGAGTTTGTTTGATTGTTTGGTTGGGCATGATGATCTAGGCAGCATAGATAGAAAATGGAAATATCTAAGTCATTGGGCAATAGAGTAAAGAAGAAGTTATAACAAGATCGATCAAATGGATATGGGATATCAAAGGGAAAATCTAACTTGGCTAGTGGATCTTGGGTTTGGTGGATGAAATGAAATGGACATTAAGGATTTAGAAAGAGAAGTAGAACTAAGGGCATTTAAGAATCCTTAATTATATGTACTTCTCAACAAAGGGACTTAAATCATTATCAGAATATGAAGAGGCATTCCATATACAAGGCTAACCATAAATTCTATAAATCACACTTCAACAAATAATAACTCCAAGACAAACTTTTCAAATGAAATCTAGGAGTCGAGGAACACTCTATTTCATCCAAATATTTCACCTTCAAGGATAAGAAAACATTCAAGATTCAAAAGTAACTGCATTCATAGAAGAGGGAACTCCTAGACATCTTAGACTACATCTATAAAGACCTTCAAAATAATTATCTCAGCAAGAACAAAGGATATGATCAAAACAGACCTCTTTGGCAGACTGTAAACAATGGTACTTTAAAGGGAGACTTCAGAAACAATTTTTAAGTAGCAGCAAGTAAGCAGGGAAAACCATAAATCATTCTTGAGGCCAACTGTTTGAACTATTTCTGAAATAAACAAGCTTTTGGGTTCAAAAGTAGTTAAACTACTCAATAAAACCTTCAGCAGATTAAAACATAAAGGCAGTGAAGAGTAAACAGGCCTAAGGTGCTTCTAGGAGACATTTCTTAGCTTAAGTTTTTTACTCTACTGCAAGCAAGAAATGATGAAACAGAATGGAAAATAGGAAAAAACATTAATATATTAGAATACATCACAACATCCATGCTCAAGGATCCAATGATAGAGCATTCTCATTAAAAAAACATGTCAAAACATCATTAATCTTCCAAAACTTCAATTTCTTCTTAATCTTCAGCTAGACTATGTACAACTTTAAAAAGTTTGAATGCCAGCAACCAACCCTTAACAAAGAGCTCCTCATAGAGTATTTATAGAAGAATGAGGAGGTGGAACTATTCTTAGGGTTTGAGAGTCATTAATTATAGAGTAAATGCATTCCTAACCTTGAATACCATGCAAAGCATAAGGTAGGAAGATGTTCAACTACTTCTCTATGCCAATAACTCTGTCTTAACTTCTAAGGAAAGATAGCTGAAAATTTTGACTTTGCAGCCTATTTTTGTCTTCTATAATAACTGCATAATAGCTTAAAATATATTTTATCCATGTAATAACTGTTTTTTTCCTTTATAGGCAAAAAGTGGGTCAAAAGTGTTAGCTAGATATTTTGAAGAAATAACTGCTTATGTTTAATTTATTCGAGGCTATTCTAGCCTAAGTTTTCTTGATTTAATCATAAAACTGCTCTTCAGGCCCTTTTAGCCTTGATTTTTCTTTTTAATTAATCGTCTTCACTATATTTCTCTATTTTTTCTTCTAAACAACTACTTTATCTCCTCATTCTTTATCATTATCCTTCGCTTTTATCCTTAATCTTTATTTTAAGCCTTTAATCCTTTCGGTCTCCATCATTTTTTTGCTGCTTTTCTTCCAATAATTTTTCTTGACTGTGTGTTCTCGTTTGTGTGCAAGGTTTTTTATTTCCTATGTGCTGGAGGGTTTTCTGAGTAATTGATGATCGTGATTCATCGATTAATCCTTTATGCACAACCCTTTGTCTCCTTTCTTCAAATATTTTTTCTCTTGGATCATCATCCAGAGGTCTATTGCTATTTATTTGACTGTGGGAGGGATTTCATCCCTGATCTGCCATTGAACCTGCAAATAAACATTAAAAATATTATATAAAACCTACGTATGTGGTTAAGCTGCTTCAGAGGCTTAGAGGAAGGTTTTGGAGCGTTTGGAGAGGTGGAGGATGAGCAGGGGAAAATGATTCCGTCGGCGGAAATGGGAGAAAACAATGAAAATTTGAATTTGGTACAGAAAAGGAGGATGATGGTTTTGCAGGAAACCAGGTGGTTTTCACGCAGTCAATGAGTGATAAGTGGTTTTGCACAAATCGAATGCGATTACATACATTTTTTGCCCCGAGTCTAGGCCAATACCACCTGTTTCGCGTATAAATGGAGTGTTAAACCTGGACAGGAGATTTCACATGAATTTGAACGTTGGCCGTCAGATCTGAGAGTGGTAGGTCTATGGCCACAAGGGAGCGCAATGGTGAAAATTTCCGTGGTCGAAGGTGATGGTGGGGAACAGGTGGCACACAATGATTGGTCGGCAGGAGGAAAGGGGAAGGTGGGACCAACATTGATGAGGTTAGTTGTTTTGTCAGGAGCGGGAATGTTTATGGGCAGGGTTGGAAGCTCAGGATTAAAGACAGCTGTTAGATCGATGGGATCGACGGCAAGGATTTGTTTGGAGGGTGAATGAATGGGCTATGGTCGGGTGGATGGCGGATGAGAGGGAGCGCGATTGTGCGATGATCGTCAGATTAGCAAGATCTATAGTGGAGAATTACTCGGGGGGATCGCATCGGCGGGGGAAAAGAGAATAGGACAAGGGAACAGAGAATGCCGAAGAGCGATGCGCCAATGTAATGAAGCACCGATGGAGCGCAGACTGTCTGATCTGAGGAGATCGACGATTCAGAGTGAATCAATATTTCTCACCAGTGGTGAACACATTTTAAAGGGAAAAATGTCGGGAGGACTGGCGAAAATCCAAAATGTAGATGATCGGATGGGTGCGCGATCACCATTGGATCTGTATGTTCAACGACTGTGATTGCATTGGAGGAAAAAAATGGTGCAAGATAAAATAAGGAGTGAAGGGGGCTTGAGGTAGAGTGCGGGGAATCAATCATGTGTAGAGGGGATAGGACTAGGGGTTTTCAAGAAAAGGGGTCGAGGGTTTTAGCGGGTGGTCATACCCTCGGGTCATATGGTAAAGGGCAGAGGACCTTAAGCCCACAGGGGCTTTAAGGCATATTTTTGTCAAATGAGCATAAATAAGCTCAAAATGGGTTTTTTAAGCCCCTTTTTAAGGTTTTGGATAGGCTAAAAGGTGCTTTTAAACCAAATAAAAATGGATTTTATAAGGTTAAAGAGGGTTTTTTTATGGAGAATAGAGGGTGGAGAAAGGAAAATGGATGTTTATTCAGAGGAATTTGCAGTTTTTTAGGATAGGTGAATAATGTGTGAGATGGAGGGTTTTGGAGGTGATATGATGGAGAAAATGGCTTAGAAACAGTTTTCTTTGCAACATCAAGGTGATCTTTTAGAAGGCATAGATGAATATTTTGGTGAACTGATAGACTTTGGATAATGAGGGCCGTGAAATTTCTAGAATTCACAATGTTTTCTTCAAATATTGTTTCTATAAATATGGGATTGTCAACTTAGTCATCTTTGGATAAGATCAAAATTATAGATGGCTAACAGTGGCTCCACTTTGGGAGGACATCTTGCTCTTTAGGTGTCCAGAACCTTATTTTATCAATCTCTGGATTTTAGCAGGCCAGTGCCTTATCCATTGGTTAGAATTTCTTTGTTTTCTTGTTGATTTTCTTTGCATTTTGACATTTCTTCAATGAGTTGCAGCATGAAAAACTCTTTAAGACAACACTTCTACCTACCCACAACTACTTTTCCTAGCATTTTTTCTTCTCTTGAGTGCACTTGGACTGGCATCTCTTTTACATGTTATTTTTTAAAACAGAAAGATAAAACTACCTAATGCTACCCTTATTTCTTCCAAGAGTCCATATTAAATAGTTGGACTCTAAAGCTTCTCTACCTAATCTACTATCTATCAAGATTGATCTGTTTGACAGATCTGCATTCTCTACATTCTAAAACAAAAATTTAAACACAAACAAACCAGGATTAGACAATCTGATTTGCTATGGAGGCTATGGAATTTATGTAGAAGCTGCACATAGACTTTATTTGAAGAAAATTTAAAAAAAAAATTGTGAAGGCTTAAGATCTGAAAATTAAGAACATCCTTCTTTCTTTCTTTGGCTCAAGTTTGATCTTTTTGGAGCCACTTCTCTTTTCTTTTCTTGGTTTACATTTTAAGCTTGTTAGAACCATTCTTTCTCTATCCTAATCTATTCTTTTGATAAGCCAAGATTAAACTGTTTGGAAAATCTGATTCACTAACCTATCAGCAGTAAATTGAAATCTATCTAGTCAT
The DNA here is from genome assembly GCA_034641835.2 of Pinus albicaulis. Lineage (NCBI taxonomy): Eukaryota > Viridiplantae > Streptophyta > Pinopsida > Pinales > Pinaceae > Pinus > Pinus albicaulis. Next base: position 269,262,927 of record CM076582.1, read on the forward strand.
GATTAGGCTATATGACTAGATAGCAGTGTTTTCTTTTAGTAGTGGCATTTAAGCTTGCACACTTTCAGATTCCCCTTTTCTTTTTTGGTATGGGGTTGTACCTTTATTCTTTTATATCTACCCTCTTTTCTCTTTTTCTATTGTTTTTGTATTTTTTCAATTTTTCTTTTTCAAAGCAAAAACAAAAACTAACTAAATGCTCACAGGCTGAGCTTATTTGCTTTCCTATATAACCTAATATAACTTGAAAATTTTACATATTTAGCTGATGAAATCCCTTTACCAATGTAGCCAGTCAAGTAAGTGGTTCCATTATTTTTCTTTGCTCATCTCCTTGAGCATGATGGACAAATAGGGCCACTCCCATTTCCCTTATTCTTTAGCAGAAGTGCTAAAAAATCTTCTTGCTTTTGGTAATACACTGCTCCTAACAACCTTTATCCCTTCTTCAAATATCTTCAATAAATGAGCATAGGGATCTTGAAACAATGCCTGGCTATGAATATTTGGAAGGTAGGTTTAAACCAAGCTTACTTTTTCCTCCACTGGATCAAGATTAAGATTCTTTTGAGAAAGAACTTCTTCCTCATCTTCATTATCATCTAAACTAGAGGACTCATCATATATTGTAGCATTGTCCTCTTATAGTCCAGGTATGCTCTGATTCAGTGGAATGTACTCTGTGAAGAGATCATCATATTCTTGAGCAGGGGTATCTTTTATTCCCTCAACCCTTACAGGGGAAGGCTCCTTATCTTCATCTTGCTCAAGAAATTCCTCTTTCTTCTCAACCTCATCATCACAACTGATAGATTGTTGACTCCCAATTATGTGAAAGCTATTTCTGATGGATTGGATTGGTTGATTACTACTTTCAAGATGATGATAGTGAAGTTCATGACACCAATCCACTACCGGTTTCCCTGCATGATTAGTTTCTATTTGGAGCTCATCATCGTCATCAAATTTATCAGTATTTAGAGAATCATTAGTATAAACAATATCACCAATTAAACATATTGGATTATCAGTTTTTTTTTCTTTAAGTTGATCTACAAGTTTATTTTTTGGTTCAAGACAACAAGGTTCAGTAGGTAGATGAGCAGAAGTGTTTTGTTCAAATGAAGTTTTGAGGGCTGGCTGCTTATTTAATATTTGATCAATTTCTTCTTCTGTCAAAAGAGGAGGAATTTTTATTTAGCTTTGGGCAGAAGTACAACAGTCCTCTTTCTCTTGTGAATGTTTATTTTGAGGTTGGATGTCTTCTTGAGCCTCACCTAGAAGGAATGGTGAATAAATACTTTTTTTTTTCAGTTGGACCCTGAGGATTTTCTTCTATTTCCTGATCTTTTTCACTCTTAAACAACTCCTTTTGATCTTTGTGATAGTCAATTTGAACATAGGATTCATGAGTTGTTTCTAATATATTGTTAGGATGCCATTCTTATTTAATAATATAAAATTAGTTATAACATAAAGGTAGAGACTCTATTTGTGTTGTCGCTTCTCCTATTTCAAATTTTGTGAGTTCAAGATGGTTGATTGTTTCCTCAGGGCACTGTTCCTTGTTTATGTTTGCATCTTGCTCATAAATTTCTCTTAACAATAAAACGTAAGGTATAGGTAGGCAATCAATACCTTCTTGACAATCTTCCTCATTATTCTCTTTGTAATCTTGCTCGTCATACATATTTTTCTTGTTTTTTATGTCTTGTAATGGTTGAGTTTGTTTTTTATCAGGAGAAAACACGGGTTGCTCTGGATAATCAACATCTGTATCAGCCTCATGCCTTTCTAGTTTCTTATCAAGTATGTACAATATTTTTCCAATTAGGTCCAATAATGTGTTTAGTTTAGCTTCTCTCTCTATACTTGGATCCATGTTTTTAAAAAAGAGGTCATTGTATCTTGTCAACCAGTTCAGAGTCTTCTACCAGTGCATTCATTAGGTCTTTTGGAGATTGTGGAGTCGCTAGGTGGAAGATTTGGACTTTGTTGTCCACCAAAAGTATGATTGGGTTTGCTCAATGCATTCCCAAGGGAGTCTACAAGGACTAGTGAAGTAATAGGCCTACTGGAGGCCAGTGGAGTCGCCAGGCAGAAATGTTTAGCTCTTTTGGAGGTAAAATATCCTATGGTCCACCATTAATGTTTATTATGAAGGCCAATCTAGAAAAAAATTGGGTTTTTTTGAGTTTCTATGGTTATTGAAGGACTAATGAGTCTATAAGAGCTTGCTGGACTATTATGTACTCATAGGTCCCACCGTGATCCCCAAAATGTTGGGGTCCTATGATTTTGCTGATTGGTAAACCAAATGACAAGGAAACATTCAAACCAAGCTTTAGAGCTCTAGAACCTAGCCTTCCTAGTCTCAGAGAGGGAACTCTCAATTGTTTGCAAAGATGTAAGCTTATTTGCTTTTAAAGGTTGATTTTAGGCTAGTTATGAAGCATGAGCTTGTTTGACTGTTTGGTTGGGCATGATGATATATGCAACATAGATAGAAAAGGAAAATATCTAAGTCATTGGGCAATGGAGTCAAGAAGAATTTATAACAAGCTCGATCAAATGGATATGGGATATCAAAGTGAAAATCTAACTTGGCCAGTGGATCTTGGGTTTGGTGGATGAAATGAAATGGACATTAAGGATTTAGAAGGAGAAGTAGAACTAAGGGCATTTAATAATCCTAAATTATATGTAATTCTCAACAAAGGGACTTAAAACATTATCATAACATGAAGAGGCATTCCATAGACAGTGCTAACCATAAATTCTAGAAATCACACTTCAGAAAATAATAACTCCAAGACAAACTTTTAAAATGAAATCTAGGAGTCGAGGAATGCTCTATTTCACCTTCAAGGATAAGAAAACATTCAAGATTCACAAATAACTGCATTCATAGAAGAGGGAACTCCTAGACATCTTATATTAAAGATATAAAGACCTTCAAAACAATTTTCTCAACAAGAAAAAAGGGTATGATAAAAACAGACCTCTTTGGCAGACTGTAAATAGTGGTACTTTAAAGGGAGACTTCAAAAACAATTTCTAAGTAGCAGCAAATAAGCAGGGAAAACCATACATAATTCTTGAGGCCAACTGTTTGAACTATTTCTGGAATAAACAAGCTTAAGGGTTCAAAAGCAGTTAAACTACTCAATAAAAGCTTCAACAGATGAAAACATAAAGGCAGTGAAGAGTAAACAGGCCTAAGGTGCTTCTAGGAGACATTTCTTAGCCTAAGCTTTTTACTCTACTGCACGCAAGAAATGATGAAATAGAATAGAAAACAGGAAAAAACATTAACATATTAGAATACATCACCAACAACCATGCTCAGGGATCCAATGATAGAGCATTCTCATTAACAAAACAGCTCAAAACATCATCAATCTTCCAAAACTTCAATTTCTTCTTAATCTTCAGCCAAACTATGTACAACTTCAAAGAGTTCGAATGCCAGCAACCAACCCTTAACAAAGAGCTCCTCATAGAGTATTTATAGAAGAATGAGGAGGTGGAACTCTTTTTAGGGTTTGAGATTCATTAACTATAGAATAAATGCATTCCTAACCTTGAATACCATGTAAGCCATAAGGTAGGAAGATATTCAACTACTTCTCTGTGCCAATAACTTTGTCTTAACTTCTAAGGAAAGATGGCTGAAAAGTTTGACTTTGGAGCCTATTTCTGTCTTTTACAATAACTGCCTGACAACTTAAAATATATTATATTCATGTAATAACTGTTTGTTTCCTTTATAGGCATAAATTGGGTCAAAAGTGTCAGTTAGATATTCTGAAGAAATAACTGCTTATGTTTAATTTATTCGAGGCCATTCTGGCCTAAGTTTTCTTGATTTAATCATAAAACTGCTCTTCAGTTCCTTTTAGCCTTGATTTGTCTTTTTAATTAATCTTCTTCATTGTCTTTCTCTATTTCTTCTTCTAAACAATTACTTTATCTCCTTATTCTTTATCTTTTTCCTTAGCTTTTATCCTTAATCTTTATTTTAAGCCTTTAATCCTTTCGATCTCCATCATTTTTTTGTCGCTTTTCTTCCAATAATTTTGCTTGACTATGTGTTCTTGTTTGTGTGTAGGGTTTTTTATTTCCTATGCGTCATATGGTTTTCTGAGTAATTGATGATCATGAGTGATCGATTAATCCTTTATGCACAGTCCTTTGTCTCCTTTCTTCAGATATTTTTCCTCTTGGATCGTCATCCAGAGGTCTATTGCCATTTGTTTGACTATGGGAGGGCTTTCATCCCTGATCTGCCATTGAACCTACAAATAAACATTAAACATATTACATAAAACCTGTTTATGTGGTTAAGCTACTTCAGAGGCTTGAAGGAAGGTTTTGGAGCATTTGTAGAGGTGGAGGATGAGTAAGGGAAAAAGGATTCCATAGGTAGAAACGGGAGAAAACAACACAAATTTGAATTTCGTACGGAAATGGAGTATGGCGGTTTTGCATGAAACCGAGTGGATTTCGCACAGTTAATGAGTGGTAAGTGGTTTTTCACAAATCGAACGTGATTCCATACATTGTTTTCCACACGTCCAGGGCAATACCGCATGTTTCGCGTAGAAATGGAGTGTTAAACCTCAGCGGGAGATTTCGCGCGAATTTGATCACTGGCCATCAAATATGAGAGTGGTATATCTACGGCCACAGGGGAACGCGATGGTGAAAATTTGCATGGTCGAAGGTGATGGTGGGGAACAGGTGGCGTGCAATGATTGGTTAGCAGGAGGAAAGAGGAAGGTGGGACTAGTGTTGATGAGGTCAGCTATTTTTTCGGGAGCGGGAATGTTTATGGGTGGGGTTGGAAGCTCAGGATTAATGATGGTTGTTAGATCGATGGGATCGACGGAAGGGATTTTTTCAAAGGGTGAATGAATGGGCTATGGTACATTGGATGGAGGATGAGAGGAAAAGTGATTGTGTGATGACCGTCAGATCAGCAAGATCTATGGTGGATAATTTCTCGGGGGGATCGCATAAATGAGGAAAAAGAGAATGAGACAAGGGAATGGAGAATTCCGAAGAGCGATGCGCCAATGTGATGAAGCGCCGATAGAGCATGGACCATCCGATCAGAGGGAGATCGACGGTCCATATTCAATCGTGATTTTGTATCAGCGGTGAACACTTTTTTAAGGTCACGGGGACTGGTGAAAAGCCGAAATGTCGATGAGCCGATGGGCGTGCGATCACCGTTGGATCTATATGATCAACAACTATGATTTCCTTAGAGGAAACAAATGGCACGAGATAAAATAAGGAGAGAAGGGGGCTTGATGTAGAGTGTGGGGAATTGATTCTGTGTAGAGGGGATAGGACCAGGGGTTTTCAAAAAAAGGGTCTGAGGGTTTTAGTGGGTGGTCATACCCCCGGATCATATGGTAAAGGGTGGATGACCTTAAGCCCACAGGGGCTTTAAGGCCTATTTTTGTCAAATGAGCGGAAATAAGCTCAAAAATGGGTATTTTAGGCCCCTTTCTAAGGTTTCAGATAGGCTAAAAGGAGCTTTTAAACCAAATAAAAAGGGATTTTATAAGGTTAAAGGGGGTTTTTTTATTGAGAATAGAGGGTGGAGAAAGGCAAATGGAGGTTTATTCAGAGGAATTTGTAGTTTGTTAGGATAGGTGAATAATGCGTGATATGGAGGGTTTTGGAGGTGAGATGATGGAGAAAATGGCTTAGAAGCAGTCTTCTTTGCAACAGTAGGGTGATCTTTTAGAAGGCATAGATGAATATTTTGGTGAACTGATAGGCTTTGGATAATGAAGGTCGTGAGATTTCTAGAACTCACAATGTTTTCTTCAAATATTGTTTCTAGAAATTTGGGATTGTCAACTTAGTCATCTTTGGATAAGATCAAAATTGTAGATGGCTAGCAGATTTAACTTCGAGAATTAAAAAATATTCCTTATAACGATTTAGAGTAGTTAACCTCTGATGTCACTTGCATATATTTTTCTTGCACTCTTGAAATAACAAGGCTTGCCCTCAGTTGATAATTAATGAAAATAATTAAGGTTACCTTTAAAACAGTCACCTTCATGACTCAACATTTTGGCATCATTGTCGGGGTGAGTGTTTAAGAGTGATGTCTTTTATTTCTTTTTCCTTTTGTTGTGAAAGAATTGGGTATTGAAAACAAGAGGTAAGAACCTACGTACTAGCAAGAAAAATGCTTGCTCTCCAACCCACTTCTCAGCAATTGTGCAGAGGTTAATAGGATAGGTGTTCTTTTTTTTTTTATGAATAGAAAGAAAAATATATAATTAGATCAAAATCCCCCACTTAAATCCAAAAAACCCAAAGGATCGTTCTTCCTTGGCAGAAAAACATATATAGACGAAATCACTAAGAAGGCTGAATCCTAGGAATCTGTAGGACCCAGAACCATTCCTACTCAGAGTCCTACTATAGTCCCTCAGGCAGTAGCCTCAAAATTTGTAGCCCACGTCGAGATTCACAGTGAAACAGAAGGGTCTCAACAAAGCCTTCAAACTGTTGAGCACGTAAGTCCCGACCCTTCTAGAGAGGGAAATTCTTGAAATTCGCAGGAAGGAGAGGGAGAAACCAATAGTGTAGTACAAGTAAAAACTCCAGAGCCTAGATCCCCTAAGAGAGTGGTTGAGACAGAGACACCCAATATCCCAGATCGGGGAAGTGCTTTAAGGCCTCCTCCAAATCCACTCCCTAATCCCACTCAAATTATTCCCCCAGATCAAGAAATCCCTAAATATTATTGGCACATCTTTGATCAAATGGTGAGCAATAAAAACTAGAGGCAGAAATCAACATTGGAGTATCCCATTGTTGATCCAGCCACAAATGCCCCTATGAAATTTATTCCATTACAAAACATGCCCACCTTCCATGGGCTGACCTCTGAAGATCCGGATGCATTATTATTTGAATTTGATGTCTTATGTAGGGGATATGAATACACCATTGACCCTCAGAAACTAAAATTATTTCCCTATACTTTGAAGGGGACAGCATTACATTGGTTTATGGGGCTTGGTGGAGGAACCATTAATAGTTTGGATCAGATGAAAAACTCTTTTGTTAACAAATATCAAGACTATATCCAAAATCGAGAACTAAAATATGAAATCTTCAATATGTTTGCAAGAGGCAATGAGACATTAGAAGAATATGTTGAAAGATTTCAATATAATTTGCAAATATCTCCATATACTACACTGTGTAAAGATATTTTAAAAGTAGAAATGATTAAAGGAATGAAAGAAGAATGGGTCGAAACACTTAATATAATGGGGAAAGGGGACATATATCAAGAAGCATATGATGACATTAATGCATTGTGCATCAGGTGTTCTCGAGGTAGTACGTGAAGTAGGCCAACCGGGCAGGATTCAGCTACAAGGAATTATAAACAGTCTAGTGGCAATGTGACCAGAGCAGAATTCGGTAATATTTTAGAATATTTTAAAACTGATATCTTGGACACCCTCACAACGCAACTAGATTTCCTACAAACCAAGCAAAAGAAAGCTATAAAAAAACAAAACTTGGCTTTCTTTTTCCCATGTTGTTGGAAGAATCTCAACCAACGGAAATTTCCATTAGACATGGTCCAGACATGTGCTATTTGTACCAAGGACCATGCCACTGACCATTTCCCTTCACTTGCAGGTTGAAAGCAGTTTTTAAAGAGGCCAAAGAAGAAACAAAACTAGTGTATCTAATGAATCAACGTTGGAAATGGCAGGCACGACCAAGTATGCCACAAGACCCACCTCAGTTCCTTTCTCCTCCACAATTTAATCAACAGAACCCTTTAACATCATGTCAGAGCAAATCACCTTTTTCTACCTAGCCATCCCAATCATTTTCCTTGCCTCCTTGGCCAACACAACCCTCTTTAGGTAATAATTGATCAAGTTTTCTCTTTTCTCCCCCTTACTAGCAAAAAAATCCATATCAATCCCAGTCACCTGCCTCCACTTAACAGAAAAAAAATTGGTCTCAAAACTGGTAGCGAACCCTAGGAATGACCAATTTACTGATGGGAATAGGGGCTCATAATCAACCCACATTACCAGCTCTATACCCAATCCAGCACAATCCTAAGCCTATTATGTGTCCTCAACTGCCAACTCAACCCAATCCTCATCCCAATAACATATCGGTTCAGCTAATCCAGATTTTTGAAAACCCAAACCCCAAAACTGAACCAAAGCAATGCAATGAACTTAGGCTGAGAAAAAAGCGTTTTATTTCACCTGAAGAAGATACGGCCCTACCACAACTTGAGTCTAAAATTCCAACAATACCTAAACAATCAACTATGACAGAAACAGAGATAGAGCAAGGTGAGGGACAAAGTTGACCAAAAATACCTTGAAGACCTTATTATCTCCTCCCCTCCATTCCCTGAGAGATTAAGACTACCTAAACCAATAGTCTCTTCATATTTTGATATCCTAGGGGGATTAAAAAATATTTGCATTAAAATTCCTCTTCTGCAAGATATACAAGACATTCCTATCTATGCTAAGAAAATTAAAGAGCTGTACAAAAAAAAACAAGTGAGGAAAGAAAAAACTGTACCAACTATTCATGTAGTGGGAGTATTGTCAGACTTACTCTTTGGTAAAGAAACACCAGTAAAATACAAGGATCTAGGAAACCCCATAGTTATAGTAAAATTCTCTGGCCACTCCTTTTCAAACACATTAGTTGATTTGGGGGCGGCCATCAACATCTTAACTACAAAAACCTACTAGAATTTAGGTATAACAATTTTGGAACCCACATCTCCCTTGATGGAACTTGCTGACAGATCTGTTATCAAACCAGAAGGTATATTATAAGACATCCTAGTTTCTGTGGATTCGTGGGAGTACTTGGCAGACTTTTTATTTATTAACCCAAAAAGTAGGTTAGATGGACACCCCCTGATACTGGGATGACCTTGGTTAGGAACAGTCAATCCTTACATAGGCTATCAAACATAAAGTGTGACCATTTCTAGAGGTGATGCCATAAAGAATATTTTAATATACCCCCCTGCTAAGCCAAGTATTCCCACTATAAATATTCACAAAAAACCACATACATACTGGGAACAAAACATCCGTTCACCACTAAAAATAGTTGAAGCACTCGAATTTAAAGATCAAACCGAAGACGATGTAATCAATAACTTCATAAATCATCCATCTACTTCAGAAAATTTAAAATGCCAAATTTTAAAAGAAGTTCTTGATAATGAAGCACAGGAGGACCCCTTAGCAGACATCGATAACCAACACATACCCACGATGGTTGTTCACAACAACATGCCAATTGAAATTGAGCCAGGAAAGGTTTTAAATATCAATGGTAGTCTGAATAGTAACCAATAGCAAAATCTCGTTAAGGTTTTCCAGAAATATAAGGGAGAATTTTCTTGGGACTACCCAGACATGAAGGGTATAGATCCTCAACTATGCACACTTCACATTTATACTGACAAAGATGCTCAGCCTATTTGGCAGCCTCAACAGTGGTTAAACCTACATTTGAACGACATTGTAAAAGATTAATTGCAAAAGCTGCTAGATGTAAACTTTATTTATCCTATTTCAGACAACAAATGGGTCTCTCCTCTAGTAGTTGTTCCTAATAAGAATGGTAACTGGCGAATCTATGTGGATTACATAGAATTGAATAAAGAAACACAGAAATACCACTTCCCCCTCCCTTATATTGATCAGGTCCTTGATACATTAGCAGAAAAGTGGTTCTTATCTTTCCTTGATGGTTTCAGTGGTTACAATCAAATCCAAATAGCCCCTGCAAACCAGTATAAAATGACCTTTACCTGCCCCTAGGGTACATTTTCCTATAGGGTATTGTCGTTCGGATTATACAATGCCCTAGCAACATTTCAAAGGGCCATACTTAGCATTTTTTCTGATTTAATAAATGAAGCGCTCAAAATTTACATGAACGACTTTACTCCATATGGAGATGACTTTGATCAAGCACTGAAAACACTCGAAAAAGTATTGGAACGATGTATTGCTACCAGATTGTGTTTGAGAAATGAAAAACATCACATGATGATGACCGAAGGAGTAACCTTAGAACACTACATCTCTGCAGCTGGAATACAGGTAGATTCGGAAAAAATAGAGACAATTATTTTATTAGCCACACCTTGTACTCAGACAGGGCTACATAGCTCTCTTGGGTATGCAGGGTACTACCATAGGTTTATAAATAATTTCTCACAAATTTTTGCACCCTTATATGCATTAACTAGAAATTTTGAATTCCATTTGTCTAACATATGTGACACTGCTTTTTAGATATGAAGAAACTAGTCTCAACTGCAACAGTCTTACGCAGCCCCAATTGGGAGCTGCCTTTTCACATTTCCTCATATGCATCTGACACAACGATAGGGGTACTTCTCAGTTAAGAAGAAGAAAAATGCCCTACACTATTTACTATATTAGCAAGAATCTCACTTTTGCTGAATTAAACTATAGAGTGACCGAAAAGTTGTTCTTGATTGTCCTTTATGCTATTAATAAATTTAGACATTATATAAATTTCTATCAAGTATTCCTATATACTGATCACTCCCTCATTATATACTTAGCTAATAAACCTATTACAAATGGAAGAGTGAATCATTGGTTGTTTTTTTTACAGTAGTTTGACATAACTATCAAGGACTGCCCGGGGAAAGAGAACGTAGTTGCATATTTCATGTCTAGAGTTCGAAAGTCAGATGACCCACTAGCAGTGGATGATCAGTTCCCTGATGAGAATTTGTTCATTGTAGCATTAAAACACCATGGTACATAGATGTAGCAAATTATCTGGCAATAGGAAAGCTGCCAAGATACTTGACATCAAAGGAATGAAAGCTGATTATTCAACACAGTGCTAGATTCTCCTGGATTGATGGATATATTTTCCATACATGAGTTGATATGCATATATGCAGATGCATTCGAGAAGACACGATTTATGACATCCTAAGGGCTTTTCAAGATGAACCATGTGGTGGCCATTTTTCAGATCATAGGACAGGGCACAAACTATTTCAAATGGGATATTATTGGCCTACAATTTTTAAATATGCCAAGAAATATGTCCAAGCCTGCGATAGTTACCAAATAATGGGCCGCTCTGGCCAATCTGATGAAATTATGTTGCATCCACAGTTAGTAGTGTAACCTCTCGAATCGTGGGAAATGGACTTTGCTAGACCATTCAACCCGCCATCGAATCAGAAGACCTACATACTGGTTTCCATAGGTTATGTGACAAAGTGGGTAGAAACAATGGCTTTATCAAGAGCTACAGAAGAATTTGTGATAAATTTTATTTTTGAGCTATTTGTGTGGTATGGCTTACCTCAGGAAGTGATAACTGATGGAGGGGCACAGTTTGTGGGAAATAAAATCATGGCCACTCTGAAGAACCACCATGTCACCCATAGAGTCACCTCTCTCTACCACCTGCAGGTGAATGGGAAGGTCGAAAGAACCAACAACATCCTTGAGTAAATTCTCACTAAAACAGTCTCAACACATCGTCGGGATTGGGCTACTAGACTATCAGAGGCTTTGTGGGTGTATCACACAACATCGAGAAACACCACTGGATATTCTACGTACCATCTATATTTGGAAGGGAACCAATTTTTCCGATTGAATTTGAAATAAAGACTCTGAGAACAGCCCAGGAAGTGGGGATGGATTTGACAAAAGCCCAAATTAGAAGACTATAGAAAATAAATGAATTAGATGAAGCATGACTACTTGATATACAGCGCACTGCAATTATTCAACAACAACGAGCTAAGTGGCATGACAACCTCATCAAAAAGAAGACATTCCTAAAATGATATTGGGCACTCCTCTACGACTCCAGATTCCAAGACTTCTCGAGTAAGTTACAAACGAGGTGGCTCGGTACATAAAAAATTTATGAAATACACAGCATTGGTACCATTACCTTGACCACCATAGATGGATTTGACTTTGCCTTTCGAGTCAATGGACACCGAGTGCACCTCTATCATAAACCACTTACAAAAGAGTCTTTCTACCAGCAAGTACGTGACGACCACACCATCCAAATTTTAGCTACAGGGGGTGATGGCCCGATAGCTTTAAGTTCATAAAAATTTGTTATTCCCTCTTGTAAATATTGTATATATGTTTCCTCCAATTTATATTTTTTCTCATTGTTGTACATTCCATCTTTTCTTCATGCTCAAAGATGCTTTCTTTTTCTTTTTTCTTTCTTTTGTATGTTTTTATGTTCAAACCTTTGAACAATTGTGGTTCAATCAAACTGAACAGATGCTATTCAATCAAATTGAATAATTATTGTTCAATCAAATTGAACATTTGTTGTTCAATCAAATTGAACAGCTAGTGTTCAATACAATTGAACGACTATGTTTTTTAGTGTGTTTATTTTTGTTGTTCAATCGAATTGAATAGCTACCATTCAATTCAACTGAATGGCTATGTTTTTTTAGTGTGTTTCTTTTTGTTGTTCAAACCTTTGAACAACTGTTGTTCAATACAATTGAACAGTTGTTGTTCAATCCAATTGAACCATTGTTCTTCAATCCAATTGAACAATTGTTTTTCAATTCAATTGAACAGTTGTGTTTTTAGTGTGTTTATTTCTATTGTTCAAACCTTTGAATAGCTGTTGTTCAATAAAATTGAACAAATTCTCTTCAATTCAAATGAATGTTTGTTTTTTGCGTGATTTTACTTTTGTTGTTCAATCAATTGAACAATTGTTTTTCAATCGAATGAAATGGCTGATTTCTTTTCCATGCATTTTTTTTTGTCTTTTGATGATTTTTTTTCGAATATCCATTCTTCCTTTACACATCCTCACCATAAAATCCATTTTTAGAAAAATAATTGGTACCTAAAGAGAAGAAAAGTAATGATATTACTAATATTATGATCTTTTGAAATTTTGATGGAAATATCTACTCTATAAGTTGGCAAGGTTTATCTGTATAATGAAGAGTTGTGTAGGTTTTAACCCTGTATAGAAATTATCTGCAAATGAATCTTAAAAACAGAAAATAAACAATAGCAAGAGCATAAAACATAAGATAGATATACATAGATATTTTCCCTTGGATCCCAAATTGGGATGACCAGCCTCATTTTTCATTATATTCCTTTTAGTGTTACAACACATATATATACATGCCAAAGCATACATAAAGCCCAATCCATTAACCCTGGATTAGAACATAAATTTAGTTCCCTTGACCATATCTACAAAATACCAGGGGCTGAAAACCATCATGCCCCAAAACCATGTGCAAACCCATGCACAAAAGCATGGGCAGGTCTTCCCACCAGAAAATAAGGCCCAAAAAATATTTCTTGGGGCACTGCCCCGGAACCCGACAGGGGGGGTTTCCGCCCCTCATGTGACCCCCCTGTTGCACCTGGCACAATGTAGAGAGGGGGGTTGTCGCCCCCGCTGTGACCCCCCTGCGCATGACTAGTCGTGGAAAGAATATAACACAAACCCAACAAGCTAGATATCTCCTGTTCAGACATATTATTACACAATTCATTTCCATAGTCTTATGCTGGTATATCTTTCTACACTCTCAAGTAGTAATTCTCCTTAACATGAGGATATATGAATTAAAATTATTAATTGTATTCGAATTATTTTTACTTCTCACACCATCCCTAACTCTTAAGGAGTTAATGAGCCTCTCTCCATGTATAAATAAAAAAGAAAAAAAAAATATTATGTCTATGTGCAAATTTTTAAGAGATAATAGGGGATCTCATCACAAGCCAACCTACCATGATCATAAGGGTTTAACAGGTGACATTCCCACAATGGCCAACACACTAAGGTAGTGACCTTCTTGATAGATAAAACTACTTGAAGGACGAGAGGTCTCATCACAAGCTAGCCTGATCACTCTTTTACAATCCCTGTGAATGGCACTATGACCATCTGGTCACCACACCAGCATAGTGGTCTCTCCATAAAACAAGAAAAACGTCTTCTTTTCAAAAAGAAAATTATTATGTCTATGTGAAAAAAAAAATTAAGAGAGCATTGGGGGTCTCATCATAAGCCAACCTACCATGATCATAAGGGTTTAATATGTGGCACTCCCACAATGGCCAACACACCATGGTAGTGACCTTCTCGACAGTTAAAACTTCTTAAAGGATAGGAGGTCTCATCACGAGTCGACCTGATCACTCTATTACAATCCCCGTGAATGGCACTATGACTATCTGGCCAACACACCCACACAATAGTCTCTCCATAAAATAAGCAAAATGTCTACTTTTAAATAGAGGATTCTTGCTCATTTTCGGGCTAAAATAGCAACCCTGTCGAGGCTATGAACACCTACTGGCTGTAGTGGATCTACTTGTGGTATTGAAGTATTTTTCTAACAATAGCCAATTAATTTTATATGCCCTATTTCTTATTGATCCATTACTGAAATAAATGCACTACTTGAATAAGTGTTATCACTACCTACCCGCATAATTAACTATGAGTGAATTATCTTTTCATGTTGAATTAATGGATGACATCACCAATCATAATCTATCACCTGACATGCTTCCGTCATGCTATACTATCAAAATAGGACATCCTTTCATAAAAATTTCTACTCTGCTTTTCTCCCCTTCTTCGATCATTTCCACCTGATGTACAGTTGTGATGATTATCAAATTTTGAACGTTTCTTCGTGTGCATTCATGACTGTTACAATATTCCTCTTTTATTGGGATTCAAGACCATGGACACCCTTCTCTCATACATTTGTGATGGTTACCAATTTCTGACCTTTGCTTCGTGTGCATTTATGATTGTTACAATATTTCTGCTTCTCTTGAGTTTAAGGCCATGAATGCCCTTCTCCCGATGGAGGGGGTGCGAATATTCATAATGAATAAGCATGTGAATTACCCATGCTACTTCCTTCGGATATGATGATGGGACTAAAATATCATTTCATTTACGTCATGAAGTTGAATTTTTATAATATATTTTAAAAAAAAGCACATGCAGTGTTTATAATGTTTTCACCAACAGAGCAGGAAGAAACGCATAAAGAAGAAGAAACTAGTTCTAATAACACAATAGCCATGGGTGGAAATTCTCTCCAAAATGAACCCATAACTTTCCAAGTCTTAGAATTAGCTCGCACCATTCTCCAGCAAGCTGGTTGGATTCCATACCTACACAGACTACAAGGGTTTAATATAGAGATAACAGTTGAATTCCTTCAAAACCTGCTTGAAGGACATACCATAGTCAAAAGAAGATTTATACCAATCACTAAGGAAATCATCATTGAGGTCTCGGGACTACCAATAGAAGGAGAAAGATAGAGTGAAAAACATGTCCTTCTACAAGAATCAATCTCAGTGTACCAAGACCCGGGTGAACCATTGGAACGAAAAGGGAAAGGTATTAATCTTGCATCCTTGCAGAAGTCGTGGCAAGAATTTACAATCTTCATTCAAAGATATATCACATGCAATGAATTCCAAGATGTGGTAAAGTCCCGCCAACTTAAACTATTAGTTGTTATCAAGCAAAAAATTTCAGTTAATTTTCCCTTTTTCCTAAATTTTATATTGCAGAATACTGTTATTTGAATTAGAGAAGCTAAAAACCCCCAAGCAGTTTTCAGTCACCATGGCTTGATTAAATTGATCATCATTCATGAGTTAATAAAACATCTTATAACTTGGGACAACTTTGTTAATCCTGCCTTGCCTGCCCCTGAAGAAAACCCTAATAGACCAGAGATTGAACTCCCTAGAATAACCATACCCAGGAGAGCAAGAGGGAAGAGAACCCATGTTTCGACCATAGAACTAGGGAAACAGAGACAGACTGAAAGGTTGCAACTACGGGAAAACACCTCTAAATTTCCAGATGAGGCAGGACCATCCCTTACACCACCTTCAAGCCCTCAAAATATTTCCTTACAAGACTACGAAGAAGAAATGGCTCAAGTAATTGAGAAAAAGAGAGCATCTTGTAAAATTTGAAGCCCATCTGAACAATCTAAGGAACAAAGGGACCTATTGAACCAGTCTGCCATTGCTAGTAACTCTGGCCATACTGAAATCCTACCTCACCATAATGAACTGTAGGATTTGAGGGTTTTATCTTCATATGATAATTAATGGGTGAGTAGGGAAGGCCGAACAGAGAGAATATCTGAATCTGGAAACCAGTCAGGGGACACTCTTCTATTAGAACAAAAAATAAGTACTAAGACAGTTCCCCTGATGCCTAAAGGAAATATTATTTCACCCAGCCAGGACGTTAATGCTGAAATAACCTCTTGGATGCCTGAAGAAAGCAACATTGCTGATAGCCTTAGAACTGGCACAACCATTTATAAAACTGAAGCCACTGCTCCTCCTTCTCCTGCCAAAGCCTAGCTAAAAGAAAAATCGGCTGAGATTAATTTAAGGAAAATGAGCAGGAAGAGCAAGAAATTGAGAAAATTGGTAAAAAAACTAAGGAAACGGTTCGAAGGAGCAAACAAGGCTTGGAATCCTGAGAATGAATTGGCTACCATGGGAACCCAAATAGATTTTGTTACCCAAACAGTAGATACTACTAAAATTTCTGTACACACTGATTTAATATATGATGTTGAAGGCTCTGTACAAACCGATTTAATAGATACCGCTAAAGTTTATGTACAAACTAATTTAATTGATAGTGTTGAAGCCTATGTACAAACGAATTTGATACACACTACCAAAGTCTTTGTGCATACTAATATAAAAATTACAGGAGATAAGGGGACTCAAATAGAGGTAACACTTGCCTACACTCCCCTAGTAGAAAAAGCTTCCAATCAGAAGCTTCGCAACGAATTAATTCAAGTCCAACATGAATTGGCCCAGTGTAGAAATGAAGTAGTACCCTTACAGGAAAATTAGGCACTACTAAAGAAATTCAAATACTTTTCTGCAACTGAGGATGAAACCTTTGCCCAACTCAGGGAAGAAAGGACAAAAGTGAAGAAAGCACAGGAGCAAGTGGAACAGGCAAAGAAGAAAACTAGTATGGTTTGCTCTCTTTAATCAGATGTATTGACTTGCAAGGCACCAGCCACTAATTATGCTTTATTCTTAGTGGAAAGGTATTTATTTTTGAAAATAAAGGCTGTCAGGGCAGGGAAGCCCACTACTTTTAAAACCATTGAGGAATTTTTCCAGTGTTGCATTGAGCACGATGAGCAGGTCCAACATCTTTTGTGTGAATTTTATTTACACAGTTTATTTCTAGAGGAGGATAGGGACAGTAACCCCATCCCCTTCATAGGGGACGTTCAGTTCCAGGCTTTTCTATCCTTTTCCAAAAACCAGACTAGATGGGCTAAGGCCTACAACACCTTTCAGAAAATAAGGCATGGCCTAGATCTATGGGTCAAAGGGGAACCTACTCAACCCCTATACTTGTTTACCCAACATAATAAATTCATGCACTAGAAAGGAGTAATATCCAAATTGGGATCTATTCATGGGGATATTTTGCAGAATGGGTGGGCATATTTTCAGGACATTCAGGAAAAAGCAATAGCAACAACCAAACAGAGATGGCTAGCCTATACAAATAATATGAAGAACAGATAACCATTTGGGTATAGGAACTTCAAAGTTGTTGCTTCCAGGTTCCTTCTGTGCAGCAACCTAATTTTGAACATCGGTACTACATGGATAGGGTGCAGATACAGATGCCCCATCATCTAGTACCCCCCTAAGACTATCATCATGATTATGATTTACCATAGGGGCACACAAACTCAACATTTGAAAATATAAAACAAAGACATTGCTTCAAAATTTACAAGGAAGAGGTATATCCTACATATTCTTTAACCCAGCTACACCTCAACCATTTGTTTGCATGCAAACCTGCAAAAAGGTAAGCAGGGGAGTATGTTGGGCCAAGAAGAAGGTACATTTCACCCCAATCTTTACCACAATTTTTCATTTACTTTTATATATTTTCCCATCATCTTAGCAATAAATTAAAGGAAAATAATGCAAAAACAAGGTAGAGTGAATTAGTGATAAGAGATGTGTTTAATAACGTAAAAACTGATTTGTCGTTGTCTTTATTGATAAGGATGCAAAACAACCAAAATGATGACCATGATGACCAAAAGACAGCAGACAAGGAAGCTGAATGGAATCGTATCGGCTCCTATGAATCAGCAAAAGATGTAGAGGAATACCTACTCTTGGAGTGCTCAGTCGATAGCCATGAAGCAGAAGGGTCTCATAATGAGAAGGATTCATTAGTACTTTTGAATTCGCCTTTAAGCTATAAAAGGCCGAAGGTGAACAAGATGAGGGACAGTTACTATATTATAATCTTCCTGTAATAAACGTATTCAGACAGAATCGTCAAGTTTGTTCTAATGTATTGTTATGTGGATTAATGAACAATTTTGCATTTTTAGGATAACAAAACTTATGAGTATTCCTTAGCAGTAGGCTTCTAGAGGCTTCGAGCCCAGGCCTGGGGTTCTCCTGCTACTTCTGTGTTATACGTTTTTTTACAAAATTTTCATTTCCAGTTATCCATTGTGTTTCATAACATTACCATTTAATTGGTTAATAGAAAGCATGAGATGTTATAACTTCCTTTTCAGTAGACTGTATTTATCATTCATGTCCTCTTATCTGGAAATGATGATTTTACATTTGTTACACTAGTTTCATCACGGTTGTTGTTCAATTATGCGTATAGTTAATGTTTGGATAGTTTCATCATAATTATGAGAGTTTGGTTGATATTTAATTCTAAAGGATGTTATTAGTTGATTAAAAGTGAATTCCATTACAAAATCTAGAATAATTGATTGCAGTTCAATTTATTAGGATTGTTTTTCAATTCATTAAGGTAGTTGTTCAATTCATCAAAGCATGTTGTTCAATTGAAATATCTTCTTTTCAGTCTTGAGTGGTTATTTCTGCATAAGATTAGAAAAGAATTAGCTCCTTTGAATAGTCTGAAGTATTTCATAATTCACTTTCAAGTTGGTTTGATTGAACTTCAAGAATTAAACAATCTTCCTTATAACGATTTAGATTATTTAACCTCCAATGTCACTTGCATATATTTTTCTTACACTCTTGAAATAAAAAGGCTTGCCCTAGGTTGATAATTAATGAAAATAATTAAGGCTACCTTTAAAACAGTCACCTTCAGGACTCAACAATGTGCGTGGATCCTGTCGTGGTAGGTGGGACAAGGTACCAAACTGGAATTGCAAATTATAATTTTGATAACACCACAGTGGCCAATACTTGTTGGGACACAAAACCAGCTGGAGGATGGAGGAAAGGATTTTGGGAGGTGGAATAAGCTAGAGAGTATTCCATGGCTGAGGACTTAGTGTCATTATTGCTCGTCTTCATCTCTTGGCTAATTTCGGTGCTTGATGTGGACATCTTGCACACCAGAGCCTCTCTGAAATCAGATGATGATTCTGGTATAACATGGGGATCTCCTAGGAATGACCCAAGAATGGATGATGATTTGAACTAGCCGGGGCCATATTCTTGTTACCGTGTGAGTGTCTCAGAAGATGTGTCTACATAGGGTAGAAAAACATTAGTATCTGTTAGGGGTTGCTTTTCGTGGTATGTCAATTGATCGATAGTAATTATGTAATCATCATGGGGGAACATCATAGTTCAGAAGACTGAGGAGGTTATGGATGACATGGCGTACATATAACTCTGGCCAAGGATTAGTTTGGAATCTAGTTGAGCATCCAAGACTTCAATGTCTATAAGGACCGTCTTTTCGGCTAACTAGACTGGGACATTTTGGTAGAGGCCAATTGGAGTTGATGGGTGCCCATCGTATGCTTTGAGCGTGATGTCTGATGGCTTTATTTTGGGAGACCCTAACTTCTGCCAGAAGTTCTCTGACATGATGCATGCGAATTCACCCTCATCAATGATACATTGGTGAATGGTGATGTTCTGAACTGACATCGGTATTTGGAAGGCGATGGTCGAAGGAATCCTAGGGGTGGCTTTATCTAAATCAAAAGCCATTAGGTGAGAATTAGTAGGGTTGATGGTGCCTAATGCGGAAATTAAGGCTTTCCTTTGCTTTGGGAATGATTGTAATACCTCCAAATATGTCATGGTGGCAGGAGATTGGTTTAAATCGTCCACAATTCTATATTTATGGGCCGCTTTATAATGGTTTCCTGCCCGCCTAGTTGGTCCTTTAGCCATATTTGGCAAAGGTTCAATAGGTATATTTGATATAGTCAATGGTTTTGTTGGTGCACACGTGCTAGCCCCTGACGAATTGGTGTCTGGTGGGGTATCGTAATTTTGGTTTTGTGTCTAAAAAAGCATTTCTTCGCCAGTCATGTATATTTCAAGGATGTTTTTTCCGGAATTGTCAGGATTTGTTTGTTGTTTTTGGGTGTTAATTGTCCCTTGGTGGGGGAAAGGCTCCTGCATGATGAATTTATATTGTGAGGATCCCCTTTGTCCACAGTTACCTTGAAGCTTCTTCAACTCAGGGAGATCAGGACAATGGTGAGTGTAATGGCCATATTCACCATAGATTGAATAAGAGTAGTTGGTCCAAAGATTCGCCCTCTTGTTATGACCTTGGGAGTTTTTTGGCTCCTGGTTTTGATTTTGGTTGGAGCTACTTCCAACTTGAGATCGCAGAGGGAATTTTTTATTTTTCCCCCCTATCTAGGATTTCCTTTTGGTTTGTTTTTTCCTTTTTTCCTTTCTGCATTAGGAGGATAGCTAGGATTCTCTTGATTGTATGATTGGCATGGTTGTTCCTGGGAAGGTTGCACAAAGTTCACCTATGAATTATTCTGCATGGGTGGGTTTTTTGCTGGATACAGGGAATATTGTGGTCCTTATCCTTGGTTTGTGAATGATTGTTGGGGGGGAGCTCTTCTGTCAACATTTCTATCTGTGTACTGGGTCCGCTAAGCTATAGGATATGGACCTCCTTGGTGATGGTGTATGATTGTGCCCTATTGTTCATGTTTTGCGAAGGTTCATGATGACTTTGGTAGCCGAGTTGTGGGATGTTCTAGTTAGAATGATATGTGTAACTGGGGTACTAAACACTAATGCTTAGGTGATTTTGGATCAATGACCCAATAAAACTGTCTGCAGAGTTCAATGCACCTAGAAATTCCTTGTAAGTCTTACGCATGATATTGTAAATATATCCTAACTGTGTGTAAAGAATCTCGAGTTGTTGGGCCTTCCTGATGGCATACTCTTCGGTTCTAGGTTTTTGAGTTGCTACGTCTTTTGAAATCTCTACAGTGAGAGTTTTTTAGGAACATTTCTAGCAGAACTCGATCATCAATTTTGGCTTTGCACAAACTATGACATCACCGCCATTCATGGAGATGGTCCTAGTTATGGATGGCGGGTGTCTTCCTAAAATGGGTCAATAATTCCATCCCGGAATCATGGTAGATGGGTCACCGAAAACAGGTAACGAATGCAGTAGCGAATGCGCTAAAAGTTCCATGTGTAGGAGATGGTTTCTCCACATACCATTTCGTAGCTGGTCCAGTTACGGTGCACTGAAATAGTCTTAGTCGAATAGTATCTTCGATGATGTTGTTCGATGAACACCATAGGTGGAAATTCAAAATGTTATTTCTTTGGTCTTCTACTTGCTTCCCTTCGAACTTTGGAATGTCCGAAGGGAGCTTTGTGAGCATGGGGGGCCATATTGGGTTTCATTCAATAAGGTCGTTAGTTAAATTTTTTAGATCGGGAAAGTTTAACGATGCTAAGAATGGTGACTACGAGTTGAGAGCCATTGCACACTATGAATACATAGTGTTCTAGTAATGGGGAGAGGTCCAAAAGACGTCTATATTGACGAGGTATCATTGGGTCTATTATGCTGTCAACTAGGTATGGTTTTGGAAACAATCCTTAGTTCTATGAAAGGTGGAGTATCAAAGAAAAAATGATTACAAAATACATAAAACAAAGCGAAAATAAAAGTTAATTTCCCTATAAATTGTCTCTATGTGATCAAACAATAAAAAAATGGTTTTGGTTGTCTTTTCCCATGATACTCAAAATCATAGAGACCTATACGTCCTCACACTCTCAATAGTAACTGGGCCTTGCAAAGATATATTTTGATTTGTACTGGAGCTAACGTCCTGAAAGAACTAGTGATGCCTTCCAACAGTTGAAGAATCGACCAAGGTAAAGGGTAGAGGATCTAGTACTGCCTACACCATCACCTATAGGGAAGGATGCCCTATATTTGGCCACTAAGTATCGTCGTCCCACATGAGTACTAGTACTAAGTATAATATGGGTCAGGTAACCCAAAATAATACCGCACACACTGGGCCTAAGCTTAACCCCCTCTGAATCGGGTCTCTGTGGCACTCGGGTTTTCTTTTCTGTGGGCAGATAGAAAAATTTTGAAGTTCCCTAAAAATTCAACTTCTATGTTTCAAGATGTAAATTGACCAAGGCACCTTATTTGATGTCTACCAAGTTAGTCCTAACCTAAACTATAATTTCTCTTGTGGCCCCTGTGAGGAGAGTTAATGAGTTTAGTTAGGTTAGTTTTAAGGTGGCTTTAATTCACTTATGGTGAGAAACTGTGTGAGAAAGAAGTGAACAATCACATAGTTTTAACTTTTGGACATGTGGTGATCCTTTACACATCCCCTATTAATATATGTTTGGTTGTTCCTAGCTATAAACAAATCATGTGCAGATATGGGCCGCTTACAATGTGGCCTAGTTCATATAAGTGATCAACTAAAGGGAGATGGAAAATTATCATAAGAGAGCTTTCATATGCTTTCCTAGGGTCACCAAAAGGTGCAAAAGCAATAGATATTACTTGCTCTCTTAGGATAATTAAATCCTAGTCCCGAATCCTAGTGCCAAAATTAAACTAAAATTAATCACTTTAAACTAGGAATAATGAAAAATATTTAGGCATGTGTGGATTAATGCCACTTAATCCAGCTAATTACCTATGTATTTTTGGTGTTTATGTTCGCAAAAAATAAGTTATTTCATATAGCAAGTAAATTCCCCCCTACTTAAACTATGTTGTTTTTTTGCGAAAATAAACTTTGAAATTTTAAAACTAGCACCTAGAACTACTCAAATGCAGCCAAAAATGAGTTTTAAACAGTCATGGGACACCTCACACGGTGCTGGAAGTTTTTTTTATGGGCTTCCAGTCACTTTAAAAATAGGAAATGAAGGGAAATAGCAGAAATTTTCTACCTCTGGTTTCTACGTGAAAATTTCTCACACAGACATGAAATCTATCGAGAAGGTTAGTGTTGAACGCACACAGTCGGGCGTGTCTGTCTGTGTAAAATGCATGAAAATTTTCTGCAACAAATTTTTTAGAGCATCTAAACTTTGGCCTCTCACTGAGGGTGAATGAGTAGAGAAAAAGAGAAGAGAGGTTGTCTAAGCCAAACTCTAGAGCAGAGAAAGGGTCCCTGCAATAGGCACAACCACATTAACTAGGATAAAAGTTCATGTGTTGGTGGATTTGGTGCACAAGTGTACCAATCCACACTTTCTTAAGAGGATTGGTCAATGCCTCTTAAGCTTCTGGTCAAAAGAAGATAAAATAAAGAGTTAGCAGGTTAGTGAACATGCTATGAAACATTTAACAAACTAAATAATGATATAGTATTCATATGTAGAGAGAAAACAATACTAAACTAAAAAAAACATGAAAGCTCATATAGAGTCAAACAAAATAATAATACTAATGATGGCATCAATGTCCCCTCTTATTGTTTTCCATTAGGAATGAAAGATAGAATGTTTACACACTTGCCAAGTGGGCCTTATAACTATGGAGTTCTAAAACCCAATGCAAGGATGTTTTTACGTTCTAGCTACTTGGTGCAAGGTCTCTCTCTCTACTCTAAAGGATTGGAGTTGTTGGATGGCCAACAACCAAATCCCCTCTCTACTTCTACTCTGGATTACACACTACTGGATTGCTTCAAAGAAATTGCGGTCAACATAACAATGTGCTCTCCTTTTTTTCATCTCTTGGTGGCCTTTTATAGATGAATTCAAATTATCCTTCCCTCTCTTGGTACATTGATGGATGGTGACCAAGAGACAAGGTTGATTCCATTGTGTGCTCCCTTGAGGTCCCAAGGAGGCTTAGGTAGTTGTCCTCAGGCGGCCTCAAGTGTGGGATCATTTTCCTAGAGTGTGCCTTGTGGTCCCAGAAAGTGACTTCCTCCACTCTCACATCCACGCGGCTTTTTCAGGGAAAGTCAAGCAAAGGCACGCCTATCGAAGAAAAATGTGCACAAAGGTGCATTCTGCTAGTGTCTTGAGTGCACAATTTGATTTTTCCTCTGGACCTTAGAGATTTTTAAAAATTTTCAGATTCTCTAATGTGCCTTATCCCTGTAAATCCTTTTTCCTGACATTTAATAATGTCATCTTTGCTTGTCCGACTTTCCAATGATAACAACAAGGAATACCTGTTGCTGAAGAAATTAGGTTTGCTGATAGGTTAAACTCTACACATGCAATCATGACCTTTCCCATGTTGAAATATGTGGCAAATAAGATTGTCAGTTGAAGATGATATCCTTCCTCCATGAGCTTCTCACAGAAGCTCAAACATCTAGTACTGTCAAGACATATTTTCGCCAACGGTGAAGCATTTATTTCAAGCATCCTGAAGGGTTATAACTTGAGGTGGCACCCTCCATTGAAGTTATTCTTCTCACTCTCCATTTTTTTTATTGTTGAAAGGATGAAACCCTAGTCTGTTGGTGGGATGGGTATGTGTAGTGAAATATGGGAAAAAAAGTGTAGTGAGGG
This sequence comes from Pinus albicaulis, assembly GCA_034641835.2. NCBI lineage: Eukaryota > Viridiplantae > Streptophyta > Pinopsida > Pinales > Pinaceae > Pinus > Pinus albicaulis. The sequence continues at coordinate 269,287,874 of CM076582.1, forward strand.
GGTAGGTTTAGAGGATGAGATCAAGGGTTCTGGAGCTAGGGAAAATTATACCAAAAAATTTGTAATATTCCAAAAATTTAGACTACATCTAAATGGAATATTATAGTTTGTTATATCACTAGGTAGATGAAAAAATGGGTGGGGAGACTCATAAAACCCCTTTAGAAGTAATAATAACACTCCTAATGTGAAAGGAGGAAGAATAAGCAGATGTATTAAGCACTTTTGGGTGTGAACATGGATTGGACCATGTTGATTCAGTTAACTTTGACCAAATCAACAACGCTGTCATGCAGGAGTGGTCTTTATGATGAGACAACGCAGTTTTACTAGAGGACAACTTGCATGAGCTTGGTGGCAAGTATGGATGGGACCCAATGTGAGGAGGTTGTCATGCTATATATGGAGGGGATAGCAACCATTGTTATTCATGTTTTAGTTTATCATTTGATATTGGTATGTTTAGACTTTTTCTTCCTCTTGTTGTTTAGCAGGGTTGTTGTGTTGTTTAGCACAAGGGTGTTCCTTATCGGGAATCCCTACCTCATCCTCAGAGAAGGAAAGGTTCCTTGAGCTGCATTTCCTCATTTTGGCATTCTGTCCAAGCTACCTCCTTCAACTACATTGCAAATTCTGTTTAGAGCTAGGTTGTGTTGTAGGGTGCAGCAAAGGAGGATCACATAGAGCTATTTCTAGGTTTGTTTTTCAATGGAGAGGTAACTTATCCATTGGAGTATCAACAAGGAGGGATCCTGGGAATATTTTCACATATTTGGCATCATGCCAATGATCTACCATCCCTCGCAGCGCAGTCACAATTCTAAACTGCTTTATTTCTGGAGGCATTTTATGGGAGGGTTCATTAAGCTCATCAGGAGGGTCTATTTCTGAGTAGAGGGATCAACCTTCTATTTAGAAATACAATTGGAGGATTACATCATCATTTTAGATCTGTCATAGCCTCATTTCATATCATATCCAGTTCGCAGTGGCACATTAACCCTAGGGATATTTGTCACATTGTACATTTCTTCGTATTTCTAGCCATCTTTTCAAGATTGGCTAGAAATCTTGTATTAGAGCCCACATCTTCTTTGCTAGGAATTTATTTTGTTTCTATCAGCCACATTTCATTTATATATGTATTCAGCAACAAATACACTGATATAGACAGTGTTGTCACTTCTCTCCGGCATTCTATACAGTTGCAACAACTCATGTGTTGATTGTTTTGATCATTGGAAGCTTGTTCCTATTGCTTGAGTGGATTTTCCCTCATGATATTTTTGTATATTTCTGATGATATCTTAATAAAATGATGGCTGCATATTTACCCCTCTCATGTCATGATCAGATTTTCTATTTTTTACATTATTATGATTTTTATTGCTGCTATTTCCTATTTGGAATATTACAGTGGTAACAGAGTATAATCTTGGCTCAGCCTGTGCATCCAAGACATTATGTCATTTGAAGGAGAGTATTCTTCTCACAAAGAAGAGAAGTTGTACAGAACAAAAAAAGACATGACTCCATTATTTGGATAAATTAAGGAAGAGAGGATCTCCTAGCTTCTTTTCCAATCTATGAAGAGTATCAAAGAGGATCTCAAGGAGATGAAAGGGGAGAGGTGTAGAAAAAATTCAAGAGGGTTTGAAAGTGAAGCAAGCCCTAGATATACACACGATGAGTGTGAAAACTTAGCCACACATGCAGATACACAGCACAGTTTATGGCCCACATTCACTACAAGGATAATGGAGGAAGAAGATGCACCAAGGGAGGAGACCTTGAGTGACTATCTTCAGGAGTATGAGTCTCAATCATGGAGATTCAAAGAGAACTTGGACTTCCAAGGGTTTTTCCAACTCAAGGAAGAGAGAAGATACAACATTAATAATAGAAGCAAGAGAGGTAGAATATTTCTATCTAACTTTGATGGATTAGCAAAGTGCACAGCCGAAGCTTGGGTGAAGGAGCTAGATTCCTATTTTCAGCTACATCAAGTTTCAGAAAAGGAGGCCATTAGAGTAGCAGCGCTGCAACTCAAAGGTATGGCCCATGATTGGTGGTTTTATAGTTCTACTTCATTTTATCATGCAAATTTAAACACTTATGCAAGGTTCACTAAGAAATTAGTGAGGAGATTTGATCTTAAGCATTGTAAAACATCTCTTGTTGAACCCAAAAACTCAAAACCTTTGCATGAGTTACAGAGATTTATTTTTCCAACTCCACTCCATAATTTTTTTGAAGGGGATAGAAACATGCATGATAAATTTCCCATGGAAATATCCCCACTTCTTGAAGAGCCCTCTTCTATAGATGAAGACAAGGAGGTTCCTCCTTCAAGGGAAGACCAAGATCAAGGGTCTCTCATTGATGATGAGGCATTCTCACATATTGATGAAGAGGATGAGCAGAGAAGAGCTAATAGCACTATACCATTGGGAGAAGATCCATCACCACATGAAGGTGGAAAGGGAGCCATTTCTTCCATTAGAGGAGCCCTTGTGTCTTTGCAAGGAGTCCCAAACGATTCAACATGTGGGAACCAAAACACAATTTAGGAGCAACATGCATCAGTTTTTGTGGATTGTGAGAGGGAAGGGGAAGAAAGGAAGAATCAACATCAGGGGATGATTCACCCTTATCTATTTTAGGGGGTTTCTGCACAAGAGGAGATTGTATTGCATAGTGAAGAGAGGGACAAATCAGTCCACTCATATGTACAGTCCACTTCAGATTTTGATGTCTCAGTACATGGGGGCATTCCACCTAGGAGGCCACGAGATCTAGAGTTGGTGGGAGAAATTTTTCCATTTGGTTCACCACTCTTAGATTCTAGAGGGGTGAATACTTGGGAGTAATCTAGTACAGCGCAAAGAGTCTGGGGTAGACTCATGGAGGAGGGAAACATTCTCCCATTTTCAGCATCACCCACTCTCACTACATATTCTGCACTGATAGAAGTTGCTGCAATGATGGAGGATGGCACCTTCATGGTGCAATGGAGCTGCTCCATTTATTTGGAGAAACATAGGGTACTTCCTTTGAGGAAGGAATCCTCCATACATTGGAATAGATGGAGGCCACTTATGCTTACACTGGCCAAGATTAGGAGGTTCTTTTTGGATGACAACTTCTCATGGGAGGCCAACTTCCAAATACCACCACTTCTACTTGAGCATGAGCAGTTGCATGATGGGCATGGCAGCACTTTGGAGTATGACTTTGGCATGAGGGATGTCAAAGGAGTAGACAACAACATGTGGGTTGCTTCACATTTCAGATCATCAACGTTGTCTCTTAGGAGGATTGATCCATATTGGAGGTCTCAACTCTTGGTATAGTACTCTAAGGATCTTGGTGCTTGCATGATCCTTGATGACCCAGAGGAAGATGATAGATACATGGTGGTTGGAGAGGCCATCTATTCTTATCGCAGAATCTTCTTGACTAGATTTTCTAAGCTCAAGAGGATGCTACTACATGCAGCACATGTGGACTTTCTTTCCATGCACTTTGATGCATTTCATTCCTTGATGGAGGAGTTCACTTGGGAGGGAATCCAACAGGATGTATATCAGCATGAGGAGAGATGCATATCCCAGATGGTGATGGAGAGGCTTTCACAACCACTTCCCTACTCATTGAGAGTGAGGGATAATTTTCAGTTGAGCCATTTCAGCTCAAGGACCAAAGTACATGGTAGAGAAGGTACAATTTTGCATTATGATTTGTACTTATTTACTTTATATGAGCAGTATGTTGTACCAAGGAGGATTATCCCTTCTTGCATATTATATTATGATGTACTTGAGGCCAATTATAGCATTTAGTTTGGCTATTCTATTGGTGGTTTGTGGGGGAAGCCACATGATTCTTGGTGTGCACCATTGACACCACATTGTACTTTCATGATTCTATATTATGGGATGATAGTGGCTAAGAAAGCACTTGTTGTTCTCTGGTTTGAGGCAGGAAATGGATGCACTACACTGGTTCCATGTGTGGAACTATGATCCACTCTCCAGATGTCATATGGAAACTTGTTTTCATTGGTTTTTGCTTCCAAACATTGTTGATGTTCCTATGTTCATGGGAAGCTTTGTTTGGAGAGTAGGACAAGAGTTGGAGGTGCCCATTGGGAGTATGATTCTCCCTACTTTACATGTTGTATGTTTCAGGAGAAACAATGGGAAAAACATGATTTCCATACTACATCTCTTTTCTTCCTGTGGGAGGATCCATTTGAAAAATTTGAGTTCTTGGAGGAGGCACTTCATGGCTAATTTATTTGGTGGGGTAGCTTGGGCCATTCTTGGAGGCCATGGCATTTCAGCCCAATATCAGAAACATACCCATACTTACCATAAATGGAGAGATAAATAACTTGAATGGGAAAATCTAAACTCTCCATGTAGCCCCAACACATTGCACAAACCAAGGGTTGAGGATTTCTTTGATGAGCTACCTAAAATGGCTCACTTCATTTGGATGATAGCATGGGTATGGGAGACTATCACTGAGGATGAGATTCTATATGTTTATCATCACTCCTACCTTGAGGAGGCCATGGGACAGTAATAAGGTTTCCACTTACACCTTCCACTTTCTCATGATGTAAACCATTTGGTTTCGCATACTTGGGAGGAACCATTGGAGGGCATATTTATTGCAGATTATGTTGAGTTGTGGTGGGAACTATTGATGAGGATGCCACAAGAAGAGGAATGGAGGAATTGTGCTCCACCTTTACAATTTCTTGAGGACAAGCAACATTTTAGAGGGGAGGACTGTAATATTCCAAAAATTTAGATTTCATCTAAATGGAATATTATAGTTTGTTTTATCACTAGGTAGATGAATAAATGGGTGGGGAGAATCATAAAACCCCTTTAGAAGGAATAATAACACTCCTAATGTGAAAGGAGAAGAATAAGTAGCTGGATTAAGCACCTTTGGGTGTGAACATGGATTGGATCATGTTGATTCAATCAACTTTGACCAAATCAACAGCACTGTCATGGACGAGTGGTCTTTATGATGAGACAACGCAGTTTTAGTGGAGGACAACTTGCTTGAGCTTGGTGGCAAGTATGGATGGGACCCAATGTGAGGAGGCTCTCATGCTATATATGGAGGGGATATAAGCCATTGTTATTCATGTTTTAGTTTATCATTTGATATTGGTCTGTTTAGACTTTTGCTTCCTCTTGTTGTTTAGCAGGGTTGTTGTGTTGTTTAGCACAAGGGTGTTCCTGATCGGGAATCCCTACCTCATACTCAGGGAAGGAGAGTTTCTTTGAGCTACATTTCCTCATTCTAGAATTCTTTCCAAGCTACCTCCTTCAGCTACAACGCAATTTATGTTTAGATTTGGGTTGTGTTGCATGGTGCAACAAAGGAGGATCACATAGAGCTATTTCTAGGCTTGTTTTTCAGTGGAGAGGTAACCTATCCATTGGAGGATCAGCAAGGAGGGCTCCTGGGCATATTTTCACATCTTTGGCATCAGGCCAACCATCTACCATCCCTCACAGTGTAGTCACAATTCTGAACTGTGTTATTTCTAGAGGCATTTGTTGGGAGGATTCATTGAGCTCATCAGGAGGGTCTATTTTTTAGTAGAGGGATCAGACTTCTATTTATAAATACCATTGGATGAGGACATCATCATTTCAGATCTGTCATAGCCTCATTTCATATCAGATCCAGTTTGCACTGGCATACTAACAATAGGGTTATTTGTCACATTGTACATTTCTTGGTATTTCTAGCCATCTTTTCCGGATTGGCTAGAAATCTTGTATTAGAGCCCACATCTTCTTCGTTGGGAATTTATTTTTTTTCTATCAACCACATTTCATATATATATGTATTCATCAGTAGCTACACTAATATAGACAGCGATGTCACTTCTCTCCAGCATTCTATACAGTTGCAGCAACTCATGTGTTGATTGTTTTGATCAATGGAGGCTTGTTCCTATTGCTTGAGTGGCTTGTCCTTCATGATATTTTTGTATATTTATATTGATATCTTAATAAAATTATGGCTTCATATTGACCCCTCTCATGTCATGATCATATTTGTTGTGTTTTACATTATTATGATTTGTATTGTTGCTATTTCCAATTTGGAATATTACAAAATTTCAATAGATAGGTTTGCATGTTAGCTCCATGTTGTGAGTGAAATCAAGTGAAATGGATATGAGGAAGGTGGTTAAATCAAGGAAACACATGAAATTTCCAATTTATCACGGTGAAAATTAGCTAGAATTTAGGGTTTCATGAAAATGGCTATTAGGGAGGATATGGATCGTGGGAGATAGGCGTATGAGGTATATGAAAGGGGTAGGATAGTGTTATATAGTAGGGTTAGGGTTTATCTCACTTTAAAATTTCAATGACATGAAGAAGTGATGATATAGTAAAATATGGAGTGAGCATGAAAATGAATCATAAACTTGATAACTTGACCAAGGTAGGCTATAAGAGTGATGAATTACTATTATAAGAGGTCCAAGGAATGATGCCCATAAGCCTTGAGCTTGTTTGGATGAAGTGGGAGCCAAAAAAAATAATTTATGCCCTCCTTTCAAAAGCGTAACACCAATAAATAGAATCATAACAATTGTTCTAAAAGCGTAAAAACTGTTCAACATGAGCATAAAAATAGCCCATAAGTGTAGCAATGAGGCTACAAAATCATAACAACATCCTAAAAAGCATAGCAGGAGGCTACAGAAATGTAAAAAATGCCTAGAAACGTAACTAATGGCTCTGAAAGCGTAGTAGGAGGCTATAGAAGTGTAACAAGGGCAACCAGAAGTGTAGCAAATTATTCTTGGAGCAGTTCTTCACCTTGGTTTCGAACCTTTGACCACCTAATGAGTGAATATGAGGTAAGAGAGGAACTCTACCACACAAAAAAGGAAATAATGATTTTGGAGAAGCTTGCTTTTGTCTTTTATAACCTTGAAATGACCTTTTTTTCCATGTAGTGAAACAATAATACAATTATGCCTTCTGAAACGTTTTGACATTTAAACACATTTTAAAATAAGACAACTTGTCTTACTTCACTTTATAAGTATGATATCTCCCTTTTAAATTCTTATGAGTGAAATTAAGGATGATTTCATTGTTTTTATGACAAAATAATTTTTTTTCAAAGGCAGATGATGACACCTAGACAATAGACCTAGATGAGATGAAGTGAAATTACCCTAAACTTCTAAATGATAATGAATGAGATGAATTTTAAAGTGATTATGGGCATGGATAATATGAGGGACCAGAAAATTTGACCTAGACTTCTTAAGCGACCAAATTATTTTGAAAACTTGTTTGAAAAACTAAAAATTTTGACCTATGACTTCTAGGAAAACAACTGAAATACTATTTTTGATCACTGAAATATTGACACTAATAGGGTAGAAGAGGGATCCCAACATATTGATATTCGAAGAATTTTTTCCTTTAGATAAGGTTATATATAAATTTGATATTTTTTTTCTCACTCTTGTTTTTCCCCTTCCCTTGTTCTACTTGAATCAATCAGCAAGAAGAACGCCATTTAATTACAACACCGAATCAAGGAATTGAGATCCTAGAATAGATATGGGCTTTATGTTTTGACCAAATAATTTTCATTTGAATGGATCATATTTTCGATTCAGACATCATTGAATTTAATGATATGTAAAGATAATATAGAGAATTTGATAGCAAATAATCCAAGCATTGTTTGTCATCACAGCTTCCCTTTTCAAGTTTTTCCACATTGTTTTTGTATCCAAGCGAGAGATTTTTCATATAAAATATTATTAAACGAATGAAATAAATATAATACAAGGCATAACAAGAAGGAAAAATAAAAAATAGGGTGGAAGTAGACCTTGTCTAAGAAGCATGAAATGCAAACAAAACAAACACACCAAATGCAATGACTACTGCAGAGTAAAATGCAGGATCATGTAATGAAACTAGGGGAGTCAATGCACCTAATATTTCTCCTAACCTAATAGGCTAGAAGGTCAGAGCTAAGTGTAATATAATTTCCATTGTAGCCATCATAACCACTCCTAACCTGTAATCGTACATATACAAGGAATTAAAAGAAATAATCCTAATAACAGACCAGTTCAGCTAATATAGATTATCGAAAACCCAAACCCTGAAATTGAACAGAATCAATGCAATGAACTTAGGCTGAGATCAGGACGTGTGATTTCACCTAAAGAAGATACGACCCTGCCACAACTTGATTCTGAAATGCCAACAACACCTAAACAATCATCTATGCTAGAAATAGAGGTAAAGCAAGGGAAGGACACAGTTGACCAAAAAGACAGTGAAAACCTTATTATTTCCTCCGCTGGATTTCTTGATAGATTAACATTGCCGAAACCAATAGTCTCTTCAGATTTTGATCTCCTAGAGGAATTGAAAAACCTTTGCATTAAAATTCCTCTTCTGTAGGCTATACAGGACATTCCTATCTATGCCAAGACAATTAAAGAGTTGTGCGGGAAAAAATGGGTGAGGAAAGAAAAAATTGTATCAATTGTTCATGCAGTGGGAGAACTACCAGATTTACTCTTGGGTAAAAAAGCACCAGTAAAATACAAGGATCAAGGGAACCCCATAGTTACTGTACAAATATTTGGCCACTCCTTTTCGAACACATTAGTTGACTTGGGGGCGGCCATCAACATCTTAACTATAGAAACCTGCAAGAAGTTAGGCATAACAACGTTAGAACCCACATCTACCTTGCTAGAACTTGCCGATAGATATGTTATCAAACCAGAAGGAATATTACAGGACATCCTGGTTTATTTGGACTCATGGGAGTATCCAACAGAATTTTTAGTTATTAACCCAAAAAGTAGGTTAGATGAACACCCCCTGATACTGGGACGACCTTGGTTAGCAACATTTGACGCTTACATAGCCTGCTAGGCAAGCAACATGACCATTACTAGAGGTGATTCCATAAAAAATATTTTCATATACCCACCTGCCAAACCAAATCTTCCCACTTTAAATATTCACAAACAACCACATACATGCTAGGAACAAAACATGCCTTCACCACTGAAAATAGTTGAAGCACTCAAATTCAAAGATCAAACTAAAGATGATGTAATCAATAACTTCATGAATCAGCCATCTGCTTCTGGAATTTTAAAATGTCAAATGTTAAAGGCAATTCTTGATAATGAAGCACAGGAAGACTCCTTGGCATACATTGATAATCAGCACATACCCACGACTGTTTTTTGCAACATCATACCAATTGAAATTGAGCTAGGAAAGGTTTTAAATATCAATGGTAGTCTGGATAGTAACCAATAGCAAAAGATCATTAAGGTTTTATAGAAATATAAGGGAGAATTTTCTTGGGACTACCCAGACATGAAGAGTATATATCCTCAAATATGCACACATCACATTTATACTGAAAAGGATGCTCAACCTATTCGACAGCCTCATCGGAGGTTAAACCCTCATCTGAAAGACATTGTAAAAGATGAGTTGCAAAAGCTACTTGATGTAAACTTCATTTATCCTATTTCAGATAGAAAATGGGTCTCTCCTTTAGTAGTCGTTCCTAAGAAGAATGGGAAGTGGATAATCTGTGTGGATTACAGAGAATTGAATAAAGCAACATAGAAAAACCACTTGCCCTCCCTTTTATTGATCAGGTCCTTGATACATTAGCAAGAAAGCAGTTCTTCTCTTTCCTAATAGTTTCAGTGGTTACAATAAAATCTAGATATCCCCTGAAGATCAGGATAAAATGACCTTTACCTATCCATGGGATACATTTTCCTATAGAGTATTACCGTTCAGGTTATGCAATTCCCCAACAACATTTCAAAGAGCTATACTCAGCATTTTTTCTAATTTAATAAATGAAGGACTCAAAATTTACATGGACGAATTTACTCCATATGGAGATGATTTTGATCAAGCACTACAAACACTGGAAAAAGTATTGGAAAAATGTATTGCTACTAGATTGTGTTTGAGCAATGAGAAGTGTCACATGATGATGACTGAAGGAGTAATCCTAGGGCACTACATCTCTGCAGCTGGAATATAGGTAGATCTGGCAAAGATAGAGGCAATCCTTTTATTCGCCACACCTTGTACTCAGATAGAGGTACGTACTTTCCTTGGTTATGCAGGGTACTACCATAGGTTTATAAAGAATTTCTCACAAATTGTTGCGCCCTTGTATGTATTAACTGGAAATGTCGAATTCCATTGGTCTGATAAATGTGACACTGCTTTTTTAGATTTGAAGAAACTAGTCTTGACTGCACCAGTATTATGCGGCCCCAATTGGGAGCTTCCCTTTCACATCTCCTCATATGCATCCAACATAGCGATAGGGGCAGTTCTCGATCAAGAATAATATAAAAATCCCTATGCTATTTACTATATCAGCAATAATCTCACTCCCACCAAATTAAAATATACAGTGACCGAAAAGGAGTTCTTGGATGTCATTTATGATATTAATAAATTTAGACATTATATAACTGGCTATCAAGTATTCTATATACTGATCACTCTGCCATTAGATACTTAGCCAATAAACCTATTACAAATGGAAGAGTGACTCGTTGGTTGTTTTTTTTACAGGAGTTTGACATAACTATCAAAGACTGCCCAAGGAAGGAGAACGTAGTTGCAGATTTCCTATCTAGAGTTCCAAAGTCAGATGACCCACTAGCGGTGGACGATCAGTTCGCTGATGAGAATTTGTTCATTGTAGCAGTAAAAACACCATGGTACGCATATGTAATGAATTATTTGGTAGTAGGAAAGTTTCCAAGACACTGGAACAAAAGTTGATTATTTAGTGCAGTGCTAGATTCTCATGGATCGGTGGATATATTTTTCATACGGGAGCTGATATGCATATACATAGATGCATACGAGAAGACGAGATTTATGAAATCCTGAGGGCCTGTCATGATGAACCATGTGGTGGCCATGGACAAGAAATATGTCCAAGCCTACATTAGTTTCCAAAGAATGGGCCACCGTGGCCAAGCTGACGAAATTCCATTATAGCCACAGTTAGTAGTGGAACCTTTCGAACAGTGGGCACTGGAATTTCTTGGACCATTCAACCCCCCATCAAATCAAAATACCTACATACTATTTGCCACATATTATGTGATGAAATGGGTAGAAATAGTGGCTCTATCAAGAGCTACAGAATAATCTATGATCGATTTTATTTTTGAGCTATTTGTGCGATATGGCTTACCCCAGGAAGTGATAACTGATGGAGGGGCATAGTTTGTGGGAAATAAAATTACAGCCACTCTGAAGAACCACCATGTCACCCATAGAGTCACCTTTCCCTACCACCTGCAGGCGAACGGGCAAGTTGAAAGCATCAAAAAAGTCCTTGAGGCAATTCTCACTAAAATAATCTCAACACATCACTAGGATTGGGCTATTAGACTACTAGAGGCCTTTTGGGCTTACTGCACAACATGGCGAAACACCACTTGATATTCTCTGTACCATCTGGTATTTGGAAGGGAACCAATTTTTCCTATCGAGTTCAAAATAAAGACTCTAAGAACAACCCAGGAAGTGGGGCTAGATTTGACGGAGGCCCAGATTAGAAGACTCCAACAAATAAATGAGTTGGATGAAACACAGCCACTGGCTCTACAGCACACTGCAATTATTCAATAACAACGAGCTAAGTGGCATGACAACCTCATCAAAAATAAGACTTTCCAGAAAGGAGATTCGGCACTTCTCTATGACTCCAAATTCCAAGACTTCCCGGGTAAGTTACAAACAAGGCGGCTCGGTCCATACAAAATTCAGGAAGTACACAGCAGTGGTACCATCACCTTGACTACCATAGATGGATCTAGCTCCACCTTCTGAGTCAATGGACACCGGGTGCTCCTCTATCGTAATCCACTTACAAAATAGTCTTTCTGTCAGCAAGTACATGGAAATCCCACCATCCAAATTCTAGCTATAGGGGGTGATGGCACCGCAGCTTTAAGTTCATGAGAATTTGTTATTTTCTCTTGTAAATATTGTATATATGTCCCTTGAAATTTTTAGTTTCCTTATTTTTGTACATTCCATCTCTTCTTCATGCTCACTATTGCATTCTTTTTCTCTTATCTTTTATTTTATGTTGTTGTTCAAACCTTTGAATGACTATTGTTCAATTCAATTGAACAACTATTGTTCAATCGAATCGAACAGATTTTGTTCAATTCAATTGAACAACCATGTTTTTGTGCATTTATTTTTCTTTTCAAACCTTTGAACAGCTATTGTTCAATCCAATTGAACAACTTTTGTTCAATTGAATTGAACAGCTGTTATTAAATTCAATTGAACGACCGTGTTTTTTGTGTGTTATTTGTTGTTATTCAAACCTTTGAATGACTATTGTTCAATCCAATTGAAAAACGGTTGTTCAATCCAATTGAAAATTTGTTGTTCAATTCAATTGAATGGCTATGTTTTTATGTTTATTTTTTGTTGTTCAAACCTTTAAATGTCTGATGTTCAATCCAATTGAACAGTGGTTGTTCAATCAAATTGAACAACTATTGTTCAATTTAATTGAACTGTCGTGTTTTTTTGTGTTATTTGTTGTTGTTCAAACCTTTGAACGGTTGTTGTTCAATCCAATGGAACAGATGTTGTTCAATTGAATTGAACAGTTGTTGTTCAATTCATTTGAACGGTTGTGTGTTTGTGTGATTTTATTTTTTTTGTTCAATCAATTGAAAAACTGTCATAACAGTTGTTTTTCAATCGAATCGAATGGCTAATTTCTTTTCCAAGCATGTTTTTTTCTCTTTATGATGATCTATTTTCAAATGACCACTTCCTTTTACACATCCTTGCCATAAAAGCCATTTTTGGAAAGGAATTGGCACCAGAAGATGAGAAAAGCAGTGATATTACTAATATGGTGATCCTTTGAAACTTTGATGGAAACCTCTACTCTGAAAACTAACATGGCTTATCTATACAATGAAGCGTTACACATCTCCTATTCAAACATATTATTACACAATTCATTCCCATAGTCTTATGCTAGTATATCTTTCTACACTCTCAAGTAGTAATTCTCCTTGACATTAGCATATATGAATAAAGAGTATTAATGGTATTGGAATTATTTTTACTTCTCACACCATCCCTAACTCTTAAGGAGTTAATGAGCCTCCCTCCATGTATAAATGACAAGAAAATATTATGTCTATGTGCAATTTTTTAAGAGAGAATAGGAGGTCTCATCACGAGCCAGCCTAACATGATCATAATAGTTTAACAGGTGGCATTCCCACCATGGCCAACACTCCAGGGAAGTGACCTTATCGACATCTCAAACTTTTTGAATAACATGAGGTCTCATCACGAGTTAGCTTGATCACTCTGTTACAATCCTTTTGAATGTCACTATGACTATCTAGCAACCACACTAGCACAATGGTCTCTCCATAAAACAAGAAAAATGACTACTTTTCAAAAAGAAAATATTACACATATATGAAAATTTTTAAGAGATAATAGGGGATCTTATCACAAGCCAACCTACCATGATCATAAGCATTTAACAAGTGACATTCCCACAATGGCCAACACACTAGGGTAGTGACCTTCTCGATAGCTCAAAATGATTGAAGGATAGGAGGTATCATCACGATTTGACCTGATCACTCTGTTACAATCCTAGTGAATGGAACTTTGAATATCTGGCCACCACACCTGCATAGTGATCTCTCCATAAAATAAGCAAAAATTTCTATTTTTAAATAGAGGATTATGGCTCATTTCCGGGTTAAAATAACAACCCTGTCGAGGCTATGAATGCCTACTAGAAGCAGTGGCTCTACTTGTGGTATGTAAGTATTTTTCTAACAATAGCCAATTAATTTCATATAAATTGTTTCCTATTAATCCATTTCCAAGATAAATGCGCTACTTGAATAAGTGTTATCACTGCCTACTTACATAATGAACTATGAATGAACTATCTTTTCAAGGTTGAATTAAGGGATGGCAGCACCAATCATAACCTGTCATTTGTCGTGCTTCTGTCATGATACACCATCAAAATAGGACATCATGTCATAATAATTTTTATTCCACTTTTCTCCCCTTCTTCGGTCATTTCCACTTAATGTACAGTTGTGATGATTATCAACTTATGACCTTTGCCTCATATGCATTCATGATTGTTGCAATATTTCCTCTTTTCTTGAGCTCCAAGGCCATGGATGCCCTTCTCTCATACAGTTGTGATGATTGCCGATTTATGACCTTTGCCTCGTATGCATTCATGATTGTTGCAATCTTTACTCTTAAGCTTAAGGTCGTGGATGCCCTTCTCCCGACGGAGGGGGTACAAATATCCATAATGAATAAACATGCAAATTACCCACACAACTCCCTTCGGATACACTGATGGGACTAAGAGATTATTTCATTTACGATATTAGGTTGCATTTTTATAATATATGTGGAAAAAACGTATGCAGTGTTTTGTTTTAACCAACAGGGCTGAAAGAAATGTAGACGGAAGAAGAAACCAATTCGGATAACACATTAGCCACGGGGGGGACTTTTCTATGCAATGAACCCACAACCTTCCAAGTCTCAGAATCAGCTCGCACCATTCTCCTATAAGTTGGTTGGATTCCATATCCACACAGAATTTAGGGGTTTAACATAGAGATAGTACTTGAGTTCCTGCAAAACATGCGGGAAGGGCATACCATAGTTAGAGGAAGAATCATACTGATTGCTGAGGTCTCTGGACTACCAACAGAGGGAGAAAGATGGACCGAAAAACATGTCCTTCTACAAGAATAAATCTCAGTGTACCAGGACCCAGTCGAACCATTCAAAAAGGGAAGGGTATTAATCCTACGTCCTTGTAGCAGCCTTGGAAAGAATTGGCAGTGTTCATTCAAATATATATCACATACGATGGATGCTAAGATGTGGTAAAGTCTAGCCAACTTAAACTATTATTTGTTCTCAAGAGAGAAATTTCAGTTAACTTGCCCTTTTTTCTAAATTTTGTATTGCACAATACTACTGTTCGAATTAGAAAAGCCAAAAACCCCCTAACAGTTGTCAGCCACCATTGTTTGATTAAATTGATCATCATTAATGAGCTAGAAAAACACCAGATAACTTGGGCCAACTTTGTTAATCCTACCCTGCTTACCCCTGAAGAAAACCCTATCAGATCAGAGATTGAATTCCCTAGAATAACCATACCTAAGAGAGAAATATGGAAGAGGGCTCATGTTTAGACCTCAGAACCAAGGAAACCAAGACGGTCTGAAAGGTTGCAACTACGGCAAGACACCTCTGAATTTCTAGATGAGGCAGGTGTTATCACTCAGGTTTTCCTTGAAGTTGTGGAAAAGGAAAGTATACCCGAGGTAACCACAAACCAACCTTCAGATGCAGAATCTAGCCAATCTGCATCCAGAGAGGGCTCTCTCTTTATGATTTATCTTTGTTCTTAGAAGGTTTTAGGCTAGTTATAGATCCAAGAGTTTGTTTGAAAATGGTGGAATCCACAAACTAGGGGCAAGGTTGAAGATTTTCAGTCCATTGGGCTATGGAGTCAAAGGATGGCTTTATTGGATTTCTATTCTTCACACAAGATGGCTTTGCAGGGAAAGATAGCCAGACAGAGAACAATCCTTAAAATTTAAAGTGGATGGGATGATTTTGAAGGGATGAAAGACAGCTACGAATCTTTCACCATGTTCAAAAGAAAGAAATGAAATGACTACAAACAAAGAGCAATGAAGAATTCTTTATTATAGTAATCAAGAATGTTTAAATTAGCAAAGCAAGAGAATTTAAGAATTCGTGCTTATAACCAATTTAGAGGAAAACATTAAGAACAATCACATCTGAAATCAGAGTACAATTAAGTAAATTATGATTCAATCCTTTATGTAAATTATTCAGAAATGGACATAACGATATTATAAACTGATATAAAACTTAGACATAGGGTAGAAAGACTTATTGAACTGCAGTCCGACACATGAATCCTGCAAAAAGTCCTGAGCTTCAAATTGTCATCCAGTAAGCCACAAATAAACTTCTCCAAAATGATTTTATTCCGAAAATCTCAATGTTACAGCAAAGTAATAGAATCCACCCTCAATACTCTCTTTGAGGGTTTATTTATACAAAAAATAATTGAAAATATCTTACACTAACCTAGCCCTCAATTTAGGGTGACTGACAAGTAAGTTACAATAAAAATGGAGACAGATGGTCTCGTAGATAGAATAAAATGTAATTGTTGGTGTGTTGTTTCCTCATTTTGCTGATGTGCTGGAGGTAAGTGCTGAAATAGGGCTCGATGTTGTCCCTTGGAGTAATTTCTTTGATTGTTTGATACTCTTTGTCTTTACGGATACTCTTTAACCTGTTTGACTGATACTCTTTAACCTGTTCTTACTATTTATCCTTTTCATAATAAAAAGATAAAATTCTCAACCTGAAGATAAATTTCATAAAATTTCCAATAGGTCATTCCACCATTGATCTGGTGCTATTACGGTTCTTTTAAGTTTCCTCAATGTTTCATCAGCCTCTGTGAGTTTGTAAAAAGTAGGCTGATCAGGGAACAAATACTTTATTTCATGTTCAAGGTGAAATAAATTCTTCAACCTGTCATAGAGATTTCTTCCTGTTGGCAACGTTGCTTCTGGCATACTGATAGAATGAGCAGCTGAATTATGAGCATGGATATCTATTTTCTTGACATAGGTTTCCAAGTCCATTATCTGGTCCTCTGAGAGCATAGGACTGGGTAACCCACTGTCCAACAAAACTTGAAATTTTCCTCTGAAAGTATTAATATCAGCCAAAATATCTGAGCACTTCCTTTCCAAATTCTGCATAAAAGTTCTTTTGATGAAAACTCTTTTTATCTCCAAAATGGTGCCGGTCCTGTCCTCAATTCCTAATACTGCAAGCTGTTGCTTAGTTTGGGTGTTCAAAAATTGAATAAGTTGATTGGCCTGCTCAGGTCTGCCTCTTAATTCATCTCTTGTTCTGTTTATTTCTTCCTGAGCTACTTTAATCAAGTCATTTTGTTCAAAAATTGCTTGAACAGAGGGCCAAATACTTTTTATTAACTCAATTATATTATCCCAAAGAATTTCATTTATTTCTTTCAAAGGCTTTTCTAATGAAAGATCTTTTTCTAAAGCCTTAACCAATCTTTCCAATATTTTAATTTCCCTAGTATTATTAGCAACAGTCTTCTTAGATGTATCATATTTCTGCTCCAAATTTTCTAACTTCAATTTTGTGGTTTGAATTTCTGTGACTCTTAGTTGTAAAATTTCCATTTGTTTTATCAATTCATCAAAACTTAAACCAGAAGTGTTTACCTGAGCTAGCTTTGTTTGTTGATTTGCTGTTGTGGTACCTGTAGTTGTAGTAGCTTCTGTGATGGATGTCTGCATGAGAGCTTCCTTTTCCTGTAAAGCTTGTTCCAATTCTTTCTCTGTTTCACCCAGTCGCTCAGTCATCTTTAAGAGCAACTCCATTATCTCTTCTTGTGAATTCCCCTTCAAAACTTCTTGGGTCTGGGGATGCCTTGAGGCTGGCAATTTCAGCTGCTTTCTCAGTGCAGCTATGTCATCATCTTTCTTCTTAATCAGTGCCTCAATACTTTTAATATCTTTGGGATTTTGACCCAAGTTGATGATTATGTCTTCCAGAGACTTTATTCTGTCATCTTTGGCCTGAGAAGAGGCCTTTTCAATTTGCAATTGGGTGCTTGTGTTATTTAAAGAATCTTGCAGCCTTAGGGCTGCCATGGTCTTATCAGTAAGAGTGGAATAGACCATTTCCCCAGTTTGTTTATGCAGCTCTATCTGATCCAAAGGATGAATGTCCTTTGCCAGGACCTCAAAATTTGTTCTAATATAATCAGCTGCTGTCATGGGTTTTGACACCTTGGACTTGAAGTGGCTCATCATCATTTTGCCTTGTGAAATGTCAAATGCTGACATTAACCTTTCCTGATTATGTGGAGCCATTTTCAAATATTGATCATATACTTTCATTCTCAATGGATCATTCTTTGCCTTTATATTAATGAAGGTTCTTTTTATATCCTCTGTATCTGTTTTTGGTGGTCTGAAAGAGGATACTTCAGTACTCAATTGCTTTTGCAAAGCTTTTCCTTTCTGGCCTGTGTTTGTTTCACTAACTGCGCCAGTTAGTTGACTGTCTTCCCTTCCATCATCAAACATTTCATCAATGATTTCCACATCTGGAAGTGGATCTGGTTTCTGTTTTTTGGCTTGATGTATCTCTGAGGACTCTTTAGGAGGAGTAGTATCTGGAACATGCATTTTCCTGCTTATTTCTACATTGGATGGAGTTTGTAATCATGAAATTTCAGGATGATTTACTTGAATGGGAGAAACTTGTGTTTGATCAGGTGCTCTGGAGGTTTGAGGTTTCTCTGCCATGACTAAATTTTCGATGACCTGTATCTCAGGTTCCTTTCCTTTTCCTTTTGGATGAACTGCCTTCCTGTAATCTTTGCTGTAGATTTGCTGATGAAGAAGTGCCTATGTGAGGTACCTACACTTGACCATAAGATTCTAGGTCATACTTCTTCTCAAGATCTTTCATAATTTTGTTCATTTTTTCTTCTTCACTTTCTTCTTCAACTAGTGTTTCTTCAACCCATTCATCTTGGTTGGCATACTGTTCTATTTCAGGAATCTTGTGGTGTATGTAAGGGGATGATTTGTTCTTTATTCTCTTTTCACAGATAAAACCAAATGGGTCATAAGGAACCCAACGGAAAGTTCTTTGGAACTTGCAATGGCTTTGTAGTATATTTTCTGCTTCTCGCTCAGCATCCCTAGAGTTGCATATGTAGGGACCTAATTGACTTTTAATCCTGAGTTGGGCTTTCTTTTTCACACTACAAAAATGAATCACATATGAATTATTCATCTTCTTGAAGTATTCCAAGGCAAAAATTCTCATGGGCACATATCTTGGCAACTTGAATGGATGTAATTCACGTCCATAAATTCTGATGACTGAATGGTTTTGATACAAATACCAATCTCCAACTTTATAAGTCCTTGAAAGCTGCAAGGTCTTCTTGATTTCATTACTGAGCCTTGGGGGAGGGATTCCTGTCAACAAGGTAGTTTCAGGATATACAAAAAGATCGATGAACTCAGTATAGGAATAGGGAGAATCATAGGAAGAATGAATTATGGGAGACCAAAATATAACTGACCTAGGGTTTCCCTTGGCATCAAGCTTTTTAACAGGGAAAGGGAACTTCTCTGATTGATAAAAGATAATGAGATGATAAATAACTGAGGAATATTTAAAAACTTTCTCATCATCTAGTCTCATAAACTGGTCATGGATCTTATTGGCTATGAAAGAGGCAAAGTCATATTTAACTTCAGGAGGTTGCCCAGGAGTAAAGATAGACAGCAAAACTAGGGTTATCTCATCAACATATTCACTTGTATTGAAACCCAAGACAAAAGATATCATATTTAGGATGAGCCTTCCCGATTTAGTGAAATAATAAAAACCATAGGGAGGAGGTCCCTTAGGTTGATGTTCAGGCAACATAAAATTTTGGTAAATGGACTCCAATTTTTCTGGGGTCAATTGATTAGACTTTTCAATCAATTCTTCCATAGACAAAGGTGCTAGTTCTTGATCTAGTTCAAAATGTAGCATTGCATTGATAGCCTGGGGAGTAATGGGGAAAAGAACACTCTGGTCAGGGGATATTATAGCTCTTTGAGTGGGATCATAGTTAGAATGGCAATAGTGGATAATTTCTGGGAAAGTAATGACTGAGGGGATGAGATATCTCGGGAGATTGGATTCCCACAACCCAATGACATCTTGCCCCTTCGAAAAATCGTCTCTGCAGCAACAATAACTCAGAAGGGGGCTTTCATCAAAATGCAAGTCTTTAATCTGAAAATCTTTATCCACTAAGGGCAAATATTCTAACTCTTTGTGGGGGCCATTCAATGGAGTTACATTCAAGGCTGCCGGGGCTTCCATTTTGGTTCTTGTGGGTTCAAAATGGAAGTTTATGGATTTTCTTCACAGGCCGGGCATGATTTCAGTTTTAATGAGAGAATTTGGCACAATTGGAGGTTCGGGGGAACAATTCACAGTTTTAAACCTCAGGGAATGATCTTAGCGATAAAATTTGATCACTAATCCAGTGGAAAACAAGGAAAACAGACTTTCTTTTGAAGTTCGAAGCACTATAGGATAAATACCTGTTCTTGGAGGGGAACTGGGTTTTAACAGGTATCAGGTGGTAGCACGAGGATGCTTGAACACAGGTCCGGCGGAATTCTGGAGCGAAATCAGATAGAACAGTAGATTTCAGTGAAAATTTGAATTTTGCAGCAGAAGGCGCAGTCGCTTTCGAATAACGAAAATGACATAAAAAACACGAAAATTTGTTTTATTTCCAAGTTAAAAAGGGATTTTTTATTTTTTCGAGGACTGACGTCATCGATGTATGGGCTGACGTGTGCAGGGGTCAGGCGATAAGCGGTAAGCGGTAATACCCGCACCGCTTATGGACAAGAACGGTTTTTAATGCGAGAGCAGCGATTCCATTGGGCGATGGATGCGTGGCCGGTGGACTATTTCAAAACCACCAAGTCCCCGCGCGTTAAAGCTCTGACAAGGGACGGCTGGCGGAATTGATGTGGAGCGTTGATCTGTGGAGGGGCGATCCAAAGGTGGAAGGGACGGGGAGATGGTGGGGCGTTATCGTGCGGGCCCGATAGGGTTTTAAATGTGATTAACTTTATTAAACATCCTGGGGGGCGTCTAATAGGCGGAAAAGTGTGGTTATTAATTAATTCTGATAATTAATTAATCCCAATGGTTAATGAAAAATAGGGGTCGCGGCAGGGTTCAATTATGGTTAAAGTGTCGGGTGGGATGCCAAGTGGATGAGCCACGGTGGCATGGGGGTTTTTCCGAAGTTTTGATTTAAAAATAAAACTTCAGGTTTATTCTTTTTTTGTGTTAAACATATATATCATATGTCTAAAGCTTTTCTCATATATGTTTTTATTATATGATAAATAAATCGATATGATTGACTTACCATAGGGGCGGGAGTATTATATAATGATATATTTTAACCAAAGGGGTTGTATAGTGGGTTTTTATTTGAATGCACGGGGAAATAAATACTTTGGCTAAACTTTATAATAGAGGGGTTTTTGGATATTTATATAAAAGGAGTTATATACTTAGGATAGGACATTTCACTAGGGATTTAGTAAATAGAGTTAAATGTTAATATGACAAAGGGACAAAGACAACTCAAAATACTTTGCACATCTAAGAAAGTGACAATTTCTGAAGTAAATTACAATATATCATCTTCAACACTTAAACTTAGAATAGTAAGTTATTTTGAGGGATTTTTTTATGGAAGTTTGCATGATTTTCCTAAGCAAAATGGGATTTTACTTAGGAAAAGATTGAAAGTGAATGATAATGGATAACTTCAAGTACTTAGGTCTTTTTGATCATCACGTCAAGGGTCCGGTCCCTCCAAAAGTCAAGGAAATGCCTTGAGCCCCTTTGATCTCCAAATACCTTAGCACTTTGGGAAAATTAGTAAAAACTTAGGGAAAAAGTGATGTGGGAAGTTAATGATTTTGACTTTGCTTTCTGTGAATTCTTCAGTGCATTTTATGCTTGAGTACTTGTGATGAAGGTAAAATATTAAACATATTCGGCACCATCATTCCTCACATAAAATTTTGCAACACCATCTACCTACCCTATCTACTTGACACTACCATTTTCTCTTCTTTATTAGGGTGCATTTAGACTTGAAAACCCTTATCAATCTTTTTCTTTTTACAAGGCAAATCTATCTAATTCTACCCTTATTACATCCAAGGGCTTAGATTAAACTGTTGAGCACCTTTTATCAACTCTACCTATCTACTTATCTGCCAAGATTAGATTGTTTGGTCAGATATTTATTCTCTATTCTACAACATGAAATTGAAATATGAATAAGTCAATTTTAAACAATTAGACTTTTCATAAATTGTGGCAAAAGTTTGACAAGCTGCACACAATTGCTTGTTTACAAAAAATGAAATAGTAGTGGCATTTGGATTTGCACACTTTCCTTGGTCTATTTTTTGCTTGGGGTTCATTTCTTTCACTTTTTTGACCATTTTATTTTTCTTACCCTTTGATTTTTCTTTTAGGGTATACCCTCTTTACATTTTTTTAAATTTTTTGATTTTTTTGGTTTTTCAAGAATATGGAACACCTTTGCTCAAGAAAAAGGTTTGAACATATTCCATAGTTCAATCAAGACAATCATGAAAAATGACACCTATTGGTATAGGAGTCTAACACTGGCTCCACTTGGGGATGGCTTTTCCTTGTGAAAAGTCAAGAACAGCAGGTCAATTGCCTCAAAATGTCTTCAAACTAAACCATGTAATCTCCTTCTTCTGGTAGCTTTATTGTATATATGATAGTAAAACTTCTGAAGCTTAGGGCCTTCACTTTGGGCTTCAACTCCAGTAAGTTACTATCCAATCAAAACTGCATTAGAAAAGGATATATTATGTACAAGTTAGAAAAATCAAAACATCCTAATAAATAGGGTCAAAATAGTGCTTCAGCATTCGACCATTGACTGGTCCTTCTTCAGCTTCTGAATTGTCCAAATCCTTCAAAAAGTATGTGTTGTTTCCCTGTAAGGCATGAATGATGTAAGGCCCTTTCCATAAGAAATCAAATTTCCCATGTTTCCCTTTCTCTTCCCTTCTGGAATCCCACCTTAGGACTTTATCTCCTAGTTGGAAATCTTCTGCCTTTGTTCTTCTGTCAAACATCTTCTTTAACTTTTCCTGCAAGACTTGAGATCGTTGGTATACTTCTTCTCTGGTTTGCTGCAAGTGGATTGTTTGATTAATTCTTCTCTGAATGTCATTTGGTTCCACTTGAGCCTCCTGAAGTAATTTCATAACAGGAACTCCTAAAGATAATGGGAATCTTGCTTCAATGCCATAAACTAACTCATATGGACTAGTCCCAATTGATTTCTTAGTTGTAAGTCTGTCTTCCCACAATGCATTGGTCAGTTTCTTGTGCCAAATCTTTTTATTTTCTTCCAATAACTTTTTGATGATATTAATAAGGCTTTTATTGGAGGATTCTGCCAGTCCATTACCCTGATGGTAAGAAGCTGTTGAATGGCCTAAAGTAATATGATATTTACTACAGAAACTAATCATTTTCTTCGACTTAAATGCAGCAGCATTATCTGTTATAATCTTTTCTGGACAGCCAAATCTTGAAAGTATATTGGTTTCTAAAAACCCTATAATCACAAAATCATTGGCCTGTCTGCATGGGATAGCTTCAATCCATTTAGTGAAGTAGTCTGTAGCAGTAAGAATCCATCTGTGTTGCCCGGAAGAAGGGGGATGGATTTCTCCAATAAAATCTAATCCCCATTGTTGAAAAGGTCTTTCTGTGGAAATTGGTTTTAATGGCAAAGGTAACAACTTTCTTTTTCCCTCAAAGATTTGACACTTATGACAAGTTGTTACAAATTTCTTAACATCAGAAAATGAGGTTGGCCAGTAAAAAACAGCCCTTAAGATTTTGTCCGCAGTTGATTTCCAGTAGAGATGTCCTCCACAATCCCCTGCATGAAATTCATTAAGAACTCTATCAGCTTCATCTTTCAATAGACAATTCAATAAAATTCCTTCATAATTTTTCCAAAATAAAGTGCCATCTAAAATACAATATTTTAATGATGTCATTTTCAAAAATCTTTTTTTTGTTCTGGACAACCCTGGAGGAGCTTGCAGGTTTAGCAAAACATGAATGATATCAGTGTACCAGGGAGAATCTAAGAAAGCTTGACTGATCTGTGGAGTCGCCATCTCCTGTTCGTCATCCAATTCGTTAATGTCTAAGGCTTGGCAATTAGTTTCAGTCATTAGTTGTGCCAAACCTTGACCCTTTATGAGTTTTGTTGGTTTGATTTCAATATCATATTCTAAAATGGTAGCTATCCACTTACCTCTTTTACCTTCAATGCCATCTTGAGTCAAAATATCTTTAACTACAGCATTAGGCACATAAGCTATCACATGAGAATATAATATGTAAACTCTGAAATCTTTAATTGCTTTTACCAATGCAAAAGCCTGTTTCTTCATAATATTGTATATCAAAGATGCATCCCTAAGTGCTTTACTAAAAAATGCTATTGGTTTTTCACACCCTTGATCATCTTTTTGAAGTAAAACAGTTGCAACAGAATGTTCAGAAGCAAATGAAAAAATAATGAAATCTCTGTCAAATTTGGGACTGGTAAGAACTGGTGTTCTTGTTAAAGCCATTTTAATTTCCTCAAATGATTGCTTGGCTTCTACAGTCCAGTAAATGCTTGAATCTTTCCTCAACATGTTAGTAAGCAATCTAAGTAGTTCAGCTAAACTAGAAATAAATCTTCTCAAGAAATTTATTTTTCCTATGAATGCTTGCATCTCTTTTATGTTTCTAGGATGAGGTATGTGTAAAATTGCTTGTATTCTTTCTAGATCAATCCTAATGCCCTCTTTAGAAATGATATGGCCTAAAATCGTTCCTTCTTCCAAACCAAACAATGACTTTTTAGGGTTTAAAGAAATCCCATATTTTATGCATTTTATAAATACTTGCCTTAAATGATCTAAATGTTCTTGATCTGTTTTAGAAAAAACAGTCAAATCATCTAGATAAATAACCAGAAAATCATGTATTTCTTTAGCAAAAGCAATGTCCATTGCTCTCTGAAATGTAGCTCCTGCATTCTTGAGCCCAAATGGCATTTTGACATATTTAAACGTACCCCATGGTGTGGTGAATGTTGTTTTATCCTGATCATCAGGATGAACCAGAATCTGGTTGTACCCTGAAAATCCATCTAGTAGAGATATCCTAGAAGATCCTACTACCCTTTGTAGAATATGGTCCATTTTTGGTAAAGGATAGTTATCTTTTAAAGAAACTTTATTCAAATTTCTTAGATCGACACACAGTCTAATTTCCCCAGTTTTCTTCCTTGTTGGTACCAGGTTAGAAACCCATTCTGAGAATCTGATAGCAGCTATAATCCCTGCTTCAAACATTCTTTTGATTTCCTTTTCAATTGAGGGTAATAAAACAGGATTTATTCTTCTAAGATTTTGTTTGAAAGGTTTCTGATCTGGTTTCAAAGGTATAGTGTGTTGAATGATGGATGTATCATATGATTTAAGGTCTTCATAACTCCAGGCAAAAACATCTTGGAATTATTTTAATAGTTCAACATATTTAACCTTTTGATCTTTTGGAAGAGATTTTGACAACTTAACCATTTTGGGATTTTCTGGGGTTCCTAAGTTGCATTCTTCCATATCAGCCTTGACAGGTTCCATTTTGGGTCTGAATGGAATATCATTTGAGTCAAAAAGATCTTCCAAAGGAGTTAATCCCTTGGGTAAATGATTATCTTTCAAATTAATTATTTCTGTCTCATCTTCTATGATCTCATCAGATTCCATGTATTTCAAATCCTTCATGTCTTTTTCTGTGAATGTGGTTGGGTGCAGCATATGAATTGCATTTTCTCTGGAAATATCTGTTTTTTGTTCTTTTTCTTGATCAAATTCATCACTAGTTATGTCTTCATCTATATTACAGTTAGAAAACTCATTTTGAAGTGTCAAAAAATTATTGATTTGATTATTATTTACAAATACTTGCCAATTCAAAAGATTTTCTGGTATAGCAGGCCTATGTCTAATCTCAGCTGAAAAATGATGATTAGGATCAAAAGGTAACTTACATGTACTAGCAAACATTGCTAAACTGTGAGCATGCAAATTTTGTTTCCTGGGAATCTTGGCAAGTTGAGCTTGTAGAAAGGTGTTAAGAATTTCCACAACTGTTTCTCTGTATTGTTTCAGTCTCATGTCTTTTGTTGAACATTCTCCTTTAATTTGTTGAATAATCAGCTCAGAATCTCCTATGATTGATACCCTAATAGCTCCTAACTTCTTGACATGTTTAAGCCCTAACAAAAGAGCTTTGTACTCTACCATGTTGTTAGTGCATTTGAAATTCAACCTATAAGCATGACCCTCAGCATGATTATTTTCAACATTATGTAACCAAATCCCAGCCCCTGCCCCTAATTTGTTTACTGAGCCATCAAATTCCAAATGCCACAGAATTTCATGTTCATAATCCTCATCAATTGTCTTAAA
Source organism: Pinus albicaulis (assembly GCA_034641835.2). Lineage (NCBI taxonomy): Eukaryota > Viridiplantae > Streptophyta > Pinopsida > Pinales > Pinaceae > Pinus > Pinus albicaulis. Next base: position 269,314,275 of record CM076582.1, read on the forward strand.
ATGTTTCTTGACATGAGCTAGTTGTTTAGTTTCTTCTGGTATTTCTTGATTATCTGGTGTTTCTTTATTTTCAGAGATTTCTTCAATTTTAACAGTGGTTTTGTTTGTGGTTTCTAATTCCAGAGCCTCTATTTCGATAGGGAGATCTAACTCAGCATTGTATAAAATAAAAGAGTCCATATCAGAATGTATAGAGTAAACAGGGAAGTTTTCAGGCTTCTCATGGCTACTGACTAAATATTTCATCAATGTCTCTTTGTAGAGTCTTTTAGGCTGACCAAATACTGAAATAGTTGCATATGACATGTCTAGTTGAATAGACCCTCCAAGTTTAGCACCCCAAGATCTAGACAATAACATTCCACATTTAGGAGGGATATCAGCCACTACTATATCCATCAAAACAGACTTCGCAGGGTATTGTACCAAAGTAACACACAAGTCTTTAATCAAACCTAGACATTTTACCTGACTGGAATCAAAAGAAAACAAATCTTTGTATGGTCTGGTAATGTCTAAATTTAATCTTTCCATCACTGCTTTAGGCATCAAATTGTGAGATGCTCCAGAATCAAGCATTGCATTATGGAGTATCTTGTCATGAACATTCAGGCTTACATAAAATGGAGGAGTTCCTCCACTTTCTGGTTTTCCATTTACCTCAGGGCCAAAAAGAAGTTTGGGTTGATCATCAAGAATATTTACTGAATCATCCAATCCAGTAATGTTAATGTTTAGGGACTTGGTAATTTGACTTCTATAGACATCATGTTTAGCCAATTCTGATAAAGGAACAACTATCTTTAGTTTTCCTATTTCAGCCTCTAGATTGAAAGGTTTTTCTGTTTGAGTTTTGGTATTTTGCATAGTTCGGTTTTCTCTATTTTTTGGGTCTTCAATGTTTTTCTCTTTTTCATGAATGAAATTTTGTTTTGAAGGGGTATCTGAACTAACTTCTACTGTTTCTTCTACATTTCCCACAGGAGGAAAAGTATTAGATTGTTGTTTATTTTTTGGTTGGTTGTCAGAGACATCTTCAATTATTGGATTTGAAGGGTTGGGAGTTATCCTAGACAGAATTTGTACTTGGGGAATGTTTTGTACAGGGGTAATGTTAACTTTACCTTTGACATTTTGTTTTGCATTTTTCTGTTTGCTATTCTCTGGCACATCAATCCGTCTACTTCTCAAATTATACTATTTATGAACCTCATAAATTGTTGTGTCATAGCCTTCCTTAAAATCAAAAGTCTCACCTGAATGAGTTTGGAATGTTTCAAGGATGTGATTCTCTTGATCATCCTGGGATAGGAAAACTTCTGGTTTATTTTTGTACATTGTTTATTTCTACATCTTCTGTAGGTTCTTCAGAAGTTGAACCTTCAACAAAGTTTTCTTGAAAAGGTGGCCTAATATTTTGGTCAGGGACATTCTTTCCAATATTTTGGTTTTGATTTATTCTAAAGTTTGGGTTTCTTACAATATTATCACCAGTAGATTTTCTTTCAATTGTTTCCACTCTGTCTCCTAATCTTTCCATACCTTTAATGATTGCATCCAGCTTCTTTTCAAAAGCTGCAGGTTCTTCATTCAAAGGCATTCTTCTTTCTGCCCTAGCTCTGGCTCGTTTTTCTATTAGATTTGCTTCCACACTCACTACTATGCTTTGCATTTCCTCTAGTGCTTGGGGAGCTCTTTCCCTGAGTGAATAAGCTATATCAGAGTCAAAACCATCTGGAAATTTAACCAATACAGATTCAGGTGGGGGTCTGAGGTTCTGGGGAACAGCGTTATATGCTTCATTGAATCTAATGATGTAATCTTGTACTGTTTCATTAGGTCTTCTTCTTAATTTTTCGAATTCTGACAGGATCTGAAGAGGATCTTTCTTCTTCTCCCATCTGTTCAGAAATGCCCTATATAAAGCTGGTAAATCAGCAATACTACTTGGAGCAAGGGCCCTAAACCATGTCCTAACTTCTCCAGTAAGACTCTGAACGAAAATTCTCATTCGGACATCATCAGTGTCAATTTCATAGAACTCAAAGTAATCAGTTATCCTTTTGGTATGTTGTTGAGCTGTATAAGTACCTAATCCATCAAAAGGTGTGATCTTACTCTGGTAATCTTAGGGCAAAGCAGCAGGGTTGGCTGGTAACTGTAAAGGGGCGTATCGATTGGCCATTGGAAGATATAGTGGGGTAACAGGAGTTGATGGTCTGGCAGGAGGAGATGGAGGAGTAGAAGGGATGACAGGTGTTTGAAAAGTTTGAGAAAAAGTAACTAAACTTGGAGAAGCCTCGGTAATTACAGAGATGTTTGAATTTTCTTCAAAGGTTTGTTCAGATTGAATAGAGTTCTGTAATTGTCTGTCAAGATGATGTGAAACAAATCTGTATTGCAAATCTTCAAAGAACAATGGATATGGAACTAATCTGGATAATTCGGTTTAAGAAAAATTCACAAATAAGGATGTTTCAAATCGTGCATCAAAAGGAATTTCATCAATATATATAATTTTCACGGGACAGGATGCAGATCTAGAAAGTGGTCTGGAACTTCCAGAAGTCTCTTGACTTCCTCTTTCAGAACTTTCTTGGCTTCCTTGTCTTCTAAGAATCCTAGGAATCAGATTTGGATTTTCAAATATTGGTGGTGGATTAGGGTCAGGATTTGACCTAGTATGACGAATCCTTTCTGAAGCCAGTTTTCTTAGACTATGTGTTTTTGGATTTTTGGTTTTAATTGAAAAATAAATACAACTTCTATAAATACCTCAAGAAATAATGATTTGTGATTAAAACTTTCTCCAATATTTATTAAACTAGAGAGTCTGATTAAACATTTTGAAACTAAGGTTCAGAATATAAGCTAAATCAGAGATAGACTGAAGCAGCATTTATTTACTTTTGCAATTGCAGAGCAAAAGCAATTTCAAAGGCTACCTGGCTGATCTTCAGACTCTGTCTATAGCTTATAAGAAAACAATAGTAACAATAAAAATGATTCAGAATCCCCAGTATGGTCGCCACTATGTTATCACTCAGGTTTTCCTTGAAGTTGTGGAAAAGGAAAGTATACCCGAGGTAACCACAAACCAACCTTCAGATGCAGAATCTAGCCAATCTGCATCCAGAGAGGGCTCTCTCTTTATGATTTATCTTTATTCTTAGAAGGTTTTAGGCTAGTTATAGATCCAAGAGTTTATTTGAAAATGGTGGAATCCGCAAACTAGGGGCAAGGTTGAAGATTTTCAGTCCATTGGGCTATGGAGTCAAAGGATGGCTTTACTGGATTTCTATTCTACACACAAGATGGCTTTGCAGGGCAAGATAGCCAGACAAAGAACAATCCTTAAAATTTAAAGTGGATGGGATGATTTTGAAGGGATGAAAGGCAGCTAAGAATCTTTCACCATGTTCAAAAGAAAGAAATGAGATGACTACAAACAAAGAGCAATGAAGAATTATTTATTATAGTAATCAAGAATGTTTAAATTAGCAAAGCAAGAGCATTTAAGAATTCGTGCTTATAACCAATTTAGAGGAAAAAATTAAGAATAATCACATCTGAAATCAGAGTACAATTAAGTAAATTCTGATTCAATCCTTTATGTAAATTATTCAGAAATGGACATAATGATATTATAAACGGATATAAAAATTAAGACATGGGGTAGAAATACTTATTGAACTGCAGTCCAACACATGAATCCTGCAAAAAGTCCTGAGCTTCAAATTTTCATCCAGTAAGCCACAAATAAATTTCTCCAAAACACTTTTTATTCCAAAAAACTTCAATATCACAGCCAACTAATAGAATCCACCCTCAAAATATCTTACACTAACCTAGCCCTCAATTTAGGGTTACTGACAAGTAAGTTACAATAAAAAAGGAGACAGATGGTCTCGTAGATAGAATAAAATGTAATTGTTGCTGTGTTGTTTCCTCATTTTGCTGATGTGCTGGAGGTAAGTGCTGAAATAGGGCTCGATGCTGTCCCTTGGAGTAATTTCTTTGATTGTTTGATACTCTTTGTCTTTACAGATACTCTTTAACCTGTTTGACTGATACTCTTTAACCTGTTCTTACTATTTATCCTTTTCATAATAAAAATATAAAATTCTCAACCTGAAGATAAATTTCATAAAATTTCCAATAGGTCATTCCACCATTGATCTGGTGCTATTACAGTTCTTTTAAGTTTCCTCAACGTTTCATCAGCCTCTGTGAGTTTGTAAAAAGTGGGTTGATCAGGGAACAAATACTTTATTTCATGTTCAAGGTGAAATAAATTCTTCAACATGTCATAGAGATTTCTTCCTGTTGGAAACGTGCTTCTGGCATACTGATAGAATGAGCAGCTCAATTATGAGCATGGATATCTATTTTCTTGACATAGGTTTCCAAGTCCATTATCTAGTCCTCTGAGAGCATAGGACTGGGTAACCCACTGTCCAACAAAACCTGAAATTTTCCTCTGAAAGTATTAATATCAGCCAAAATATCTGAGCACTTCCTCTCCAAATTCTGCATAAAAGTTCTTTTGATGAAAACTCTTTTTATCTCCAAAATGGTGCCAGTCCTGTCCTCAATTCCTAATACTGCAAGCTGTTGCTTAGTTCGGGTGTTCAAAAATTGAATAAGTTTATTGGCCTGCTCAGGTCTACCTCTTATTTCATCTCTTGTTCTATTTATTTCTTCCTAAGCTGCTTTAATCAAGTCATTTTGTTCAAAGATTGCTTGAAAAGAGGGCCAAATACTTTTTATTAACTCAATTATATTACCCCAAAGAATTTCATTTATTTCCTTCAAAGGCTTTTCTAATGAAAGATCTTTTTCTAAAGCCTTAACTAATCTTTCCAACCTTTTAATTTCCCTGGTATTATCAGCAACTGTCTTCTTAGATGTATCATATTTATGCTCCAAATTTTCTAACTGCAATTTTGTGGTTTGAAGCTCTGTGACTCTTAATTGTAAACTTTCCATTTGTTTTGTCAATTCCTCAGAACTTAAACCAGAAGTGTTCACCTGCATTGGCACTGTTTTTTGCTTTGCTGTTGTAGTACCTGTGGTTGTAGTAGCTTCTGTGGTGGATACTTGCATGATAGCTTCTTTTTCCTGTAAAGCTTGTTCCAATCCTTTCTCTGTTTCACCTAGTCGCTCAGTCATATTTAAGAGCAACTCCATTATCTCTTCTTGTGAATTCCCCTTCAAAAATTCTTGGGTCTGGGGATGCCTTGAGGCTGGCAATTTCAGCTTCTTTCTCAGTGCAGCTATGTCATCATCTTTCTTCTTAATCAGTGCCTCAATACTTTTAATATCTTTGGGATTGTGACCCAAGCTGATGATTATGTCTTCCAGAGATTTTATTCTGTTATCTTTGGCTTGAGAAGAGGCCTTTTCAATTTGCAATTGGGTGCTTGTGTTATTTAAAGAATCTTGCAGCCTTAGGGCTGCCATGGCCTTATCAGTAAGAGTGGAATAAACCATTTCCCCAGTTTGTTTATGTAGCTCTATCTGGTCCAAAGGATGAATGTCCTTTGCCAGGACCTCAAAATTTGTTCTAATATAATCAGCTGCTGTCATGGGTTTTGACACCTTGGACTTGAAGTGGCTCATCATCATTTTTCCTTGTGAAATGTCAAATGCTGACATTAACCTTTCCTGATTATGTGGAGAAATTTTCAAATATTGATCATATACTCTCATTCTCAATGGATCATTCTTTGCCTTTATATTAATGAAGGTTCTTTTGATATCCCCTGTATCTGTTTTTGGTGGTCTAAAAGAGGATACTTCAGTACTCAACTGCTTTTGCAAAGCTTTTCCTTTCTAGCCTGTGTTTTCTTCACTAACTGTGCCAGTTAGTTGACTGTCTTCCCTTCCATCATCAAACATTTCATCAATGATTTTCACATCTGGAAGTGGATTTGGTTTCTGTTTTTTGGCTTGATGTATCTCTGAGGACTCTTTAGGAGGAGTAGTATCTGGAACATGCCTTTTCCTGCTTATTTCTACATTGGATGGAGTTTTTAATCCCGAAATTTCAGGATGATTTACTTGAATGGGAGAAACTTGTGTTTGATCAGGTGCTCTAGAGGTTTGAGGTTTCTCTGCCATGACTAAAGTTTCGATGACCTGTATCTCAGGTTCCTTTCTTTTGCCTTTTGACTCTGCCACAACTGATGAACTGCCTTCCTGTAATCTCTGCTGTAGATTTGCTGATGAAGAAGTGCCTATGTGAGGTACCTGCACTTGACCATAAGATTCTAGGTCATACTTCTTCTCAAGATCTTTCATAATTTTGTTCATTTTGTCTTCTTCACTTTCTTCTTCAACTAGTGTTTCTTCAACCCATTCATCTTGGTTGGCATACTATTATATTTCAGGAATCTTGTGGTGTATGTAAGGGGATGATTTGTTCTTTATTCTCTTTTCACAAATAAAACCAAATGGGTCATAAGGAACCCAACGGAAAGTTCTTTGGAACTTGCAATGGCTTTGTAGTATATTTTCTGCTTCTCGCTCAGCATCCCTAGAGTTGCATATGTAGGGACCTAATTGACTTTTAATCCTGAGTTGGGCTTTCTTTTTCACACTACAAAAATGAATCACATCTGAATTATTCATCTGCCTGAAGTATTCCAAGGCAAAAAGTCTCATGGGCACATATCTTGGCAACTTGAATGGATGTAATTCACATCTATAAATTCTGATGACTGAATGGTTTTGATACAAATACCAATCTCCAACTTTATAAGTCCTTGAAAGCTGCAAGGTCTTCTTGATTTCATTACTGAGCCTTGGGGGAGGGATTCCTGTCAACAAGGTAGTTGCAGGATATACAAAAAGATCGATGAACTCAGTATAGGAATAGGGAGAATCATAGGAAGAATGAATTATGGAAGACCAAAATATAACTGACCTAGGGTTCCCCTTGGCATCAAGCTTTTTAACAGGGAAAGGGAACTTCTCTGATTGATAAAAGATAATGAGATGATAAATAACTGAGGAATATTTAAAAACTTTGTCATCATCTAGTCTCATGAACTGGTCATGGATCTTATTGGCTATGAAAGAGGCAAAGTCATATTTAACTTCAGGAGGTTGCCCAGGAGTAAAGATAGACAGAAAAACCAAGGTTATCTCATCAACATATTCACTTGTATTGAAACCCAAGACAAAAGATATCATATTTAGGATGAGCCTTCCCAATTTAGTGAAATAATAAAAACTATAGCGAGGAGGTCCCTTAGGTTGATGTTCAGGCAACATAAAATTCTGGCAAATGGACTCCAATTTTTCTGGGGTCAATTGATTAGACTTTTCAATCAATTCTTCCATAGACAAAGGTGCTAGTTCTTGATCTGGTTCAAAATGTAGCATTGCATTGATAGCCTGGGGAGTAATGGGGAAAAGAACACTCTGGTCAGGAGATATTACAGCTCTTTGAGTGGGATCATAGTTAGAATGGCAATAGTGGATAATTTCTGGGAAAGTAATGACTGAGGGGATGAGATATCTCGGGAGATTGGATTCCCACAACCCAATGACATCTTGCCCCTTCGAAAAATCATCTCTGCAGCGACAATAACTCAGAAGGGGGCTTTCATCAAAATGCAATTCTTTAATCTGAAAATCTTTATCCACTAAGGGAAAATATTCTAACTCTCTGTGGGGGGCATTCAATGGAGTTACATTCAAGGCTGTCGGGGCTTCCATTTTGGTTCTTGTGGGTTCAAAATGGAAGTTTCTGGATTTTCTTCACAGGCCGGGCGTGATTTCAGTTTTAATGAGAGAATTTGGCACAATTGCAGGTTCGGGGGAACAATTCACAGTTTTAAACCTCAAGGAATGATCTTAGCGATAAAATTTGATCACTAATCCAGTGGAAAACAAGGAAAACAGACTTTCTTTTGAAGTTCGAAGCGCTATAGGATAAATACCTGTTTTTGGAGGCGAACTGGGTTTTAACAGGTATCAGGTGGTAGCACGAGGATGCTTGAACACTGGTCCGGCGGAATTCTGGAGCGAAATCGGATAGAACAGTAGATTTCAGTGAAAATTTGAATTTTGCAGCAGAAGGCGCAGTCGCTTTCGAATAACGAAAATGATATAAAAAACACGAAAATTTGTTTTATTTCCAAGTTAAAAAGGGATTTTTTATTTTTTCGAGGACTGACGTCATCGATGTACGGGCTGACGTGTGCAGGGGTCAGGCGGTAAGCGGTAAGCAGTAATCCCCGCACCGCTTATGGACAAGAGCGGTTTTTAATGTGAGGACAACGATTCCATTGGGCGATGGACGCGTGGCCGGTGGACTATTTCAAAACCACCAAGTCCCCGCGCGTGAAAGCTATGACAAGGGATGGCTGGCGGAATTGATGTGGAGCGTTGATCTGTGGAGGGGCGATTCAAAGGTGGAAGGGACGGGGAGATGGTGGGGCGTTATCGTGCGGGCCCGGCGGGGTTTTAAACGTGATTAACTTTATTAAACATCCCGGGGGGCGTCTAATAGGCGGAAAAGTGTGGTTATTAATTAATTCTGATAATTAATTAATCCCAATGGTTAATGAAAAATAGGGGTCGCGGCAGGGTTCAATTATGGTTAAAGTGTTGGGTGGGATGCCAAGTGGATGAGCCACGGTGGCATGGGGGTTTTTCCGAAGTTTTGATTTAAAAATAAAACTTCAGGTTTATTCTTTTTTTTTTGTGTTAAACATATATATCATATGTTTAAAGCTTTTCTCATATATGTTTTTATTATATGATAAATAAATTGATATGATTGACTTACCATAGGGGCGGGAGTATTATATAATGATATATTTTAACCAAAGGGGTTGTATAGTGGGTTTTTATTTGAATGCACGGGGAAATAAATACTTTGGCTAAACTTTATAATAGAGGGTTTTTTGGATATTTATATAAAATGAGTTATATACTTAGGATAGGGCATTTCACTAGGGATTTAGTAAATAGAGTTAAATGTTAATATGACAAAGGGACAAAGACAACTCAAAATACTTTGCACATCTAAGAAAGTGACAATTTCTGATGTAAATTACAATATATCATCTTCAACACTTAAACTTAGAATAGTAAGTTATTTTGAGGGATTTTTATGGAAGTTTGCATGATTTTCCTAAGCAAAATGGGATTTTACTTAGGAAAAGATTGAAAGTGAATGATAATGGATAAGCTTCAAGTACTTGGGTCTTTTTGATCATCAGGCCGAGGGTCCGGTCCCTCCAAAAGTCAAGGAAATGCCTTGAGCCCTTTTGATCTCCAAATACCTTAGCACTTTGGGGAAATTAGTAAAAACTTAGGGAAAAAGTGATGTGGGAAGTTAATGATTTTGACTTTTCTTTCTGTGAATTCTTCAGTGCATTTTCTGCTTGAGTACTTGTGATGAAGGTAAAATATTAAACATATTCAGCACCATCATTCATCACATAAAACTTTGCAACACCATCTACCTACCCTATCTACTTGACACTACCATTTTCTCTTCTTTATTAGGGTGCATTTAGACTTTCAAACCCTTATCAATCTTTTTCTTTTTACAAAGAAAATCTATCTAATTCTACCCTTATTACATCCAAGGGCTCAGATTAAGCGTGAGCACCTTTTATTAACTCTACCTATCTACTTATACGCAAGATTAAGCCCAGAACTGATCGAGATATTTATTCTGCAATCTACAACATGAAATTGAAAAATGAATGAGTCGAGCTTAAACGGAGTTTGACTATTCATGAATTGTGGCATAAAATACAAGTTGCACACAATTTGTTTATTACATCGAGTAAAAAGTAGTGGCATTTAAACTTTTCACACTTTCCTTGGCCTTTCTTTTTGATAGGGTTCATTTCTTTTACTTTTTGGCCATTTTTTATTTTCACCCTTTGATTTTTTCTTTTAGGGTACCACCTCTCTTTACATTTTTAAATTTTTTTTGATTTTTGGTTTTATAGAATATGGAACACCTTTGCTCAAGAAAAAAGGTTTGAACATATTCCATAGTTTCAATAAAGACAATCATGAAAAATGACACCTATTGGTATAGAGGAGACTAACGGTAGAGAATCGATCAATATTTATCCATCCTAGCTTCCCTCCGACCATCAATGAGCATAATATTACATGAAATTGATATATACCACTAATTGTAGAAATAGATGCTGATATACAAAAAATATGTAAAATTAATGTATGATTACTCTAACAAGCGAGTCATGAAAATGCATTCGGTAAGGAGCAAGTGCAATGCCGAGTTGTTGTCACAACTTTACCATAGTTGCAGCTACAATTTTCTCGACCTTGGGGCATGTTATTTGGTAGTAACCCACCTTTGACCCAGTGACATTTGCTACAATTACATGAGATTGTACTTGCTACCATTAACGATACAATATTAACTAAATTAAGAAGACAAGGGTGAACAATTGATCGATATTCCATTTTCAATGATGGAATCAATTAAATATGAAGTAATAGATGATTCAATGATGGAGTGAGTATCAAATTTTTGTGTTTCCACTCCACGCAAACAAAGAATCAATCAATATTTTTCTGTAAACCTATAAACATTTGATGTTGGGGCAATTTGATCATGGATAGATGAATGAATATAGTGGCATCATAGTATTTAAAGGCATACACATTTGGATCGTAAGTTGGTGAGGGTGTATGACGCAAAGAAATTTAGTAGGGATATTATAGGACGGATGTACAGTGACCCGAGCACGGTACTTCATGTAAAAATTCAATTCATTGAAAGATACAAAAGTTATTAAAAAATTGTCCTGGTAGCGGGGTAACAGCGCAATTTATTGTTCCATGTCTCCTTCAAATCCATCAAGAGCGTTAGGTAGGAGAAATGAAAGTTTGAATAATAGTAAATACAACAAGTGTGAATGTTAAGATGAAATAATGGAAGGCTACATTAATGATGAATATTAATAAATAGGAATTTCATCATAAATCTCTTCACATGACCAGAAGACATCATGATTTTAAATCTCATGAAGCACATGTTTGTTTATATATATATATATATATATATATATATATATAGATACATATAATTTCAATTTCATTTTCATTTTCACATCATTATCTTGACCGGATCCGATTACCCTACCTGCCCACACTTTTTGTACATGATTTTTGCACAATAAAATAATGGCCACTTGAGCGCACCCACAAAATTTATTACATAGGTCATAATTTCATTATAGGGATTGATCACATCTGTATATCTATACACTGTACGGACCCTCAAAATTTTTCAATTTTACTATGTATACTTTTTTTATGCTCTTCTAGTATCTTAAAACTAAATCCTAAAGCATGTGAAATTTTAGGTAGATTGAAATATTTCCTATTGTTTTGAGATTGTTGCTAAGTGCATTCTATTGTTGTCCATGTGGACACATGTACAACATTACGAATGAAGGTATAAACAACCTTGGAGAATTTATTTGAAAAGAAGCTTGATGATATGTGTTCGTATTCCTGCATAAATGAGTTAAATTCCTTAGATCCAAATACCTTTTAAGAACATTCAAGATTTCTTTAGAAAATTTAAATCATTGCTTCTACAATTACATGAGTGCGAGATCGATAAATCCAAATAGGAAGGTTAATTCTTGTCTTTCTATTTTGTCTAGAATCAAACCCTAAATATGTTGTTTTGTTTTCTACATTTCATACGGTTGAGCTTGAAAGCTTGGAGAGAAAAATGGAAAAAATGCCCCGAATTTGGTGATTTATTAGGAGTCTCTTACTCATGAGAAGGATATGCTCATCAAAATGGGACATTAAAGTCTCCAGAAATGAAAATTCACTTGTCATGCATGAGAAAGGAAAAGTCAGCACCAAAAATAAATGTGATACGAGAGGCAAAGAAGGAGTGACAGATCAGTTGAAGAAAGGGAGGAAATCAAAACCTCCGGATGATTCTTCCTCCAAGGGTAGGAGAGGAAGAAAGGAAACTCAACTTGTCCTTATTCTAATAGAGTTATCATGCTGTGAATCCTCTTGCATGTAGAAGGCTGACTGACTGATTTGAGAAAATTAGCCAGGTTTTAACCACGAGCAGAAATTATCTGTACAGAATCTTATAGCAGTAAACAATAGTGAGAGCATAAAACATAAAATAGATAAATACGAAGATTTCCCTTGGATCCAGGAGTGGGCGACCAATTTGATTTTCATTATATTCACAGTGTTACAACACACATATATATACATCTTGGAAGCATACATAATCCCCAATCATTAACCTGGTTGAACATAACCACAATTGCAACAGCTGGGATCTACAAAAATACTTGAAGGCGAAACCATCGTACCCCAAACCATGTGCACTGCAAAAACCATGGCGTGCTTAGTCATGGAAATAATATAACACATACCCAACATTCTCCCACTTGTTGTTTTCTTTTCGCAGGGGGCCTGGAAGCTTAGTCATTGGCCCAATTCTTCAACACCCATTGTTTCTCTACACCAGAAGAACTTTTGAGTGCTCACGGACTTAGATCAATGCATCTACAACATTCTTCAGTATTACCTTTGCCACCAACACCTTTTAGCCTCAATCATATCTCTATGAAGTGATATTGAACATCAATGTGCTTTGTCTTTGAATGATAAGCGGGGTTCATGGCCGAAAATTTGCTGGCTATCATGATCCTCATATAGCTTGTTGTACCCAACCCCATACTTAAACACAATCTGCAGCAAAGCTGATTCCTTGCTTGCATGGTGGCTACTATGTGTTCTTGCCTACGGCAGCAGTTGAAAGATCCACTACGGACTATCTTTCACTCATACAGTGAAACACACTTTTTTCTCCAAATAGGCCAAACACATACCTTGCCAGCAGATCTTCTTTGGTCAGGTCTCCATTGATAGGATCAACAAAACCATGAATGTCCAACATTCTTTCCAATCTGGTCTCACAGGCTTCAAGCCATAATCACTGGTGCCACGTAAATATTTGAAAACCCGCTTCACTGGCCAGTAATGTAACTACAGGGTTTTGACATAAAACTCTCCAATACTTCCCAATGCATGGCACAATGCTTTTGAGTCTAAAATGGAACCATTGCTGTCAGGCTTCCTGCCACGCATATGGAACACGGACATATCCTCCTCTTCTTCTTGTGTCTTGGGATATTGTTACGTGAGATAGCTACACTTTCCATAGGATAGGGACATTCAGTTTTGTCTCCACATTGAACCTCTTTGCCAATATAGTCTCATACTTCCTCTGGTTTCACTGAACTTCCTCTTTTCCCTATCTCTCTTAATTTCCATGCCCAAAATATAGTTTACTGACACCAAGATCCTTCCATGTCGAATTTGAGCAGTTGGGTCTTCAAATCTTGGATAATTTCTTTGCCATTTCCAATCAACAACATATCCCAATACATGCTACAGACCAAATAAATAACACGGTCATGATTAATTTAAAATAAACATATTGATCCTCCTTATGCAGGTAAATGATCCATATATATGTATCAGGCCCAAATGCCACATCCTTGGTGTCTGGGCTACTTATACAAATACTTCTTAAACCTGCTTCTTGATTCTTTCTTGCATATGCAGCCTTGAGGTTGTTTCTGCAGTCTCTCTTCTAGATCCACAGTGAAGAAATTTTGTCTTCACATTCATCACATTCTAGCTCAAAATAAAGTGTATTATTAGATAAAAGTAATCTAATAAGTAACCTTCCAACATGAGGAGAAAAAAATATCACCAAAAATCAATTCCAGCTGCATGGGGAATAACCTTTTCTACGATTGGGCTTTTACATGTTCTACTTTGCCTTCTACATTAATCTTATTCTTAAACACCATTTTTCTCTGAGTCATTCCCTTCCGGTAGCAACTCCACCAAATCCATTTACCTCATTTTTGTGCAAGGATGCCATTTATCAACCATGGCACTCCTTCCACGAGTTTCCATCTATGAATCTATTACCTCCTTTGATAGTTGGGATCATCATCGATTATAGTTAAGGAAAAATTTGAACGAGAAAATGGACTATACCTTCCCAGTTGTCTTCTTTCCTAGAGTAGTCCTTCTCCCCAACTAGATTTTGTGGCTCTTTTACATACAGATGCTATTACATTGTAGGAAGTCGATTCATCCTCCTTTAGCTCAAAATCTATCTTCTGAGTTCCTTTGGTATGAATTCATGTTTAACAACATCTTTCACTTCTCTCAATTTACATACACAACCTTCCTTGTTTTTGGGTTCCAAATCTTGTAACCTTTTAAACCATCCTTATACCCCAATAAGATGCATTTCGAATTTATTATCCCGACTTGGTACTTTGCTTTGAACCACCATATGCCTTCATCCCAAATACATAGGTAAAGGGGAACTGCAGGTCCATACCTGTAGGTCTTGTCCTCCAACACCCAGTCAGAAAGTCGTCCCCTTCTTGAATGTCAGTCTCCACTGTGAGGTGCCATCACTTTTGTTGCAGTGACTGCCTTCTGCCTTTTCCATGAAATATACCATTTCATTCTTTTTGCAACTCAGTTTTAATTAGGTGTGTGTCAGATACAATTAAACTACTACCATGCTATACACTTATTAAGAACCTTCCAAATTCCTTCTTGCAAAACTCTCACCATTATCATCATAAGCGCCTTTATCTTCTTCCTGTACGGTTTTCCACGAGCCCTAAGTCTTCATCCTTCGGGCAGTTGTTATAAATATCCATGCTACGCTTGAAGTCATCTATAGATAAACCTGGTACTGAGACTTTCCCAGTGTTGGACAGAAATGATTCCAAACGCATCACTGTCTCTTGCAGGGTTCTAAATATCTTGTTAGCCCTCTTGGCACGGAGAAGGAAAACTCACGCAAGTTACACTTCCCATTTTACACAATGTTCACATAAGTGAAATCCGGAGAAATTAGAACATAACTTCTCCATACCATTTGTCTGATAATAAGAGGCCCTTCTCTCTGTATGTTGAAAACCTTTGATGCCATAACATGGTCTTTCCTCGAGAGATAATGACTTTTCGCTCCCTTTCGGGAACAAGTATGCCCTTATATGATTTCTGCAGCACGCGAAGTTCCGGTCAATCTCCACGTTCGCTTTCGGTGCTCCCAGAACCATCTTGCAAGCATCTTTCTCGAAACACTGTGCACCCACATCATCCATACTGTACGAAATCGAGTTGGCCAATGCGGGAATATGTAGAACACCGAGAGTATTCCTAATCCTTCACACTTGCATCTTGGGCTTCTTGACCTTTCCACGTCGGAGTGATTAAAGCTATCATCCCCTAGGAAGAAATCACCACCATCATAACCTTTCTCATACTCGCCAGAACCACTCCCTATGGGGAGCGAAGTGAAAGGATGCACATGAGTCAATCAACCATGACTCATGATCTACGTGTGTATTAGAAGAAGCCAAATACACATCCCCACTTTCATCCAAGGTCAGTTTTCCCTGCAGCAGAAGGAGCATAATCGGATCCCTTTCCTTTCTCGAGAGCTTTAGATTTGCGATTGTGCACTTAGTGCCCTTCCTTTCCATTTCCGACATACTTTTACAAAATTTCCGGAGATTTAGATCTCCCTTTAGATTTGGATCTCCCTCATTCTTATTCTTGTTTCTATTTTGGGACCTTCTCGTGGAATGGTACATCTCCATTACGGCCCTCATATTTCTTAATATATTTCCTCGACAGCAAAGTGAGACAATGTCATCAAAATTCAAGGTAGTTGTATTGCTACCTATTGCAATAACAGTTGTCCCATAAGTGCAGTAGAGAACACAACAAATGATGCACTTATCTTCATATGAGATTTTAATATCAACGGATGATAACTAACTTACCACGGTATTGAAGGCGTTAGGATGCTGCATCCCTTTGAGTCTTCATCCTTCATCCTCGGGTTATCGACTTTTTCCGCGGGGAACAACTTATTCACTAGAGACTTATATTGGTACAAAGTCCCAAGTTTTCCCACAAATTCTTCGCGTAGCCCCATATACATTCAGCAATCTTTTGAATCTGGAACCAACGACCTTGTTGATTTTAACCTTTCGATCCTAGTTTCTTCCGGTCTTCCTTGACATTGCCATTGGTTTGATACCTAGATCTCACAATCCCAACGATCTTTATCCACCAACGGATCCTCCATCTTGAGCTTCCATAACTCAAAACTCTGGTAGTTAAATTTGTAAATCTATATCTTCTGCCGCTCGCCATATTTTTTCTACAAAAATTGATCATGATCTCCCTTGAATAGGGTCTACCTCGGGCCGAGACCATGTGGCCAAAAGGCATCCTTGACCGACAACTCTCGATACTAAAATGCGTTTGCAACACGAATAGAAATTATCTACACAAGAATCTTATAACAAAAAATGAAAAAATAGCGAGCATAAAAAATAAAATAGTCCGCTCATAACGGTTGCCCTGAATCTTATTCAGGATGACTAGCTTAATTTTTCCATTATATTCCTTTTTCGTGTCTGCTTACATATATATATACATGTGAAAGGATACATAAATAGTCATTTAAACACCCGGATTAGAACATGCTTAGTAGTTCCCATGCAAACAGGATCCCCAAAAATACCAAGGGGCCGAAAAACCATCATACCCAAAAACCATGTGCAAAACCATGCACAAAACCATGAGCGCGGACTACCCACATGAAAATTAAGCACCAACAAATTTTTGCCCGCGGCCCATGGGACCCCCTTATGCCCAACACAAAGGGGGGGGCTATCACCCCCGCCCCTCTTTTCTCCTCACTCATGCTTAGTCGTGGAAAGAATATAACATGCCCAACAAAAATAAGCTTCAACAAAATAGTCTTCGATCATCACATTCCGGAAAGCAAGAAGAAGATAGAGGAAAAACATAAAAAAAGGTAATAGACATACTTTGATTTCTCTTCATTCTACACCACAAGAATGGATCATCGAATTAAGACATCATGATTCTTCAAAGGAATAATTTTTCTTCTCTACATGCATAATCGGGACCTCCTATTCTCATGGACAATTTTGTGGTTGAGCTTATTTGGACAGGGAAGAGTGCAATTCTAAGATGAAAGTTTTGAGAATGTCTTTCATATTCCAAGGCTTTACAGCGAAGCCGTTCGATGTATCATATGACACACACGAATAGAAAGGAAAGTGGAATTCACCCCAAATTCCATGAGCATTTATGACATGCAAACTTGACTTGAAAAATTCATCTAGAAAGGTAAATGATCAATGTCATACGTATACATTTTACGATTTTTTTTCCTCAATCAAATTCTATTTTGCTATACATGAAAATGAAGAAAGTAAGTTTGACACGGAATATTTGGGCACTTCGAATTTCGGATATATGAAGCAACTTAGGAAGCAAGTGTTTCGAGGAATTAACACCCTAGGAGTTGGATGGTTACAGCCTCACGGGCGGGGGGCATGCTATAACGAGGAGACTCACACAACCATGCACGTTCGAAAAATAATGAGTAGAATGAGAAAGTTACCGATTGGTCCTACGGTTGAAGAAGATCATGATTTCAAACTGACAACGAATCCTTCCTTCTTAACTTTGAAAGACAAGAAGAAACAAGCACGAAGGTAGTTGTCACAATATGTCTACTCACAAATGTCGGTGGATTCATATAAAACATTAAATAAATCATAATGAATGTGTATAACAAACCATTCTCATACATATAAACGCATACACTAACACGTTTATTTTGGGAACAACGTGGTATACACATGTGTATAAATGGCATGTACAATGTGATGGAAGATCACACAGATCCTTCCATGGCAGCCATGGAAGACGTCCATAGGATCCGTCCAGCCCTTGCCTCGCTAAGACTCCTTCCAAAGCGCGTTGCATACGAGATGACATCGAAAAGGATGTGCATCTCGAGAAGCAGGTTTCTCTGTTGAGGTGAGAAAATGGGAAGGCAGAATCGGTTTTGGATAGGGAATACCAACGGAGTATAATATCAATAATTCTCTCTCTCCCTTAGGCCATACACATGAGGGTTTTATACTCCCTCAGTAATTTCGGCGATTGGAAACGATTGTACGTGCTAAGGTGGATTATTCCACTAAGTAATGTCCGGCCATTAAAGGAAAAAATGAAATTTTTATATATTTTTAAATGTTTTAATGGCATACGCGGAAAAAATCTGATGGACTCATGTCTGTCTGAGAAAATCACGGGCATAGTCGCGTATGGGGATTTTACCTTTGTTTTTTAGTGGTTACTCCAAGTCTATAGGAATGGGTGCCCAAAAACCATCAAGCAATCATGAATCATGTCAAGGTGAGAAATGATGCTGTAACGGATGCTAATATGAGGTCGGAAAGGGGTACATGATGGCGAAATGTAATGTACACATAGAAAAAGAACTTCGCAAGGACAATAGAGGACTTCACGGTTATTTTATGAAAATAATGAAGAAACGGAGAGTAAACTCATGCGGCGAGCATACCAATACTCAGTCCAAAAAATACATCATATAGAAAGTAGTGAATAGATCCAACATGTATACAAGTATCATGGTAAGTACATAATGAATCATCTGGGCATAGCCAATGAAGTCTGAATCAATGTCCAAGTATCACATATGAAATTGATCAAGATGAACAACAGATGTCGATCAAATACGTAATGAATCTCCAAGTACCGGATCATAAGAGGTGGATCCAAACGGTACAATCACGCAGCACTAGGAGCCCAACATATACAAGATGCTATTATGCACAGGCTGCAACATATCAAGGGTGGACGGCATCAACGGATACGAAAGAACATCAAGTGAGCAAAACATCTTGATACAACTTAGGGTCTTCACTTAGATCACTATGGCACAATTCTACACAATGAATAAATGAACTGAAGTCGACCATCGCGAGGAAAATCGTTGAATTCTCGGGCAATGATGTATCCGTTAACCAACGTGAGACAACCTTGCGATAATGATAATGAGTGTCAAGGTGCCCAGAGTACAATCGACGAGTGCGAATGAATGAGTTGAAGTCGAACACTTGAAAGATCTACCAATCGGAGGGCAATGATGAATCCATCGATGAAGAGCACACCCGCGATGTTGCAAACCTAGATGCGACAAAGACTCTAGACCTTATTCCGGAAACGATGAGTCGGAGTCGTGGGAAGAATCTCGGAAGGAAGGCATTAAGGCATCCCACATTAGTCGTATGATGCTCCCGCAGGGAGCCAAGATTTGGAAGGAATCGGACAGTAGGTGATGGAACCAAAGCGGGAAATCGTTTCCGATGTGCACAAAGATGAAGCTAGCACATGGAAGAAACACATGAACCAACCAATAATGAAGACGTGACAGAGAGGTGAAATCCCGCAGGTAGGGTCAAATGGAAATCGAATCTTGCCACGAATCCCAGTCGCGTGCGTATGTCATGAGCGATCGGCAGGAAGCCCTTTCGGTCGAAGACCCATGATGATAAGGTACGAGCACGAGGTCACCTATCAATGATAGAAATAGGCCAGGGTGCGGCTCTAGGTTTGCTCTCGAGCAATGTGTCATAGTCGATAAGAACAAACAAGTCGACGAAGTCGATGGAGGCCTCTCAAACCGACACGGCGGCAGAAAGACAGAAACATCGATGTGATAGAACATGATATCCCGACAAGACGGGAAGGCGGACTAAATAATGAGTCAAGAGACACATAAAAAATGGCAAACTCGGAGTTAAACTTCCCTTGAACAAAGCACGACTCGTGATGACCATGGAAGTAAAAAATTTGACAACAACATCAAATTACGTGATCAGGGAGGCAAAACAAACTCTCCATATGATTGGAAGAGATAACCAACCGGGAGGAAGACGGCAAGTGAAGCATGGTAAAGGTTGAACCTAGGTCAAAACTAAAACCATCCCAATGGAGAAATATATATAAATGTCTGCTTGCTGTTCAAGAGCGACAAAGCCAGCTACTGTCTGCTGGCTCTTCGAATGCCCATCCAGTTCACTCTTTTTGTTATGTTGATTTTTTTGTCTTTTTTATATATTAAGCACGAAAAAGAATAAAATAATCTTATGGTACAATGGATAGAACGAGTATCAAGAAAACGCGGATGCACTGGTTCACGGGATTGGAACAATCCTATACTTTCAATCTGGGTGGCGAAAACTTGGTCGGTGATACTCGGAGAACGTTCCATCCATGGGTACAAAGTTGTCGAGTCGTGATAGCTAAGTGCATGAAATGAATTGCTTATCTGAGAAATTCAAGGTCAAAAAGTTGGCTTAAACATCGGAGTCCAAATGAAATGGTGGAAGGCCGGGATAAACAATGTAATATGCGGTGCGGTAATACAACTTTCCATAACCATGAGAACCTCTAGGGTAAAACGAGAAAAATGATAAGTGATGAAGAAGAAGAATGAAGCTTCAACACCTTAAGACATGGCGGGACTAAAGAGGACTCAGGGCTACAAAAACGGCACATGGGCAACAAGTGATAGCGAGGAACTAACTAGAAGCCCTGCCCTTGAGAAACTCTACTTGGTCACGTTCAATAATGGTAGAGTCAAGAATGGGTGTGGCAATACTCATGACACGATGGGATCGACCTAAAATAGAAGTGGTTGTTGATGGCAGAGCTATTATACAGATGCAATGGAGAGTGATTTCCTAACCTATATGCCGATGAAGATCATACCTAAGTGATGGAAATCACTTGAATTAACAAGGAAAAATATCAAAAACGTCAAAAATGTGCACAACATACCAATGACACACTTCCAATGGTGCATGTAGCTTAGATAGATAGAAAAAATAGGCATAGAAGTTACTGCGAAAATTTTCAATTTTTTAGCCATAAATAGACAAATTACCTCTCATTTGGTTCATTATTGCATAGGCGATTTGGAAAAAGAGCTGCGGAGCAAAAACTATTTCGTCAAATCGGGAACAATGGCCAAGTCGGAACTCGGCGAGAAACATCGGGTAGGCTCCTTAATCCATCCACATTTGTTTATTCATTTTTGTCCATTTTGGAAATTAAAATTAAGTGATTTTTTTTCTTTAGCCCTTGCTAAAAAATTGCGTGTCTCGCATACACGCATTTGTGCATAGGAAAAGTCGCGTATGCGCGGGTCAGTACCAAAAAGTGTGGCTAATGCAAAAATTTGAGTGAAATTTGAGGGTAGCCCATCTCATGGAGGGAACAGGCATGGCGCAATAGACCAAGAGGTCATGCTGAGATCGCGCGGCAAACATCCTCACAGAAGTACGGATTGTTGAAATTCTTTAAAATGCCCAATATGAAAAACGATATGCGGTGCTTGAAATAACAAAAATGTAGAATTCAGGAAATAGATCGGAATTGCTTCATAATTGATCGAGATGCCACTACGCATTGAAGTGGGATGTCTCTTTATCATGGACTCTCGGAAGGGAGAACACGATGAACTGTCATGACCACAGGAGGGTTAAACGTGAGAAGATTCTCCACATTATGTGCGTAGATAATTCCAAAAGGTTGGAACGATTGTAATTAGAGATATCTGATTTGCACATGAAGATCCTCTTTCACCATCGACGGTAGGATGCCTCACTACATGAAATCCGGAGATCTGAAATGGGTATATTTGTGGGGTGTTTGACTCGTGTTTACGATTGGTGCACGTACATGCGAACATGAAACAACGGTCGACTTCTGTGTCATCTCAAGGCAAACACTTTAGCTATGGTACCATTTTTGACAACATTCTTCTTTGAGATTCCGGCTTTGAGACCGGAAGTCATCTCATATACGCTAGGTATGCAGACAAAATTGCAGTTGGGCGGGAACATGATGAGGTAGGGGGTAGTGAGAGTCTCGGACCACAGGACGATGAGTTCTTCTGTGGGTGGGGAGAACGGATCATCGCGGTGGATGACTATCCTAATGCTGGATGGTTGCGTGGAATCGAATCTCGTTCTTCCACGGCATAGCATGGGGAGCGATCGGTAGATTTTGCAATTTTTTGACTTATATGATGATTTTTCAAATATGTATGAAAAAATGAAAAACAAACATGTTTCGATTGGATTCATAATGATAGGCAATTTAAAATGATCATGTTTGAGATGTTGGACCAGTTCGTCACGAGGGCCTACGCACCATAAGCGTTGCGAGGGGTGGCGGGGAGACGGTGGATTACGACGGGACTCCGGAGTCGTGCGAGAGCTTGGAGGATGCTTGTAAAATCCCCTATGAGCTGAAGTGGAGGACTTTAGGAAGCCGTCCGGTAATTGGTAGGAGTACCCACGGGCCCGGGTTAGATTATTCCGCCATGTGGCCACTACGGTTATGTTTTCTATGGGAACACGACTTACGGCGGGGTCCTCGGGGAGTAGAAACTGATTTTATATATTAGATGACTGTATTCTTTTTTGAGGCTGAACATGATGGGGCATAAGCCCAAGTTTTGTACGAGATTATGGATCCAAATTTTGTAAGTTTTTTGACACTACGATGATATATATACAACGATATTTGATGTGATGTGATAAATGTATCAAATGTATGATGTTTTTGATGATTAAAAATTTATTGTATTGAATGATTAATATGCCGATCTAATGCTTGATTAGCTATTGAGTCGACGAACCAATTGTCGGCTAGAATATGAATGAATGTTAAAAATTGAAATATTGCTTTTGTAACAAGCATTACCCTCAAGAACAATCGTAATAAAAATAGATCTGAAATGCCCGATAAGTGTTGTTCAGTAACGACACCACCGTGAAGTCGAAAGGTTCCAACGAATCAACACCCAAAGATATTGCCTGCGAGCCGATGAATGACTGAGTGTGTTGCTACATTATTAGAGCGGGACCAATGCGGACCCTCTTGATACCAACGGCGGTAGAAGCAGGAAGGATAATGAAGCACCCAAGCGCGGAAGCCCCAAGTTCGGTGTGTCTACTAGCACCATCGGCGAAGGCAAAATGACTCATGACATCCAACACAACTGCTGACGGAATCCAAAAAACATCACCAGCTCATCAAAGATCGAAAATCAATCGAGATATGTACAAAGAAAAAACTACTATATACAAAGCAAAATGCCAGGGCCAAAGGCTTTAGGCATAATACTTCTTCAAATAGAGCCCATTTCGGGCTCGGAGCAATGTTCCTTCGAAGTCAGCCAAGGTATACGCTCCTTTTCTTAAGGACTTTTAGCAACGATGTAAGACATACCACATCGATTTAAACTTTCACACTTCCAAGGCATCCTTTTCTTGAACGCAGACAACACAAGGTCGCCTTCGAAAGAGACCACAAACTTGACGCTTGTATACGTCTTGAACCTTTACTCGATTTTTATACGCTGCATTCATCGTGGCGGCATCTGTGTGCTCATGGATGTTCCGGATGAAGAAGCCATTACGCGGTCTTGAAGTGTTAGGAGAAGAAGTTCAACAACGCTAATTTAAGAAGGAATATCGCATTCAATAGGAAATCACAGTTCACCCATTGGACTAAGCAGACGGGTAAAGCCGGTTGCGATTTTCAGCATTTGTATGCCCAAAGTGCGGGATATAGCATAATATGCGATTGGATCTATGTTTATCAATTTTCTTTGAAGAATTGTCTTGAGGATTTATTCACCGGCTTCCACGCATTGGCACGAGGATAATATGGAGATGAATGCTCTGTTAGGAAACCCAATTTGAGGCTTGACTCGGCCATCATACTATTCTGAAAATGGCTTGCCATGGTCGGTGACAATCTCTCTAGGTATACCAAAAACGAGCGATAACTTGGTTGAAAAGGAACAAAGTTGCGGTCTCACCATCGTTCCCAAAAGTAGGCATAGCCTCGACCCACTTAAATAAAGTAGTCCTCTTGCTATGATGTGTACTTGTGACCTTTTGCGAAGCGGAGTTTACAATCGTATAATCATACTTACTGGCAAGGGTCAAGCCCGGTAACGGCCCCGGAAAAGCGATTTGGATGAGCGCGCATTTTCGAGTATAAACCGGACACGGATGGCACTTCTTGACCGATTCAATACAATCTTTGAAAATCGAGGGCCAAAGTATCGACCACTTAAAATCTTTTGGTGGCCAGCAAGCCCGGATAAATAAAACACAACAAGCTCCTTTGTAAAGAATCATTGAGCACGGCCTACGCTAACTTCGAAAGTTAAGCGACGTCTTAAGTTGAATCAGCCTCGGTACAAAGAATCACCAATAATCAGATAATTCTTCGCTAAGTGACGCGACTTACGACGCTCATCTTTCGAAAAAGTGGAGAGCTTCGTAGTACAGAGGAGATACCTGATGATATCCCCATACCCCGAGGATCGTGGAGAGATTAGGAACAAGTGTTGATAGAAAGGACTCATCATAAGTCATCTCCTCTCCACAAGAAACTCGGAGATCAATTCGCAAAGCTAATGACTAGTTTGGCGGATATGAACTCTAGATCAAATTCCTACAGCAAATCACAATCCATCTATTATATTTGCCCCCAATCACTCGCCTGCTGAGGACAAAGCCGAAATGAATTGGCATTTGCCAAGACTGTCGCTGCGAAAAGAATAATGTAATGCGGAAGTTGTTTGCCACCGGCATGAGCTTCTTCTTAAGGCTAACATTTCTATCGGGTGTATCACGGATTCGAGTCCTACCAGGTCCTCGGCCAGAGTAGTAAATAACATGCTCGGCAAAGGCATCATCCTCCCCGAACGAGAACCATACCCGGTGATGGTCACCTTTGTGTGGATACAAAAGAAAACCTACTGCTATAATCGGGTGGACTCGATGCAAAGGAGCGAAGGAGAATTCGATGCCTTCTTGAGGCATCGAATGAGCGTTGAGCATAGTCGTCCCAAGAAAAGACTCCTTTCTTCAACGGTCTCATATATCCCTTTGTAATCTCGGCATAGTTGATGATAAACCTCGAAGAAAAATTAGACTTCTCTTGGAGACTTTGAGCGACGGATTGAAGACGGGGAGGCAACGAAGTATTGCCTCAACCTTGAAGGGATCTACCTGTCACTGGAGCACGATAGATCCCAACGGTAGGCCCGGATGTAACCACGAAAACACACTTGTTCGGTTTAATCGAATTTTATAAACGACATCTTTCAAATATTTTCCCGAGAGGTGACGAGGATGATCCATCCTCTTTCGAGAATAGTGACTTAGATCATCTAAGTATGCCTGCCTCGATAATCTTCTTGATGTCGTGGAAGGCGTAGACATGGCCGTGAAGAGTAGCTCCCGACATTTTTAAGACCAAAGGGCATTTTCTTGTATGCAAACGTACCCCCGGGGACAAATAAATGCGGTCTTGTATGTTGATCTTCGGGGACAGGATAGTAATTTGATTATATCGGGAAAAAGCGAGTCCATGAAGGAGAGCGTCTCATTCTTAAGCACACTCGTCGATGATCGATCGATGAACGGTGTGAGGTAATTGTCTTTAGGACATGCCTTATTTGGAGTCTGCGAAATCGATGCACACTTGAATCGTTCCTTGCTTTTTATCTAGGAGCAGGTTTTGAAACCCATTCGGTCGAGCGCGGTATATGAATCTGCCTTAGCATCTTTTCAACTTCGACTTTGATGGTGGCACTTCCTAGGATTGACGGACGAAGTTTTGCACGGCCGACATAACGTTTTCATACGTCTTGATCTCATGTTGGACGATAGATGGTCTATGCCAGGCATTTCCTCATAAGACCAAGCAAATACATCCTATACTCTTTGAAGAGCTCGGTATAAGATTTGAACCTCTTCACGGGAACATTGACTCAATGAAGACATTCTCGATAATGTTGGGATCCTGGAAATGTTCACGGGATGAGAGTAGGAGAGATCATGACCATGTTCCCTTGACGCCTTTGTGTTGGTGCCAAAGGGTTCAGGCCCGGGTGAACACCGAGAGACGGAGACCGGCTTAGTTTCCGCTTCATTCAAGTTGGGTAGGGAGTAAGGCCGATGATGTAAGTCATCCTGATCTGCAGGTCATGGATGCCGAGGATTGCCTCTTCGGATGGAAGAGTGGTATCGAGCAATCTGAGCCGAAGCGAGAACTAATCGTCCAAGCCGGAGCCACATCACCATCGACTCTTCGAGTGAAAGAGGAGTTGAACGGATGCAGCAGTGTCAACAATGAGCCGATATGCAATCTCGGTGCAGTACGGAAGTCCATTCTGTGACCTTCCACTAATGTGGCGGTACTAGGGAAGGTAACGTCAAGAATAGAAAAATAATGAGTTCGAAAGAACTCTCTTCGAAGAACCTTGGAGGATGAAAATAGCATTAATAGACACGGTAGGAGGAGGAAGATCGAAAGAACCCATCGAGGAAGAATACATTCCAACTCCTATATTCTCCAACATGCGCTTAGTATTATCCAACTTAGGAACGGATGAGTCGAAGGCGCGACCAGTCCCCGAGGACGACGGTTGATCACTTTGTAAAGATCCTCCTTTCGTAGAGAAACATACAATTGAGAAATAATGAGGATGTGATAGCATCCATCTCATATATCCGGTTCCTCCCCAACGAGAAGGTTGTGGTCAGTATCCACTACCTCAACCTCTATGTTAACGGTTTTGCCCCCAGCACGGATGGGCAAGGCGAGACAACTCGCGGGTGCAATGAGAATGACCATCGAACACGGTGGGAACAATGCTAGATGGAACGGCTTTGGAAGTCAGTGTCTTCCGGCATGCGAGAGACATCACGTAGCAGGCACCCTCATCAACAACCGTTCGAAAGATATTGCACCAGAATATGATGATTTAATATGGAAAGCCATGTGATGAGGAGAGTCTCTTCTTAAAATTATTCATATCAAAAGTAATGAGAGAAGAGAATTTTTTCGGATCAAACGTAGTCCCAGTGGCCGGTGAGCAAAGCACTACGATTGAGCCGGACAAGGCCCAGGTACCTCTAAGCGACACTTCGCACAAGGACTCTCGCCGGATCTTCTCTGATCGGGTAGTGCAGGCGACCCTACATGGACCAGTTAATCGTTGACCACTTGAAGATGCTTGAACTCAGGGGCATAGACTCAGCAGTTGGCTTCGCTCAATGTGACAGCTTAGACGCATCGGGAACTTCCTTAGCTTTCGAAGATTCCTCTCCACCATTAATCACGGGATCTCGTAGCGATATCCGCATGGTACTCATCATAAAAATGTTCGATGGGATTTCCCTTCCTGGGTACCTCAGGGAGGAAGCCCCGGGATTTTGGTTACGTGCCAACAACTAATTACGCCCTTGGGGAAAGGGTTTGTTAACACGACACGGGAACTAGAAGAACCACAGTGATGAGATAACAAGCATTGGGCATCTTTGAATTTTTAGGGCAAGGTGTGAGATGGCGTCTCGACACAAAGCTTGCACGGAAACTTCACTTTATTTTCTCCTTTTGACCCTCACCGACACACTCGTTGGTTTATTTGGCTACCCTTCCGTTCTTTCCTTCTTCTTGTTATTTCGTCCCTTCTTCTTCCCATTGGATTGTTGATTTCCTTTGGGATCGAAGCTTGGACAACATTTATGGACAAGGGCGGGAAGGTGATGAACGTCGACGGTACCGGCTGACCGAAGAGCTGATTGTAAAGACAGCGGCTAACGATTGAGAAAGCGAGCCATTGCACTACTGGCTGTGCGTCCAGACAAGCCGAGTCACCATGCGGACCGGGTTTAGGTTCGATAAATCAATTTGGAGCGGGGAACGTGGGAAAAATGCTTATAAAGCATCCCACACGAATAGATCGATTTCTAAACTACTGGGCCTAAAAATGGCTTGCTCTCGATACACCCGAGATAGGGATACATCTTTTGAAATATGCATTGCGTTCAAAAACCACTCGAGAAGGAATTCACGGAATATGAGCTTTGATAAGCCTCTTCCTTCTCCTCCATTCACCGAATGTGATCGAGGAAATGTGAGTTGCCTCATCACCTTAAAATTAGCCGGGAGTTCGGTCTGACCTCATATACGACGAGCGGTAAAAATGGTTTAGAAATGTAATGACCGATTCTCCAAATGTGGTAGCCCCTCCCAATGAGCTCGATATACCATTTGGCGGCATTTCCGGTTAGGTGCGTTGAAATAATCTCAGCCTAATCGGATCATCGATCGGGGAGTTCGAAGAGCACGAGAAGTGGAAAGTGAGCGTGTGATGCGCCGGATCCTCTCCATTCTTACCTTCAAACTTTGGGATGTCTAGAAGGAAGTTTGGTCGGACGGAGGCCACCGATTTGTAACGAGAATCGGGTCGTGGTCTGTTTCGACAAATGCGGCAAGTTTAACGTTGCCCGAAAAGGTAAGCGAGAATTGAACTTTGATTCCATCCTTGATGGGATGGATTCCCAACGATGCAGAAAGAATAGCTTAGATTTGATGAGGCAGGGGCGCCGAAAGGACACCGTGAAAATGGAGAAGAACCTCCTCCCATGACAGGAGTTACCAAAGCCGGACAGTTCCCTAACGAGTATTCGATTGACCCACAGTAGGGGTTCCAAAGCATTAGACGAGAGGAGAAAAAAGGCGGTAAGCACTCGATGAAGGGGAAAAGCTTATTCCATGATGACACAACGTGGCCCCGATTCCCCTACCCCCGCTGCTTAGTAAAGTGATTCCATCTGTGAAAGTAATCCGAACTTTTCGGACCAAGGGTTGAAGTGCAGATGCCGGGACGTGGCCGAAGCAGGCTAAGGGATTGGAACTGGGAATGTGCTCCGATCCCAAAGGAAACCACAGTGAGCTGATCACCTAGCCATGGTAGACATGGGCGTGAATCCCGATTGAAGCGATGAGGAAAAAGGAAAAAGAGGATTTCACTAATGGACATCCACCGAACAAGGACCGAATGAGAAGCATATGCTTGGGTGAACCCGAAGCCAAACATAGCGACTGCCCAGAAGCAATCGAAGATGAAGCAATAGTGCCCCCTACCTCGACAAAGCGAGGAGATGCAGATACTGTGACATCACGGTGAAACGCGTTCCCGGTCGTGGCCATCGAAGATAAGAATGATACGGGGAAGGTCAAGGCGGTCTCTCTAGGCTCAGGGTCCAGATGTCTTTGAACAACAAACGAATAATCGAAGGAGGAAGAGGAGATGGACACATGGCAAGGAAGCTGGAGTATGTCCTCAATCTAAAAAATCTTCTTCACGAAATAAAACTTGCGAGGTGAGCGAACGCTCCCTCTCGGCAAACACCGGAGAATCGACTACGAAAATTTGAGACCTTGGTGGAGGATCTCTCTCCGCTGCGTCGAACTCAGGGTGGTAACCACCTTTAAATCGCTCCTACGCCTTCTCGAAGAGGCTCGCACTCTCTCGAGAATAACCCGGGATTCTCCTCGAACGTCGAGCGCTTGATCGACCACTTTTATAGATTTATAAATTAGACTCAAAAAGTGAAAACTGAGCAAGGCCCCAGGAGAAAAAAACACTCTTTTTAAAAAATAAAAATCCTTGAGATACGATCAAGCAAATAGCCTCCAAAGTATTTCCGCTCCGAAGGGTGATGAGGACCGAACACCAAAATCCCCGGAAAGCGAGTATAGAAGGACCTCAAAGCGATGCAGGATGATTGGGGCCTAGAACAACCAGCAAAGGTATCGAGCGTTACGCCGACCTCCTAACGACGACCTTTGCGAAACAAGCACTAAGCTTTGCGAGGCACCCAATCTTAGCGAAAGTGATCACCGACGTACGCCTCGAGTACTACGGGTATTCATGGAGTCACTTGTGTGGAACCTAGGAGTGGCAACTATGGGCACCAATCCGTACGAGAAGAGTTTGGGCGGAACGGTCTTGAGTCAAATTCAGCTAATCGGAGGGGGGTATCCCTCTTCTCAACCTTCACTTCCCCTCGCGCTTGACTCTCGGATGAAGCTTTCCCGATCCCACCTCATGGAGTTGGATTTCACTCAATTAATCAACTTCTATGTTTGTTTGAGCGGCCTTGGAGAGTTAACTCTCCACTCACCTATTCCAAGGCCCTACAACCTAGCTAGTTGGTGATTGACACTTAGTAAAACTTGCTAGTTAATTTTAGATTAAATCGCTTATTTTAAGGGCTGTTATATTAAGTCACAAGGATATGGAGATGAAACCAATGGTGTTTTGACGCAAAAGAAATTAATAAAAACTTAACTACATGCACATGCAGTTCTTTGTCTTTCGATGAAGAGCAATCTCTATACAGGTTCTACGAGACTAAAAATTGTATTTTTTTCTTTTCAAATAGCAAACTCACACTCACAAAAACTAAGAAATTGACTAAATGATTAAATGCACCTAATGCAAATCACTACAAGCATGTAAATCCTAAGATGCAAATCTCTTAAAGCAGAGTGAAATTCCCAAAAAGTCCTTCAGTTTTAACTCTTCTTTTGTTGTCCAGAAAGCTAATTCTTGAAATCAAGAACTCTTAAAATAAGGACACCAAAAACACTTAAAAACAAGAAGAAGAAATCAAATGACAACTCCTCCTCAAAATCAAGCCTAAAACTAAAGCAAGAAACTTCACAAAAGCTTCAAAAGTTGTAGCAAACGAAAATGAAAATGCAACAACAAAAGCAAATAACAAGTGAAAATGTTTTTTAAGCCTTTGAAATGCAAAAACAAAAAGCAAAGCAAATGTTTTTTGAGCTTTTTTGTTTTATAGGGAAAGAGCTCAACCTTATAAGGCTAACTTGTAGCAAGATCAATAAGAGCAAAAGAAGACCAAAAACTCAGCCACCCAGCCTAGACAAATAGTGCAAACTTGTCGCAACCAAAAACTCCAAAGAAGCAAGAAAATCTCTCCAAAAGTTGCAACAAAACCCTAGCCTATGGAACTAAAGAAAACTAATAAAAAATGAAGCAAAAATCACAATGCGAAGCACAACACAAAGATAGGAGCGAGTAAGTGAGCAGAGGCTCTATGTTCTGATAAAGCAGAACAGCCAAGAATTCTCAGAAAGCGATCTTGGAACTCAATCCAGAAGTGCCAGCACCAGAAACAACACTTTGCCCAAAAGACTAGTTTTCACTCAAACGAAAGAGAGAAAAGACATGAAACCACTTCCTTCACACTCCAGTAAGTACAGAGACACTGTAGAAACAGGCCTCCACAGCCAGAAAGGACCAAAAAGTCAAGAATCCCAAAAATTCAAAATCTGCCTAGGTATACGCTACTTCACAGCTATGCAACTAGCGTGCATACGCGTCTGTGCTAAGGGAAACTCGCGTATACGCGGGTTCCTTTAGACAAACTTGTGTGTATACGCGACTGTGTGCAGAAAAAAGCACGTATTCCAAGGTAAATAATGAAAAAACAAAAAGGACAAGCTTGGAAAAGACACCAGGACTTCAGACTGACTGCAAGAAAGTAAACTGGACTGCAAATGAAAGATAAAACTGTCGGCAACCTACCAAACAGCTGAAACAACCCAACAGGAGAATCACAAGAATGTGATCCCCAGCGGAGTCGCCAGTTCTGTTTCGGGGAATTAACACCCTAGAGGTTCGTTGGGTTACAACCTCCACAGAGCAGGGGCATGCTACTTAACAGAGACTCACACAACCATGCACGTTCAGAAAAACTAAATAGAGTAGAATGAGAAAGTTACCCGTAGGTCCTACGGTTGAAGAAGATCCCGCAGGGTTCAAACCCCCAGCAACCGTCCTTCCTTATTAACCTGAAAGACAAGAAGAAACAAGCACAAAGGACTGGTTGTACAGCATATATCTACTCTAAATGTCAGTGAGATTCATATAAAACATTAAATAAATCATAATGAATGCTTGTATAACAAATATTCTCATACATAAAAGCATACACTAACACGTTTATTTCGGGAATAGCATGGTACTTCTGTATTATAAATAGCATGTACAAAAGTAATGAGTGGAGAGATCACCTGATCCTTCCACGGCCTTCGCAGACCGTCGTCCGGATCCGTCCAGCCCTTACCTCGCTAAGACTCCTTCCAAACTGGTGCATACGAGATGACATATAAAGGGATGTGCATCTCAAGGAAACAAGGGTTTCCTACAATGAACTGGGAAAGTGCAGGAGGCACGGGGAATCAGACTTGGATAGGGAATACCAACAGAGTATAATATCAATAATTCTCTCTCCCTTAGGCCATACACATGAGGGCTTTTTATAGTCCCTCCAAGTAGTTTCAGCAGTTGGAAACAGTTGGCCACGGGCTGGGGTGGTTGAACTACCTGAGTAACCATCAACCCAGCGCGAAATTAGGGATTTTTACATATTTTTTAATCATTAAAATGGCATACGCGGAAAAGTCTAGCTGTACTCGCGTATACACGCGGAAAAACACGGGCATAGTCGCGTATGGAGGATTTTCCACTGTTTTTAAGTGAATTTGTCCAAGTCCGTAGGAATGGGTGCCCATAAAGCCATGAAGCAATCATGAATCATGTCAAGGTGAGAAATGATGCTATAACAAGAAGGATAGTCACCGTGATTGCCGAACATTGAATTTTCAAATGGTGTTTGTAATGGATGTGCTCTTTGAAAGCATCCACAAGACAAGTTCGAGAACATGCATGCATGGAGAGCCTCTTAAGCTTTGGAACTTGTACATAGTAATCATGGGTCCATTTAGAGTAATTTCAATGAGCAGTGCAATATATGTGTTGTCATTTATAGATGATTACACGAGATTCACTTGGGTTTACATATTAAAAATCAAGTCTGAAGTTTTTCAACATCTAAAGATTTTTAAAGCGAATGTAGAAACTCCATCTGGAAAACACATCAGGATACTCCGCACAGATAATGGGATGGAGTATTTCAAAAAATATATCAATAATATTTGTAATGAAGTAGGCATACAGTTGCAACATACAGTTCCTTACTCTCCATAGCAAAATGGGGTGGTCGAAAGGAAGAATTGATGTTTGAAAGATATGGCCAATTGCATGTTGCATGCAAGATCTCTTTCATCAAAATTTTGGGTTGAAGTTATCAATCGTGCCTCATACATACATAATACATCTCCTCATAAATATTTTACTAGAAAAAAAACCTTTCGAGGCTTGGACTGGCACGCAACTTGAAGTCAGTCATTTCCACATTTTCGGATCTCGAGCATGGGACCACATTCCTATAGAGAAGAGAAAGGATTTGGAGCCTCAAAGTATAGCATGCATGTTTGTTGGATATTCTAATGAAATCAAAGGGTACATATTGCTTGATATCAACACTGAAGAGCTCTTTATTAAAAGGAGTGTAAGGTTTGACAAAGATATTTTTCATGCACTAGCGGATGAACTTGCTACCAAGTTTCCATCACCACTCATTGATGAGTATGGAGATGAAACTTCATATCAGAATTCTGATGGAGATGACCCTTTTCCTGTGACACTTGTTGGATCACCAGTTTTTTAACATCGAGATCATAGTACTTCCTCATGTAGTTCGGAAGACTCTCGACCACCTTCAAGACAAAAATGGTGTAGCATGAGTGATCTCCATGATGATCTCGCCTATATACCTCAGTTTGAGGAAGATCCACAAGCACTCTTGGCTATGGAGCAATGCATGCCCATGTATGCTTATATAATGCATGCATCTGATCCATAGTCTTATGAAGAAGAATTTGGGCATTTTGAATGGGAAGCAACAATGGATGAGGAATAAAACTCTCTCATGTAGAACCAGACAGACTTGGGATTTGGTTCTGATACCTTCGAGTCATAAACTTCTGAGGTGCAAGTGGGTTTGTGGGACCAAGAAAGTAGCGAATGGAAAAGTTAGTCTATATAAGGCATACTTTGTAGCAAAACCTTTTTAGTATTTACATTGTGGTGACTATGATGACACTTTTGCTCCAGTGGAAAAAAAATGATTACATTCAGCGAGCTCTCTCCATTGTAGCAACAAGAGGATGGGAGGTGCATCATATCGATGTGAAGAATGCATTTCTTCATGGTGATCTAAAGGAGGAAATATACATGGAGCAACCATGGGGATACATGCAAAATTCATCTTTGGTATGTAAACTAAAGAAGTCTCTATGTGGCCTCAAGGAAGCACCTAGAGCATGGTATGCAAATTTGGATTCCTATTTGTTATCTTAGAATTTTTTACACTGCAAATTTGATTCCAATGTTTAGTTTTTGAAGAAAATTGACTCCTTGTTGACTATAGTACTCTACGTAGATGATCTTTTGATAATAGGTAGTTCAGCTTCTGCCATTACTGAGATTAAATCTACATTGCATAAGCAGTTTTCTATGACAGACATGGGCTTGCTAAATTTCTTCCTTGGATTAGAGATCAATCAGAGTGGTTCTGGGATTACCATTTCTCAACCAATGTATGCTAGAAATATTTTGGCATGATTTCACATGAGTGACTGCAAGCCAACAACCACACCTTTCTTATCAGGGATAAATCTTGAGAATGGAAGAGACACACCATTGGTTGATTTCACATTGTACTGTTACCTTGTGGGAAGTATTCTTTATCTCACTCACTCCCATCCCGATCTCTCATATGCCGTAGAAGTAGTTTCCATATACATGCATGAGCCACATGAGTTACACTCGCGATATTTAAAGTGCATCCTTCAATATGTCCAGGGGAGAATCACCTATGGGACTCATTATGCAGAAAATTGTTCTTTGGATCTCATTGGGTTCACAAATTCAGATTGGGTTCGCGACAACATTGATCACAATTCCACCTCCAATTATGTACCTGGTTTGGGATCTGGCCAAATTTGTTGGTCAAGCAAGAAGTAGGCTCCCATTTCTTTATCGTCAGCAGATGTCGAGTATAGAGGAGCAGTCAAGCCACTATTAAGGGCATTTGGCTACAACATTTCCTATATGAGCTTGGGATCAATTTCCATCCTCCAACTGTCATTTGGTGCGATAATCAAAGTACGCTAAAGTTTTGCAAATATCCAGTGCAAAGGCAGTGGACCAAACACATCGAGGTCCACATGCACTTCATTAGAGAACTCATTCATGATGGGATCATTGATCTTGAGTATTGTCCTAGTTCTGCGTAGACTGCTGATATCTTCACCAAGACCTTCACTGTGCAGAAGTTTCGATTTCTGCGAAATCGTCTCAGGGTGAAGGACACGACTGCCTAGCAGTTGTCTTTTCTCTACTTTTTGCATTATATTTTGAGGGGGGGTTTTCTTCCCACTAGGTTTTCCCTCTTTCCTCTTTTCATGCATTGTATATGGGTACCTAAAATGTCCTTGTTACCGGGACCCATTCATTTTGCATCACACTCACCTAAGTTATTCTTAACGAGGGTGTTGATGTACATGCACATAGTTAGCCTTAATTAGTTTTAGCTCAATGCGACGTGCACTTGTATTTAGCTAGTTAACTCGAGTGCTTACATATGGTGTGCACTTGGCTTTAGTTAGTTAACTCTAGTGCTTGTATGTAGTGCATGTGCACATTAAGAGAACATAAAGCACACTTAGCTACAGCTACCTTTAATTATCCATAGTTATTGCATGTAGAACTAACCTTAACTTAGTTGCTTTATGTATTGATTCTCAGACTAATATTGAAAAATCAAATTAATTCGCAAATTTGTATTTAAATGAGTGTTATTTCCAAACGAGATAGAAAAAAATAATAATTGGATAATGTATAAAGGAAAATAGAATCGTGCATCGTCGTTAAGCTAAAACAGTGAACGGTCCACATAGTTTCGCAGATACCTGTCCATTGACTGCGTTTTGTGTGTTCTCAGTTCCACCTATTGGTTTTTCCGTTTTGATTGCGAATCCGCAGGTTGACTGCCGAACTTCCACTCAAATATGGTCAAAGATTATAGCCATAAATTTTTAAAACGCATTTAGATACCTAGTTTAAAACATCACTTTTCACTAAAAAGATTTTACAAATTCCACCTACGCCCATAACTATGAGGATGACTTTCTGATATTTTCGGGTTGGCTCCGCGCATAACTCGTGCACAGTTGCGTGGGATACTTCGTCCAATGACATTAATCTATAGGTTGCCAAAGCAGTAATTGCAATGCCATATTTTTTGCACAAACTCACATCTGTCTAGCAGTTCTTACAGATAATCATCTATGTCTCCATCACTGGTTGTGGTCTCTTTTTTGTTTTTTAGTACGATGGGCCACATAATGGTTTAAGAGTAACTTGAAAATAAAAAAATATTATTTCAAATTAAAATTATTTTATTAGCACAATTAAATTAATAAATATGTGTTTTTGTAAATTTCAGTTTAATTTATTTTATTAATACATATATAAGGTTTGGATTTAATTAAATTTATACATCGGAGTTTAAATTCAAATTTTAATTAATTATTGTGTTTAAAAAAATATTAACTTTGTAACAAATCATAATAATTAATGTATTTAATATGTTAATTTTATTTAAGTTATTAATATGTTAATTTTAATTTAGCTTAAATGATAAAAAGCTAAATAAAATTAAAAAAATTTAAAATTTAACCTAATTTAAATGAAAATATAGTAAAAAAAAATAACCTAAATTTTTTAAAAAATTA
Source organism: Pinus albicaulis (assembly GCA_034641835.2). Taxonomy (NCBI): domain Eukaryota; kingdom Viridiplantae; phylum Streptophyta; class Pinopsida; order Pinales; family Pinaceae; genus Pinus; species Pinus albicaulis. Next base: position 269,350,851 of record CM076582.1, read on the forward strand.
ACCTCTCAAATAATTTTTAAGTGATATAAAGTCTTTCATGAAAATTGAAATTTTACTTATGTCGACCAAAATACAAATTTTAAAAAATCTAAAAATAATAATTAAAATGTTTATATAGTTATTCAAATTAGTATATGATAAAATAGCTATTAAATGCATAAGATAATTATCTTGCCAACTTTTGTTATCTCGAAACCAATGACTATAATACAATTATCTTATTTATCATATAGGTTGAATTTCAATGGATCATAAATTTATCTTCAACAAACAATTTACCATATTAGAATTCCAAATTAGGTAAAATTTTAAACATTTTACTCTTTACTAGTGTGCCATATATTAAAATAAATTAAAAACGTTAATTCAATAAAGAATAAAAAAATCTTGCTCTAAAATCTTTTAATATTTCTTTTAATTTAAATTATTTGTAAAGTGTATTTAAAAACCATATTTTTTTCATATATTAAAATTTCTAAACAAATATTTTGAGTCAGTTAACCAATATCGAACAATTTGTTACTATGCCATGTAAAAATTATCATTAAATATAATATTAATATTAATATATTATAATATTAATGTTATAAATTCATAACTTAGGATTAATACAATAATAAATTTAACATAATCTTAAATTTGTTATATTATAATATATATTAATATATCATGATATATATTGACTCTAAGATATATGGGATGGAAGAACAAAGACACGGTGATAGAGGTGGAGATATAGAGAGTGGGAGAAGGGAGAAAGGGATAGAGGGGAAGCATGAGAGATGACTTGAGAGAGGAGGAGGAAGAGGTAGGGATAGAGAAATGGAGTTGGAAGGAAAGAGAGAGAGGGAGGGAAGAAGAATCACATAGAGAGAGAAAAGTGGAAAGACGAGAGAGAGAGAAGGAGTGACGAGGAGAGATTGAGGAGAGTGCATATGTTTGAGGTATGATAGAGAGAGATAAAGAATGAGAGATAGAGAGAAAGAGTGGTAGATGAGGAGAGATGGTGACAAAGTTGGAGGGAAGAGAGAGAGAGAGAGATAGGGGCGAGAGAGAGAGAGGGAGGCGGGGGAGAGAAAGGTAGAAATATAAGGAGAAGAAGGGAGAGAAAGAGGGGAGGCAAGAAGAGAGACATAAGAGAGTAAGGTGGAGAGAGAGAGAGAGAGAGAGTGATAAAGGAGATGGAGAGAGAGGGAGAGAGAGCGGGAAGGGAAGAGATAGATGGGGAGAGAGAGGGAGAGAGAGAGAAGGGAAGAGATAGAGAGAGAAGGAGAGGAAGAGGGAGGGATAGATAGATAAATATGGAGAAAGTGTGTGTATGTTTTGGGGTGATATATAGAGAGACAAAAGAGAGACATAGAGATATGGATATATAGATGGAAGGTGAAAGATGTAGGAATTTACGGGGTAAGTTACGCAGATCAAGAACGAGGTCACCGTGACAAACGGATCAGAAATCGGTTCACTAGTATAATCACGTGGTTAAAACCATCAAAGAGGAAAAAAATCCATGCCTTTGAGCTAACAATGCTTCGAGAATTTAATAATATAAAAGAAAAGTTACATATGTTTCTCTCATAAACGGTTATCGGAAAAATGACCCTCCATGCTCTTTAATAGAGATCATGGACCAATCGGAAGTGTTAAGACACGGATCAAGTGTCGTTATCCCAAGATAGAGAATAACCATGGAATTTTCTCGTCGTGACCTTCGGATTATAAGTTACAAATATACATGGTAAAAAAACACACTTTACCTAACTCTCTATAGACAAATTATTCTTCATATTTCCTATGTGTGAATATCCTAGCATCCCCCCTTAAGAACAACCGGATAGGGTTAAAAGGATTTACAAGGGTGACACAAAAAAGGCCTATTTCCTATGCGTTGAAATATCCTAACATCCCCCTTCAGAACAAATTAGGATAGGATTGAAGGATTTACAAAGGAAGCACAATAGGAGAAGGAAGGAGGCAATGAAACCTATCCCCCTTAATGACAACATTCATGAACTCCAAGCATGGATTGAAGTTTGAAGTAAACTTAGCTTATGTGAGATCCTTAAATGCAAATATATCAACTACTTGATCATTGGTCGGACAATCTTGCACTTCAAAAACACAATCATGAATGAGATTTCTAGTGAAGTGTATGTGGAGTTCAATGTGTTTCATATGTTGATGTTGAATTAGATCTTTAGAATTTGAATGGCACTCTAATTATCACCAAAGTGTAGTTGGATGCGCAGTAGAAGATAGGTCGGACGAGGATCTAACGAAGCCATATGGCTTCCTTGCGCTTGACTTCTGCCACAATGTCTGCTTCTCTCTGAAGAAAGGGATATGGCACTTTGTTCTTACAGGCCAATTAATAGGTCTGAACCAAGAGTGAATACGTATCTTACCTTTGAACTTCGTATCGGTCACCAAGATAAATTCGAATTAGTGAAATCAATAAACAAGGGAGATGCTCATGTCTTGAAATGAATCTGAAGTGGTATACCTCGAATATATCGAAGTATTATTTTACGCTTCTTTTCCGATTGGCTTTCCTTGAAGATTTATGATGCCAGCAGAACATAAGACGATGGAAAAGGAAAGGTCTGTGGTATGGGTTAGATACAAAAGTTTACCAACATGTTGACGGTATAAGGTAGCATCAACTTCGGTGTCTGATTGATGAAAGCTTGACTCCATGCGAAAGGAGAAGGGCGGGAGCTTACGGTCTTCCATGTGAAAGTGGTGTAGAAGATCACAAGCATGCTGGACTAAGAGGGTAATGCTTTCCTTGGATTGCGAGACCTTGAAGACCAAGGAAATAATGCAAGTGTCCTAAGTCTGTCATTTCAAACTTCTTTTTGAGGCTAGAATTCACATGGTTTATATGGTTTGGATCACTACCAATAAGGATAAGATCATCAACATAAAGAACAAGGATGGTGAAGGACTTACCCACTTTCTTGGTGTAGACAGTGTTGTCAGAATGACACCTAGAAAAGCCATTATCTAAGAGAAATCTATCCATTTTGGCATACTAAGCCCGAGGAGCTTGTTTGAGACCATAGAGAGACTTCCTAAGGTGACAAACAAGGCTGGAGTCTTTTTGGATAAAGCCAGGGGGTTGTTCCATGTAGATTTCTTCATGCAAATCTCCATGTAAGAAGGCGGATTTAACATCCATCTGATGGACTTCCCATTTAAAGGAGGCAGCAAGGGAAAGAACAAGGCAGATAGAATTCATTTTGGCAACAAGGGAGAAGGTTTCAGTATAGTCAATGCCTTCAACTTGTGAAAATCCTTTAGCAACAAGACGAGCTTTATGTCTATCCACTTTTCCATTTGGTCCAAACTTGGTTTTGTAAACCCATCTGCATCTGACAAGTTTTCTTCCTTTTGGAAGAGGAACAAGATCCCAAGTATTGTTTGCCAATAAGGAACGATACTCTTCATTCATAGCTTCATCCCAATCTGGATGACCGGAGGCTTCTTCAAAGGTTTCTGGATCAAGTTTTTCTGGAACTTGAGCCAATAAGGAAGAGGCTCTTTCGAACTGAGAACGTGTATGTCGTCGATCGGCAGGGTCACCTGCAAGAGAACCTGTTGCATCCCGAGTAGAGCGGACCCATCTTGGAAGCGGTGGAGTATAAGGAACAATTTCACGAGCTGGAGGAGGATTTTCTTCCTCGTTTTCATCATCTGAACTAGAAGGAATGCTATTCAAAATAGAAGAGAGAGAGAGAGGTGGCACATATGCCGAATCAGGCTGGCAGGCCAAAGGTGGCACACCCGCCGAACTAGGCTCATAGGCCGATATATTTTCATCAAACTTTACATCTCTTTTAATCATTATATTTTTGGATTTGGGTTGAAGACGTCTATGTCCTTTGACATCTTCAAAATATCCAACAAAAATACATTTTTCACTCTTAGGTTCTAAGGCTTTATGTTTCGCATATGGAATATGGGCCCAAGCATCACTTCCAAAACAAAAAAGTGACTTACATCTGGTTTGATTGAGCTCCAAGCTTCTTCTGGAGTTATATTCTTTAAAACCTTAGTAGGAGTGCGATTTACTATGTAATTTGCACAGTTAATGGCTTCTGCCCAAAAATTGAGACCAAGTCCTTTAGATTGAAGCATACAATTAGCCATTTATTTTAAGGTGTGATTCTTCCTTTCAGCTACACCATTTTGTTGTGGAGTATATGGAACAATATGTTGCAATTGAATGCCATGCTCAGTGCAAAAGTTGATAAATTTGTTGTTAACATATTATCCTCCATTGTCTGATCTTAACTTAAGAATTTGATGTCCAGATTATTTCTCAACAAAGGCCTTAAAGGCCAAGAACATGTTAAAAACTTCACTCTTGAGTTTTAAGAAGTATACCCAAGTGCGTCTGGAAAAATCATCAATGAAAGTTAAAAAGTACTTGCAACCAGAGAAAGAAACAATAGGAAGTGGACCACATAAATCACTGTGCACAAGCTGCAAAGGGGCTGAAGCATGCCAAGAGGCACGTTTGTCAAAACTATCCCGATGATGTTTTCCGAGTACACATCTGGAGCAAACACCATCTCGACAAGATACCATAGGAAGGCCCGTCACCATATTTTCCTTACATAGAGTTTGAAGAGAGCGATAGTTTAAGTGACCAAATCGCTCATGCCAAAGTTTTCTCACATCATCATTATGAGCAACAAAAACAGAGGGAAGAGATGATGACCCAAAGTTGTCAAACTTATACAACCTTGTGGAATCATCAACAATGCCAGTAGCTAAAATATGTTTAGGATCTTTGAGGTCCTTGATTACAACATCATGAGGTGATAATTCTACTATTTTCCCTTCACCTGAATGAGTTATCTGATAAAAAAATAGAAGGTTGCATGACAAGGTAGGAACAAATAGTACATCATTAAACTGACCATTATCTATATGAATGGTTCGAGATCCTACAACACTAAGAGATCTATCATCACCAACATAAATATGTTTGGTGTTACAATCATTTAAAGAAGAAAACATGGATTTATTTTTAGCCATGTGGTAAGAAGCTCCATAATCAATGAGCCACTCATGAGAAGGAGAAGAAGAAGATACATTTAATGCATAACTAGATCTTGATGCTTGACAACCACAAGCAGAAAGTGCCATGCCTGAAGATGAAGGTGAAGAGTGCTCCAAATTGATTTTGTGCTTCTTCATTGCTGCTTCTAAGGCTTCCATATTCTTAAAACATTTGAACTCTATATGGCCATCCCGATTGCAAAAGTTGCAATGTCTATCTATCTTCTTCCCTTTGTTTTGATTTGCTTTATTATTTTAATGATTTGATTTTTCAGTTTGCGGTTGAAATTGCTTAGGGCCCTTGTTTGGTTTAGGACCATATTTTTTAGGATACTACTTCTTGGGATTCTTTTGATATGGTTGTTGTTGGGCTGCTAAGGCTTTTTTAGAAGAGTTTCTAGCAGTGATAAGACCAAGGTGTAAAATTTTTTCTTTTTCTCTTATTAAAGAATCACAAAAGGCATCAAAAGAGGGATTCTTGTAGGTGGTTCCTGAAGAAATGATGGATTCTCTAGTGGAATGAAAGGCGGAAACAAATACAGAGTATGCAGGACCAAGCTTAGCAAGAATGCAATATATGAGGCTACCATCATCCTTTTTGATCTTACAACCTTCTAAAAGAATTCAGAGGGTCTTAAATTTGGACAAAAAATCTTCAATGGAGGAGAAATTATTGGGGTCCAAAGTAAGCAACTCATTTTCAAGCTGGTGGGCCCTGATTTGATTTTGAATGCCAAAAACAGTTTTTAGCTTTTCCAGGGCTTCATCAGGGGTGTCAATGTCAAGGATATGAAATTGAAGATCTTGAGCAATGGACATTCCTATCAACCCTCGTGCTTGATCTTGTTTATTTTCCCATTTAGCAACTTTATCATCATCGAAAGGTTTAGTTTCTTGTCCTGTGGCTATTCTATAAAGCCCTTTACTTCTAAGTATATCTACCATGTGAGGTAGCCATTGGAAATAATTGGTGCTGTTAAGAATAATTGAGCATGCATTTTCCATTTTAAAAAAAAGACCTGAAGCTAAGAAAAGCTGCAAATAACTAATTTCACGTGAAAGATCTCAAAAAATAGGCCGTTCAAAAAAATGGTTTAAAAATGGCTTTCGGATGAAGAAGTTATGTCTGGAAAATAAGGAGTCAGATGCCTGTTACAGTGGGAACTAATGAAGTGCGGCTTTTAAAAAAAAAAATTCTGCCATTTTGAACAAATTTTTTTTACAAAAGAAGCTTGAGAAGGAGACTTAAACCCAAGACCTCTATTTTCATAAACTAACCCTTCACCAAGTGAAATAGTAAGAGGATCATGTTATTGTATGAAAGGAGGAAGAGCTAACTTCGTGTGCATGCCTTTTCGTGCACAAAAACACAAATAAACCGAGCAAAAAAAAAGAAAAAAAACGAAATGCAAAGCCTTACGACAGAATGTTAGATTTTCAATTAACCTTACTGGAAACTATCACTTTTTTCACTATTTCTGATTTCCCGAGATCGCACAAAGACGCAGGGAAAGAGCATAAATAGCAAAAAAAATCCCTTTTTCCTGTTTCTATTCACTGATATCGCAGTGAGCCGAACAAAGAAAAGTATACGTAGCACATAGAAGAGGGTATAGATCCGGCAAATAAATAAAACCTAAAAACCGAAAATAAAAAGAGGGAACTGAAATAAGCAGAACTATTAACAAATATAACTGCAAAACAGATGCTTTATACCTCCAGATCTAAATTGTCATAACTTGGGCAGCCGGAAACATTTTTGCATGAAACGAAAGGCGTTCCTCACTGTAACAGATGCTCCAGTCACAACCGAGCGGTTCTCCAAGCCCAAAAATGTTCAGAAATAGTAGATCTACAAAACGGCATTCGCATGCAGTCAAACCAGCTTCGGATTTTGATCAACAACGAACGCGGCTCTCAAAATAGCTTTGATACCATGTAGGAATTTACAAGGTAAGTTCCGTAGATCAAGAACCAAAGGTCAACACTCACAAACAGATCATAAATTAGTACACTAGTATAATCACGTGGTTAAAACCCTCAAAGAGGGAAGCAGTCCACGTCCTGAGCCAACGCAGCCACTTCAGGGAATTTATTAATATAAAATAAAAGTTACATATGTTTCTCTCATAAACGGTTACCGGACAAATGACCCTCCATGCTCTTTAAATAGAGATCATGGACCAATCGGGTGTTAAGCCACGGATCAAGTGTCGTTAATACCGAGGTGAGAGATAACCGTTGGATCACTACAAATCGTGACCGTCGGATTATAAGTTACAAATGTACATGGTAAAGAAACACACTTTACCTAACTCTACACTAGACTAAGTTATTCTTAACTATTTCCTATGTGTCAGAATATCCTAACAAGGAGAGATCAATTGATAAAGATAGAGAGAGGGAGAGATGGATAGATATAGGATAAAGCATGTGTGTTCTCGAGGGGGATGAGATAGAGAGAAAGATAGTGAGAGATGGAGCGCCGAGATATCGATATAGAAGGAGGAGAGATGGAGGGAGCTATGGATATATATGGAGGGGGGAGAGAGGAAAGAATATTTCTTGCATTAAATGCATTGATTTCATGGTAGATGGTGATTTATAATCTTATTTCATTTCTTGCACTAGATGCATTGATTTAAGTGTAGACATTGATTTCTAATGATATTTAATTGCTTACACTAGATGGGGTAATTTCAATGTAGATGTTTATTTATAATCTTATTTGATTGTTTTCACTAGATGCATTGATTTTAGTGTCGATGTTTTCTAATTCTATTTGATTTCTTGCACCAGATGCATTAATTTCAGTGTAGATGGTGATTTCTAATCCTAATTGATTGCTTGCACTAGATGCATTGATTTCAATGTAGATGAAGATTTCTAGCCCTATTTGATTTCTTGCACTAGATGCATTGATTTCAATGTAGATGGTGATTTCTAGCTCTATTTGATTTCTTGCACTAGATGCATTGATTTCATTATAGATGGTGATTTCTAATCCTATTTGATTGCTTGCACTAGATGCATTGATTTTAGTGGAGATGTTGATTTCTAATCTTATTTGATTTCTTGCACTAGATGCATTGATTCCACTCTTGATGTTGATTTCTAATCTTATTTGATTGATTGCATTATATCATTGATTTATGTGTGTGTGCATTAGATAGATTGATTTGAGGGTAGATGATGATTTCTAATTTGATGTAACTCAATGTATGATGGAACATTAGCTTCAAGTGATTGGCTTAACAATGTGCATTAATTTCAGCGTAAGCACAAAAAAAATGGTTCACAATGTGCATTGATTTTTGTGCCATAGTAATTCAACCTATTAATATTGGAAAGCAAGAGAGATAAACTATGATGTTTACTACAATAGTTTGAGTTAAATAATTGAATGGTTTATAATCTCAACTATCCTTTTCATATAATCGATATGAAAATATGGAAAAACTAACAAATAATGTAAATATTTTGTAAATGTGACCACTCATTAAAAAAATATTCAAAATGATATTATTTCTTGACTTTTGCAAAACAAACTATAGATTAAAAAAAAATCATCAAAATATTTTGAAGGAAATAAATTATTTCAAATAGTAGCAATGAAACAAATGATTTCAAGAGTAATCTTGATGCAGTAAATTATTAAAACTACAACTAGAGGGAGACAATTAAGAATTATTAATTGTTAAAAGTCTTGATATCTAAAATTAAATGAAATAAATGTGCAATATCAATCGTCTTGCAAATCGTTGACAAGATTGTCTCCCTTCTTCATCACCCACTAATTACTAACAGACAATTACATACACATATACAAATATAACAAAACATTGTAACATTCACAAACATTTCCATTCAAATTCAATCACAAACCACTCAAAGAATACAAGTGCAAACTTACAAACCACCATTCAAGGCAAGCAACAAACACAAAATTAAAGAAGAGAAATATATAGTCATGTCAAACAAAGAAAACATAATGTAAATTTCAAAGTATGAAGTTTATCTAAAACATATACATAATAATGATAATCTAAAAATGTGTCATTGTTTCCCTCAACAGCCATCCTAGATCCATCTAACTCTGGATGTATCATGCCCTCGAGATGCAAACCTTTCCTCAACTTCTACACTTCAAAAAGAAGATTTGCACCTCGAAAAATTTGATCTCTCTAAATACATGATTAAAAAAATTCTGAATTATTAACTAGTTAATAAAAAATGTTATGTCTATTTAGTTACTAAGCACTTCACACACTCAAATCTAACCCCTAAATCATTTTAATAATAAATATTTTTGTTTACTAGTGTACTGTGAATCCCTCTAAATACATGATATAAAAAATATATGAATTATTAACTAGTTAATAAAAAATGTTATATCTATTTGGTTACTAAGCACTTCACACACTCAAAGGTAACCCAGCTCATTTTGATAATGAATATCAATGTTTACAAGCATACTCTGAATCTCGATTGGAGTAAATACTCAAATACCAGTGCTCGCTAGACTATTCACGCTAGACTATTCAAAACTGAGCACCCAACGAATGACCCTAAAGAAGTGTTCGAATCAAGGGTATGAATTCTAACCAAAAAAACTATTAACAAGTAGTGAATCAAATCCAACTCCAAATATAAATCACTCGTATAGAAGACAAACAACACGACTCACGACTATAATTGGGATGATTCTTAACTAGTAGGGGCAATCTTGATGTTGATCAAAAGCATAAAAACAGTTGCACGATATGTAATTTTTTCATGTCCCTCTCGTTATTCAGCTTCTTCATATTGGACCCGTCATGGATACCTGTGGACTTCATGTCTGCCGCTTTGGTTTGGAACAAGTTGCACAGTCAGTACCGATCGCTGCCATTTTACTTCATTTGGGAGATCTGGCTGGCAAGAAACAAGAGGATTTTTGACCAGATTCCTATTCAGATTCATAATATCTATCTCTCCATTAAATCATGGATGGACGAGATTCCCTCATTTATGCCCGATATCATTGATGGATCTCGTCGTATAAGACCACATGATATTTCCATTCCTGCTGTTTACTTTGACGGAGCTGCTGCTGAAGGCACTACTGGTTGTGGGGCGTGGATTAAGATTTCAGAACACGATCGATATCATATCCATTGGAACGGTGGTCCAGGTTCTAATAATAAAGCTGAAATCATGGCGTTGTGGGGTGGATTACTTGTTGCTTATGACCTTTAGATACAGGTGGTTAACATCTTTGGGGACTCTAAATTGGTGATTGGCTGGATTACAAATGAGACTCATTTGGATACTCCGCATCTTCAAGGATGGATCGAAAGGACCAGGGAGCTTTGGAAACGTTTAGACTGCCCCCCAATCAATCATATTTATCGTGAGAACAATACTAGAGCTGACAGGCTTTCCAAGAAGGGACTTCTGGAGGATTTCGGCTTTTTGATGGTTGCCCATTTTTCAAATGGACTACAGACTGGCGTGTCTCACATCCCTCTTGCTTAAAATTTCTATCTCTGTTTCTGTTGTTATTTTGTCTGCGGATGCTCATATGTCTGAGTTATTTTGGGTCTAGCAGGACCTATAAGTTTTAAACCAGACCTTCCACCCTGATATTTTTGTCAAGATACAATACATACTTTTTGTTCACAGGTGAGGGCTGGACTCGCTTTGAACGTTTCTATATGGACTTATCACAATCTACATCAAGCGAGCGTGATCACCTAATGGCCTGCGTTTCTCTGTCATCTACTGTGCAGTAATTATTTCATCTGGGCGTGACATTATAATATCCGGTATCTTTGGTTCTCTGTATATATGACCTCTGCAAGCGAGCGGGCACATCTATGGCATGCGAGAAGGTACATCTATGGCAAGAGAGCATGGCTTATCAAGCGAGCGTGTTATATATACTATGTGGCAGCCCATTAGCATTTATTTATCTATTTGTAGCTGAACTGTTGTTCACGTTTGCTCAATTTTTATGATCCGGCCTGCAATATCATAATTTTCATATCAATATCGCTAACTCAGGAGTATCCTTCTTTTATACTTTCAATCAATTACTGATGCTTCTTGAGTTTAGCTTTCCTTTTGAAATCATATCCGGCAGTAGGAGTTGTATTTGAACATTTCCTATTATCATCTGATTCTCCTTTAGATGATTGTAATTTGTATTCGGGTCGGATCGTGACCTGTTCATGTGGATGCCCACTCATTTTTCTCTGTTCAGTTAAGAGCAGACTTCTATGGGGCAATTGATGGTGGATTTCTCGCTGTGTATCACTACAGTTGAGATTATATGAATATGTACTGTATATATAATCAATATATTCAGCGTTTTTTTCTTTCTGAAAAATGTAATTTGTTAAAAGAGAAACCAAAAAATGAAGGAAAAATTAGAAACGAAAATCTCCTGTGTAAAGTGATTTGAGCATAAAATATTTATTTCATAATCTGAAGTGTGATGTAGACGTAAGTCATTTTTATAACACATTGCATTTGTTTTACCGTATTGCTTGTAAACCTGTGAGCTTCGTGGAAACCCTTAGAGACGTCAAACCAGCATACAATATTTCATTTCATTTCATTGAACAAGATATCCCACATTCACTTAAACCATAATTTCTTGAAGCTCCTTGTGTTATTCTAATCGAGATCCCACATCAAATGGGTATTCCACAAATGGAGAAAAAATAATAAAAAAATTACAAAACAAAAAATTGCACCTTACTTGAAATAAAAATCTAAGATAATTGGAATAAATCATAGTGTGAAATTGCACCTTACTTGAAATAAAAATCTAAGATAATTGGAATAAATCATAGTTATGGTGAAATTGCACCTTACTTGAAATAAAAATCTAAGATAATTGGAATAAATCATAGTTTGAGTTTGATTAGTTGACAATCTGACAATTTTTCGTCATCTCTCCCCTGCAACTCTCTCAACACATTAAGTAAGCATTGAGTAAGTTGATAGATGAATTTGGTAAGCGAGTTGGAGAGTTAATTAAGTGATAGTTGAGTAAGTCGAAGTTATGTGATAGATGAGCTTGGTAAGGGTGTGCATGTCAAACGAGTCACGATAAATAACCATCGCCGAGTTCCTTGTATTCAAAGAGAGTGATTGAAGATTAATAGAAGAGCCACATCTCATGTGTGAATTATTTGTATTATTTGTGCGTTTACTCTTTTTTTTTCTCAATAAATTGATATCAAAGCAAAGTTACAAAAAACCATCGAAAAATGGATCAATAATCGTCCATGTATGAGATGAGATTGTTTTTTTCATACACTATATACAAGGTGTTATAACGTAGTTTCCCGCAATAAAGAACCACATTACAGTTGATAAACTTGTGCAACTTCTGGATCAACAATCGTCCATGTATGAGATGTGATTTTTTTTTTCCTCAGTGAAGGAACCTCATACACTATATAAAAGGTATTATAACGTAGTTTCCCGTAACAAAGAACCACATTACAGTTGACAAACTTATGCAACTTCCGAAGCACGTCACCTTGTTGGGAACTTGCCGCATTAAGTCGAAATTATGTGATAGATGAGCTTGGTAAGTGTATGCATGTCAAGCGAGATAAATAATCATCTTCGGGTTCTTTGTATTCAAAAAGAGTGATTAAAGATTAATAGAATAGCTACATCTTGTGTGTGAATTATTTGTGTTATTTGTACATTTAATCTTCTGTCTTTTCAATAAATTGATATTGAAGCAAAGTTACCAAAAACCAACGAAAAATGGATCTACAATAATCAATATATAAGATGCGAATTTTTTTTTCCTCATTGAAAGAACCTCATACACCATACACAGGGTGTTATAACGTAGTTTCCCGCAACAAAAAACAACGCTACAGTTGATATAAACTTACGCAACTTCCGAAGCAAGCCGGCTTGTTGGGAACTTGCCGCGTTAATATTAACGCACTTCTTCATAGCACGAGGGGTGTTTAACGCGTTACACACGCTGCTGCATTAAACTACGAGGCACGTTAGTAAATCTGCATGGTATTTTTTCTAAGGAGCTTTCGTAACAATAAAAGTCAAAATGTCGGTAAAAGGACATTAGTACGAAGCTTTTTAAATGAATTTGACTTGGTGAGTATTTTAAAAGCACTTTTTAAGTTTTGAAAAATTGAGAAATTATAATAAGTTTTTTTAAAGGAGCTTATTATAAAAGATGTTAAAGATTTATTATATAAAAACAAATCTTAGGATTTTATTGAAAGAGATTTTTTTATTGAAAAGTGTTTTGTAAAGTTTTTATAAAATAAGAAATTTAGGGTTTTACAAGAGAAGTGATTTCTTTTTAACGAAAGATGGCAACTAGTAGTTTTTAATCATAATTTCTTTATTTCATAGGAAAATATTATGATGTGTAGGTTATTAAGATGGAGAAAAAATTATGATGTTTGGGATCATGTCAAGTTTGGGTTTGCAGAACCTCAGAATGACGTAGAAGAATGAACCCTCAGTAATGCAGAGAGAGAACAATGGAAGAAAGACAAAAGGAAGAATGCACAAGTGTTTCTTCTTATCTAGTAGGGAGTTGACCGAACAGTGTTCTAGAAGATTATGATCACGTCTTCAGCAAAGGAAGCATGGGAAACTTTGGTGACAAGCTATGAAGGTATGGAAAAATTCAATATTGTTAAATTGCTCAATACTATGAGAGATTTTGAAAGTCTGCAGATGAAGGAGACAGAGGACATTGATTCCTTCATGAATAGGGCCATGTCTGTCGTAAATTAGTTAAAAATTTATGGTGAAGAAATTAAAAATCGAACAATGATTGAGAAGGTCCTTAGCTCTTTGTCTAGCAAGTTTGATGTTGTGGTAGTAGTCTAGAAAGTTTCATGTTGTGGTAGCAGTCATAGAAGAAGAAAAGGATTTGGAAAAACTGACAGTTGATGAGTTATGGCGTTAGGGTCCCTGTAATTTGTCAGATTGGCAAGAGAAAATAGACAAGGGTAACATCAAACCAACTTTTGAGTCCTAGGACCCAGCCTTCCTGGACTTAGAGAGGGCTCTCTCTATGTTTATGTAGAAGATATAACTTGATTGATTTAGGATTTTGATTTTAGGCTAGTTAAGATGACAGGGTTATTTGTTTTCTTTTGTTTGGTTGGGTTGCTTATTAAGTAGAACAGATAGAGTAAGATAAATTCAAACCATTGGGCTATGGGGTCTATGAAAGGATTGAAAAGTACAACAATAAATCAAGGGTGTTTCATATGGCAAGTTAACAAAGCCAAATGGATCTTAATAGCTTATGTGGGTGTGAAATGAACATTAAGTTGTGAGTGTAGTAGGTCTAAAGGGAAATTAAGAATCCCTTAACATATACTAGAACAAGAAGAGTCTTTAAGATCACTGTGCTTAAGAAAGAACCAAAGGACAAGGCACACCATAAACTTCTTTGGTTAGACTTCATCAAGTAAATTTTGAAATAACAATCCAGCAAACCTTAGAGAGCAGGGAACTCCTAAATTCTCTAGCTATTTACCTTAAGACAAGGAAAAAATTTAAGATGAAATATAAGTGATGATTAAAGAGAAGGTAACTCCTAAATTCTTCAATCATACTTTAAAAGACCTTCAAAGTGACTACTCAAGATGGACCAAAGGACAGGGCAAACCATAAACTTCTTTAGCCAAACCCTAATAAGTAAACTTCAAAGAAAGGCCTTAAAAACAATGTTTCAAGCTACGCCAAAGGACAAATGTCATGACTCTCAATTGACTCCACAACCATTTTGTTAGACAAAAAGCTATGGAACTAGACATCAACTAAGAATTCCCCAATCATACCTAACACGGGAAAAAAAGCAGACAGACCATGGTGCCTCTAACAGCATATCTTAACCTAAATTTTCTACTCTGTTATAAGATAAAGGATGAACAATCTGGAAAACATAAGGAAACAAGTATAAGATAAGAACAACATCACCATTTAACAATGTTCATGAATCCTATGAATGTGCTTGCTCCATTAACATTCAGTCCAAAACAGTTACAAAGCTCCAAAGCCAACTTCTTCACAACTCAAATTATATGTAATATTCAGCTCAACAATCAACCAAAAAAACTATGAAGCATACATGTAGTATTTATCTGCAAAATGAGGAGGTGAACCCTAGCTAGGGTTTCAAATGTCATTTATTACATAGTTAATAAATTTTACCTTTGAGGCCATGCAAGACCCAAGGCAAAATATCTAAAACTCATTTACTGCCATAATAACTTCTAACATAACTAATGAGATAATTTTGGAAAATTTTTGACTTTAAGGCTTCAAAATATATTTTGCAATAACTCCTCGTAAGGGTGCAACTCCAAGGTACACGGGCGCAACGCGAGTGCAAACGCGCAATGCCAAGACTGAGAAAATGACCTGTTTTGCACCTAAATTTTGGAGGCCTTCCCTGTGTCCAAATGAGCTCCAGGATGGCTCATTTGAAAGGTCTCTGAGTCTATTTTCCAAATCTTCTTTCACTTTCTAGAATTATGCCCATTTTCCTTATCAAAAATGACTTTTCCCAAGACTACTAAATAGGCAGCGCCAGTGCCAAAAAGAGGGCAGCAAGGTAAATTTTTGGTAGTTTTGGGCCTTTTCGAGGGACCAATTTTGCTCCAAAGTTTCTAAATGTTTCTAAGGTTGATGTATTTGGCATGATAAACATGAAAATGTTGACTTTTTTCCATTTGCATGGCCTCAAAAATTCAAAATTTGCACCAAAGTGCCAAAAATGGAATTTTCTTTACTGATCATGGTTTGGAGTCTTGGAGGGACACCTTAGCAAGAATATTCAGTTTTTCTTTCTCTTTTGCCTCATTTAGACCTTGAATATTTACATGGTATCATTTGAGCTTTTCCCTTGCAATACTATTTATCATGGCATAATGTCTTTCCATATTCCTCTACATGTTAGTGTCTCTTTTTGCCTTCTCTAGTTGACCCTCCAAATGAAATTTTTCCCTCTCAAGCCAAGATTATCTATCTTTGCTAATTTCTATGGCAAGAAACTCACTGGGAGTGAGCTGCTCTGCCAATTCTGCCTCTTTCTCCCTTTCCCGGGCTAAAGCCTTCTTCAACCCAACTGTCCTTGGTCTTTTCCTAGGAAGTTGTTCTTCCTCATCATCACTCTCATAAAAAGTGCCCAATGTTTCATCTAGCAAAACCTTGGCATTGCTGGCCCTTTTCTGAGCTCTAATTGCCCTAACCTCACTAATGGCCTTCTTTA
The DNA here is from genome assembly GCA_034641835.2 of Pinus albicaulis. NCBI lineage: Eukaryota > Viridiplantae > Streptophyta > Pinopsida > Pinales > Pinaceae > Pinus > Pinus albicaulis. The sequence continues at coordinate 269,367,196 of CM076582.1, forward strand.
TCTCTAACCATTGATTCTCTAACGCAAAACAGTTAATTACTTTCTTTTCCCTACCAAGATTAGCTTGAATCTCACTGATCTTGGCATCCTTTCTTTTGATCAACATATTGGCGATCCTCTCCTCATCCTCATCATCAAGGTCAATCAGTTGAAACTCCTGCTCAATTTCATGCTTATCCTCCTCTTCAAAAATGACATGCTCTGTAACCTTTTCCTTTCCTTTATCGGCCTCTTTTGTTAATGAAGAAGACAGGGCCCCTTTCACCTCAAGTGAAGAAAACATCTGCCTGTGGCCTCTTTGATAGGTCAAAGGAAATGACTCAATTTAAATCATTTTGGTGTCAGTTGTTTGATGCTCCGGTATCATGAGATGAGGGTGAAGGATTGTGGAAAGGTGATGAGGAAGGATCAACTTGAGGTGAATGGATATGAGTGGATGCTGATGTATGAATAGCGGGGTGTGATGGAGAAGTGGATATGGGAGGATGAGAAGATGAAGGAATATCCTCTTGATGATGGCCATCTGGAGTAGTGAAAACATCATTGGCAATGAAGGTATCCCATGGAATGTTTTTCTGTTGGAGTTGATGCATGACCACCATTTTGATGAGTGAATGATGAAATAGGCTCTGTATTTTCTGATTATAATGTCTCTTTTGCACAATGTAGGCCATTTTTTCAATGCTACGGAAAATATAATATGGTATATGTAGCATCCTAACTCTAGTGGAATGCATAGGAAGACGGATGTGGTATGAGTAGAGGCGGGAAAACCTTCCCTCACAAGTGAAATAATTCATTATTATCTTCATCATGGGTGCATATCTATCAAGAAGATGAGAAAAATGGAAGATGGACTTGTGGTGATATTTATACCTAGGTTTAAGGTATGTTTCAAAATAACTCATGTGCAGGTTTGCTTGCTTGAACCACTTCTCTCCCACACTAGGTATCCCTCTAGAAGCTGCAATGGCATCGGTGGACATTTCAATTGTAACCCTAGCAAGATTTACCTGCTTTTCATGTAGGTTGATGATGAATAGTCTTGTTAGCTCCGGGTGATTTTGGACTTGCTGCACTCATTCACAAAACTCAAAGCAACCCATATGTTTAAAGCAAGAAACAGTGAGGGGATAGGCCATGAGTTCCCTTGTGGTGATAGGTTCAAATATATTTATATTCCCTCCCTTGTGATCATGTCTCCTTGGCATTTATGCCTCAACACCACTACCACTTCTTTCTTCCTATGACATTTTTAAACTTTTTTTGTGAAACCCTAGAGTGTAGGTGAAATGAATGAGGAGAAGCAGATGAGATGGAAGCTTTGGAAAAATGTAGGGAATGAGTGTGAAATGGGCAAACTATATGAATGAAAACCCTCAAGCAATGTAATGACCCCTGCTTATGACTAATTTTCTTTTAGGAGGATGAAATAAGTATATAGACAGTGATCTCTGATTTGTAGCTAGGGTTTGATCAGGGTTTTATTAGGGTTTCATTTCCATTGATTAAATGATGACCAAAATAGCTTTAAAAATGGGTTATGGTATGCACTTACCACTTATCAGTGCTTTGGAGAACCTTGGAAAAGATTGGAAGGTGATTTGAAGTGATTTGGGTTGCTGGAAGACTTAGAAACCCTTCCTACCTAAGCGCGTAGTGCCAATGGCTGAGGGCGCAACGCCAGTCTCTAAGCGCACAATGCTAATGAAAATGAGCACAGGATCCTTCTGGCAAGGGTGCAACGCCAGTTCCCAGGTGCACAATGCCTTCAGAATTTGCGTGGAGGAAAACTGGCAAGCGAGCAGTGCCAAGCCAAACGCGCAACATTAAGAAAATTTTCCTGAATTATTCTTGCAAACTCACAAATTTTTTCTTATTAAGCGCTCTTAATGTTTTGAGAGGAAACAATGATTCATTTCAAATGTAAAATGGACTTTTATAGACTTGTAGATTTAATTTAACTTGAAAACCCCACTTTCTAATGTTTTTGAAGTCTTTTTACTTTGTCGTTGACACTCTTTGACACCTTTTTTCTTGCAGGTTGTTGAAGTCACTGAATTGGATTTTATTTTGATCACTGAGACTTGACATGTTTACTTTGACAACTTTGGGATTTAATCACATAGTAGCATCTTCAAAATATTCTGTATTTCCCACCATAAATTTCAACTCCTCTTTTCTACCTTCTCTGGCCATCTTTTTCAAAACCCTAGGTGTCTACGTTTCTTTACAACAATCATCAGTGTTGTCTTCTAAGTTATCTATAGTTCTTTCAAGTTCATTAATTTTTGTCTAGTTCACCTCACCTTTTTCCATATTCCATAAATCTTTTCTGATAGAATTTCTTCATGTTTGGCCTTGTGTGCTTCCTCCATGTCATTTTCTGCAAGTGATCACTACTTTGGCACTCAAATGGACTAACCAGTTCATAACCCTAGTCATCTTGACGATCAAGTATTTCCTCTTTCCTTGCCGCAAATTGTTTTCATTCAGGAGTAGACAGTCTACACCATCACTACCTTCTACTGATAAATATTCCAAAATTTCTGCAGAAGTGCTAAAATTTTTCTATTTTTCTCATTTGCAGGTTTTGAATTGAGAAGATAATCCTCGTTGGATATTTTAGGTCCTTCTTGAATAACCATGTCTTGACATTCTATTACCTTTGAGCCAGATTCTAGAAAAGGAAAAGTAGTGCCTGAAACATCCAAGGATGACCTTGAAAAAATGTAAAACCCTAATGACCTAATGGGAGTGTCCTTTGACCTGATTTTGACTAAAATTTTTACAATATTCAAGTGAAAAGAGCATTTTGAAGAGTGTTATTATGCTCAAGGGGACATGTGAATGAGTTAGCAACAAGAAACCCTAGAGGGTGGATGGAGTTTATTGACAGGGGAAAATGGGGAAATGAGGTTTTAGGTAGGAAAGAAGGATGAAAATGAGAGGTATAAGCCCATATTAAGGAGTTTTTTAAGACCAACATGGTGACTTTGAGATGGAAAATTGATAAAATAGGGAAAAAGGTTTTATGACTATAATGAAGGCAATGGGATTTCTGAAACTAAAACTATAACCATCCTATAGTCATCCAAAGATAGTGAAAAATACTAACCATCTTATAGTCATCCAAAGATAGTGAAAAATACTGATGACTAACAGTGTCTCCACTTGGGGAGGGAAACTCCTTCAGGAGGTGTTAAGAACCTCAGAGTTCAAATTTCTATAAATTGTAAATCAGTGCCTTGTTTGGGCTTGGAAAAATTCCTCCTTCTTCAATTTGATTTACTCCTGTTTTTTGAAGTTGTGATCTTACGCTTTGAAAAACATGATTGATTCAATATCAACTCTACCTACCCATCATACTTTTCCTAACATTTTCTCTTCATGTGGGTGCACTTGGAGTGGCAAACCCTGGACATCATTTTTTATTTTCAAAGCACAAACTATCTACTTCTACCCTTGTATCATCCAAAGGCTTAGATTAGACTGATGAGCTCTTTTATTCTCTACCTAATCTATTTATCTGTCAAGGCTAAGCAATTTGACAGATTTTCATTCTCTAATCTACTAACATAAAAATTAAAACATGAACAAATCAAGGTTGAGTAGTTTGATTTGTCATGAGCTGTAGCATTTTGAACAAGTTGCACACATATTTTATTTTTGCACAAGTAAAACTAGAAACTTGAGGGCTATAATTTGGAACTTGTCACTCATCCCTCTCTTGTCTCTTTGGTTCATATTTGAGCTTTGGGAACCAATATCCTTTCCTAACCTAATCTATTGATAAGCCAAGTTTAAATAGATTGGAAAATCTTCATTTTCTAACTTATCAACAGAAATTTAAAACATGTTCAATCATGGTTAGGCTGTATGACTGAACAAGACTTTCCTTTCTCAAAATTAGTGGCATTTGGACTTGCATACTTTCAGAAATATTCTTTTTCGGTTTGGGGCTTTACCTCTTATTTTTATCTACCCTCTTTTCTTCTTTTCTTTGTTTTTTTGTTTCATTTTTCTGATCTTTTATTCAAGTAGTGTTATGTACAATGAATAAATATTTAAACTAAGAACTTCAACAAAAATAATGCTTGAGCATCTTTCCATTGACAGGACCTCCAAATAACTCTATTCCATCCATTTCTTGTAGAAAAAATATATTGTTGTCTCTTGCTCGATGGATGATGTATGGACCTTTCCATAGATTTTCAAATTTTCCATGCTTTCCTTTGTCCTCTCTTCTTGAATCCCACTTCAGCACTTTGTCTCCAATCTGTAAATCATTTTTTTTAGTCCTCTTATCAAATATTTTCTTAATATTCTCTTGTACTACTTTTGTTCTATTGTATACTTCTTCCCTTGATTGCTGCAATTGAATGGTTTGGTTCAGCCTCCTTTGTATATCATTCTCCTCTGATTCTACCTCTTGAATAAGCTTCATCACTGGGATTCCCAAGGATGTTGGAAAAAGTGCATCCATACCATAAATTAGTTGATACAGAGACATTTTAATTCATTTTTTGTTCGTTAATCTGTCTACCCATAGTGCATGCACTAATTTGTTGTGCCATGAACTTTTTTTCTCTTCCAACAATTTCTTGATGATGTTTACGAACATTTTGTCAAAGGACTCCTCCAACCCAATAGCTTGAGGGTAATAAGTTGTAGAATGCCCTAATGTAATGTAATACTTGTGGAAAAAGTCCACCATTCTCTTGGACTGAAATGCAACAGCATTATCAGTGATGATTTTTCATGGACAACCAAATCTAGACAAGATGTGATTTTCAAGGAATTTGATGATTACCGAGTCAGTGGCAGTCATTGAAGGGATGGCTTCTATCCATTTGGTAAAATAGTCAATTGCAGTGAGGAACCATATCTGTTGGGCAGAGGAGGCAGGGTGGATTTCTCCAATGAAATCTAGACCCCATTGTTGAAAAGGAGCTTCAACACTGATAGGTTATAAAGGCAAAGGTAGTAGTTTTATCTTTCCCTCAAAGATTTGGCATCTATGGCAGGTCACTACTAGCTTGTGGATATCAGGGAAAACAGTGTGCCAATAGAAACCAACTCTAAGTATTTTGTTGGCAATGATTTTAAAATAGAGATGAACTCCACATTCTCCTCCATGAAACTCATGCATGATTATATATGCATATTCTTCAAGTAAAAATTTAAGCAGGATACCAACAGAACTTTTCCAATATAAAGCTTTTTCTAGAATGCAAAAATTTACTGATTTTAGTTTCAAGAATCTGGCCTTTGTTTTGGACAAACTAGGAGTATCATTTAGATTAAAAATGACATGTAATATATCAACATACCAGAGTGAGTTCAGAAATGATTCTTTAATAGGTGGAGTCGCCATCTCCTCTTGTTCATCCAAGGAATGTATCATGTTTATGTCCAATGCTTGAAATTTTTCTTCAGCCATCAGTTTGGCCAATCCTTGCCCTTTGATTAGCTTGGCGGGCTTTATTTCCATATCATACTCTAAGATGACATCAATCCACTTACCGCTTTTACCATCAAGATCCTGAGTTACTATGTCCTTAACAACTGCATGAGGAACAAAATCAATGACATGTGAATGCAAGATGTATACTCGGAAATATTTCAAGGCTTTGTTTAATGCAAAAGATTTTTTTTTTCCATAATGTTATATTTCAGAGGTGCATCTCTTAGTGCCTTGATGAAGAAATCTGTTGGTTGTTCTTGTCCCATTATGTTCTTTTGTAGAAATACTACAGCAATTATGTGTTCTAATGCAAATGAGAAGATGAAAAAGTCCTTGGTAAAGTCAGGGCTGATTAGAAATTGTGTTTAGGTAAGTGCTTGTTTTACCAGTTCAAAGGATTGCTTTGCTTCTATGGTCCATTTGAATCCTATTTCTCTTTTCAGCATGTTTGTAATGTTTCTTAGGAGTTCTGGAAGGTTTGGTATGAACCTTCTTAAGAAGTTGATCTTTCCAATGAAAGATTGCAGCTCTTTGATGTTTCTAGGGTGACTGATCTACAATATCCCCTCAATCCTCTTTGGGTTAATCTTAATCCCTTCTTCAGATATGATGTGGCCTAGAATTTTTCCTTCTTGAAGGCTAAACATATTTTTCTTGGGTTTCAAAGATAAACCATACTTTCTACACTTTTCAAAGACCTTTCTTAAGTGAGCTAGGTGTTGTTCATCAATTTTTTAATAGACAATGATGTCATCAAGATATATCACAATGAAGTAACCTATTTCTTCAGAAAAATAAATGTCTATGGCTCTTTGAAAAGTGGCCCCGGCATTCGTTAACCCAAAAGGCATTTTGACATACATGAAGGTGCCCCAAGGTGTAGTGAAGGCGGTTTTGTGCGGATCATCTAGAGGTACTAGTACCTGATTATACCCTGAAAAATCATCAAGAAAAGATATTCTTTTGGAATCTACCACCCTTTACAATATATGATCCATCTTAGGTAAAGGATAGTCGTCTTTCAGGGAGGCCTTGTTTAAATTTCTGAAGTCTATGCATAGCCTAATTTCCCCTATTTTCTTCCTCACTAATACAAGATTTGAGACCCATTCTGAGTACCTAAGTGGGACTATTATTCCAGCATCATACATTTTTTGAATTTCTTTCTCAACTAGAGGCGTTAGGACAGGGTTTATCCTATGTAATTTCTACTTAAATGGTTTTTGGTTTTCCTTGAGAGGAATCTTATGCTGAATTATGTTTGTATCATAGGACTTCAAGTCTTCACAGCCCCATGCAAACACATCCTTAAATTATTTGAAAAGCTCAAGGTATTTTTGTTTTATAAGGGCTAGCAGTGTTTTGGGTAGTTTTATCATTTTAGGTTCTTCCTCACTGCCTATGTTGCATTCTTCTACATCTTTTTCGGTGGATTCCATTTTTGGCTTCCTAGCAACATCATTGAAATAAAAAAGTTCATTTAAGTGGGCAAGTCCTCTTGGAAATAGGTTGTATTTGCATTTTAATACCTCAAGGTCCCTTTTTTCTGAATCTTTACACAATTCTTCCTCATGAGGGTGTTCTAGAATATTTATATCAGCGGCATAAGGTGGCTTTGTTTTGCGTGTTTGTTTCTCAGCAGAGAAGTTCTCTTGATGATCTGAGTTTGGTTTTGGCATTTCAAAGTCATTTTTGGACTGTAGGTAGTCTTCAATATGTTTTTCACCTTCAAAAAATTGCCACTAATCTATGTTATCATGGACTGCTGGTCTGCTTTTGACCTTTACCATGTATTGTTCATTGGCATGAGGAAATTGGCAAGTTTTGGCAGCGAAGGCTAGTTCATTTGCAAGGCTGTTTTGAGTTATTGGGACAAGGGTAAGTTCATATTTCTCAAATTTTTTTAGGAGGTCTAAGGCAAAATTTATATATTCTCTTAATCTATGATTTTTGGCTGAATATTATCCTTTAATTTGCCTAATAATAAGCTCAGAATCTCCTTGAACGGAAATCTTCTTATCTCTTATACTTTTCAGCAATTGTAACCCTAAGATTAGTGTTGTGTATCCAAAAACCTGCTTCTAAACCAGCTTTGCCACAAGAGCCATCAAAGCTCATGTTCCAAAGAGTTTCAAATTTAGATTCACCATTGTGTTGTTGTTCATGGCTGCTAGGGTTTTGGCTATTATGTTCTTCATATTGTGTTTGGTTTAACTGTTTTGACAAGTCTTTCTCTTCCTATTTCTTAGCTACTTGTTCATTAATGTCATATTCATTTTATAAAATAAATGAATCAAGGTTTGAATGGATAGAATATAGATGGGTTTTATTTGGCCTATCTTGGCTACTTACCATGTATTTCATGCGATATTCTCTGTACAGTCTTCTTGTTTGGTTAAAGACTGGAATGGTAGCATATGGCATGTCCATTTGGAGGGTTCCTTGGAGTTTGGCTCCCCATGATCTGGATAAGAGCATGCCATATTTTAGGGGAATGTAAGCCACTACAATATCCATGACTAAGCTCTTGGCTGGTATTTATGCCAGATTGACACATAGATCTTTGATTAGGCCTAGAAATTTAATTCTACTTGAATCAAAAGACTACAAGTCTTTGTATGTTCTGGTTATTTTGAGGCCTAATATTTCCATCACTACCTTTGGCATGAGGTTATGTGAAGCACCAACATCTAGGATGGCATTGTGTAGGATTTTTTCATGGATTTTCAAACTGACATACAATGGAGGCACAACTCCCTCTTGAAACTTTCCCTCTACCTCGGGTCCAAACAACAATTATGGCTTGTCATCAATCAAATTTAGAGTATTGGTGTCATTTCCTATGTTTAAAGCTTTCAAAACTTGAGATCTATATACATATTGAGTCACTGATTCACTAAGTGGTATGGATATTTTTATCTTGGAAATTTCACTCTCAATACTAATTGGTGTCTGTGTTCTTGGCAGAGTTAGATCAATTTTATCATACATGGTTTTCTCAGCAACTTTAGCTTGTTGATTTTTATTTGGAATCTCAGTTAAAGAAATTTTTTCAGGGCCACTAGTTGATGTACTAGGGCAGCTTTGGTCACCATCATGTTGGCTGACTTTGTTTTTGCTTTGATCAAGATTTTTGGCCAGGGTGTTTGTATTTTCTGTTATCTTTTAAGGAGTGTTTTCAGGGGTTTTCTTAACAACAGTTTCTAATTTGTTCCTCTTCGGGATATCTTGGGTTTTCTTACTTCTAAGGTCATACTGCCTATGAACCTCCATGATAGCATTTTCAAACCCTAGTTTGTATTCTTTAGAATCCTCATATGTTCTTTTAGTTTGGTTTGAGGAAAACAGACCTTGTTCGCCTTCTATGAAGAAAACAACGTCCTCACTATCAAAGCCTATTAGATTCACATGGTTTTCTTCTGGCTCCTCAATCTCTCTTTCCTCTTCATCTACATAGTTTCCTTGGAAAGGAGTTCTGATTTGCTGGTCATTTTCTCTTTATCTTATATGAGGAGGATCGCTTTTGAAGTTTTGGTTTATGTTTTTGTTTTGAGGATTTTTTTGTTTTTCCCTAGGGGGTGCTCTTTCATTTAAGTTAATTATCTCCATCATCCTTTCCATTGTCCTAACTAGACTTTCAATTTTAGCATCAGATGTGGAGGCCATAGGTTCCTCTTTTTATGTAACCCTCTTCTCTGTTGTCATTTTAGCCCTTTTAGCAATAAGGTTGGCTTCTACACTCACTACTCCCCTTTTCATGTCTTCTAAGGTAAGGGGATCTCTTTCTCTTAATTGGTAAGCCATTTTTGGATCAAATCCATTTGGAAATTTTACTAGGGCTAGAACTTGTGGGGGCTTCATGTGGGGAGGAAGTGCATTATATACACTATTGAACCCAGTGTAGTAATCTTGAACACTCTCCCCAACATTTCTCTTAAGGTTTTCATACTCTGATAAGATTTGAAGAGGATTTTTCTTAGTCTCCCACTTTTTTATGAATATTTGATAAAGGGAAGGGAGATCATGAATGTTATTAGGAGTTAATTTCTTGAACCATTTCTTTGCTTCTCCCCCTAAACTTTGGGCAAACATTCTTATTTGTGTGGTTTCATCTTCTATTTTTTGGTAGTCAAAAGCATCATTCATCTTGTCTACATGTTGTTGGGCAATTGTAGAATCAGTTCCATTAAAGTGAGGGATTCTAGAATGATAGTCCTGTGGCATAGGCAATAAAGGTTGTGGTAGTACCAGAGGGGCATACCATGCTGCCATGATGGGAGGTAATGGAACCAAAGGAGGATTTATAAGAGGGGGGTTTATGAGTGTGGGTGGAGGATGAAATGGAGTTGTTTGCACAATGGATGTATGAGTGGGAGTAGCAGATCTACTTGGACAAACTAGATGATATTGAGAAGATTCAGACAGAAAGGATTCAAAGTGTTGGAGAAGCTGAAAATCAGGAGGAGTGGAAGGAGAGGCTTCTCTACTAGGACTCTGCTATAAGCTTGTAAGCTCAAGGTTTTTCTGGTTTGTCCAACTTTGAGATTTAGTTCTGAATAGGTTTCTTCTATGGTCTAAGTCAAATTCAGTATCTTCCAAGGATGTAAGGTATTCAGGAAAGGAACTTGCTTTGTGAATTGGTCTGACAATGGTTGAATCCTCAGCCCTAGAATTTTTTCTTAAGATTCTTTTAGGGTCATAAAATATAGCAGGAGGGTTTGGGTCAGGGTGAGATCTGGTGTTGATTCTTTGTGAAGCCATATTTCAGACCCACAACATAGAGGGGATGAAAGCTTATAAGAGTTTTGAAAAATAGACCTATCCAAAAAATTATTGAATTCACACAATATTTGGTTGGGTTTTATACTATTAGGACTGATTAATACATTCCTAGGGGAGTCGTGGGAACCAGTGGAGTCACCAGGTGGATGATGCTAACTGTTTTGAGGATTTTTTTGTTGTCCACCATCAATAATTGGATACTAATCTTGAGATATTTTTGGGTTTTCTGAGTTCCTTATATAGCACTAAGATTTTTAATGAGTGATCCCCAGTGGAGTCACCATTATGTTAGGGTCCCTATAATTTGTCAGATTGGCAGGAGAAAATAGACAATGATAACATCAAACAAAATTTGGAGTCATAGAACATAGCCTTCTTGGACTCAGAGAGGGCTCTCTTTATGTTTGTGTAGAATATATAACTTGATTGATTTAGGATGATGATTTTAGGTTAGTGAAAATGATAGGGTTGTTTGTTTTGTTTTGTTTGGTTGGGTTGCTTGTTAAGTAGAATAGATAGAGTAAGAGAAATTAAAACCATTGGGCTATGGGGTCTATGAAAGGCTTGAAAAGTACAACAATAAATCAAGGGTGTTTCATAGGGAAAGTTAACAAAGCCAAATGGATCTTAATAGCTTATGTGGGTGTGAAATGAACATTAAGTTGTGAGTGTAGTAGGTCTAAAGGGAAATTAAGAATCCTTTAACATATACTAGAACAAGAAGAGTATTTAAGATCAATATGCTTAAGAAGAACCAAAGGATAGGGTGCACCATAAAATTCTTTGGTCAGAATTCACCAAGTAAACTTTGAAACAACAATCCAGCAAACCCTAGAGAGCAGGGAACTCCTAAAGTCTCTAGATATTTACCTTTAGACAAAGAAAAATTTAAGATTACATATAAGTGATGATTAAAGAGTAGGGGACTCCTAAATTCTTCAATAAGACTTTAGAACACATTCAAAGTAACTATTCAAGATGGTTCAAAGGACAGGGCAAACCATAAACTTATTTAGCCAAACCCTAATAAGTAAACTTCAAAGAAAGGCCTTAAAAACAATGTTTCAAGCTACACCAAAGGATACAGAATACCATAGAATTCTTTGGCTTGAATCCATTAAATCATTTTCAAGAAAAAAAGTTAAGTGGAACCAGAGAGCAACTAATAATTCTCCAATCAGACCTAGTAAGTGAGAGGAAAACATTTAAACAAGAGGAAGCAGACAGAATTAAGGTGCCTCTAACAACATATCTTAACCTAAATTTTTGCTCTGTTATAAGAGAAAGGATGAAAAATATGGAAAACATAAGGAAATAAGTATAAGATAAGAACAACATCACCATTTAACAAAGTTCATGAATCCTGTGAATATTATTTCTCCATTAACATTCAGTCCAAAACAGTTACAAAGCTCCAAAGACAACTTCTTCACAACTCAAAGTCAATGTAATATTCATCTCAAAAATCAACCAAAAAAATTATGAAGCATACATGCAGTATTTATCTGCAAAATGAGGAGGTGAACCCTAGCTAAGGTTTCAAATGTCGTTTATTACATAGTTAATGTATTTGACCTTTAAGACCATGCAAGGCCCAAGGAAAAATATCTAAAACTCATTTATTGCCATACTAACTTCTAACATAACTAATGATCCAATTTTGGAAAAAGTTTGACTTTAAGGCTTCAAAATATATTTTTCAATAACTCTTGGTAAGGGCACAACTCCAAGGTATAGGGGCACAACGCCAAGACTGAGAAAATGACCTATTTTGTAGCTAATGTTTGGAGGCATTCTCGGTGTCCAAATGAGCTCCATGATGGCTCATTGGAAAGGTATCCGAGTCCATTTTCCAAATCGGCTTTCACTTTCCAGAATGGTGCCCATTTTCCTTGTCAAAAACTACTTCTCCCTAGACTGCTAAACACACATGGTAGAAAGGTGATTTTTTGGTAGTTTTTGGCCTTTTTGAGGGATCAGTTTTGCTCCAAATCTCCTGAAAGTTTTTGAGGTTGATGTACTTGGCATGAGGAACATGAAAATGTTGAATTTTTCCCATTTGTATGGCCCAAAAAATAGCTGAGCACCACTGGCGCTGCGCGTTTGGCCCAATTTTCTGCAAGCCAAACTGTCAAAAAAAAAAATTGCACCAAAGTGCCAAAAATGGAATTTTCTTTATTGATCATTGTTTGGAGGCTTGTAGGGACACCTCAGCAAGAATATTCAGTTTTTCTTTCTCTTTTGCCTCATTTAGAACCCGAATATTTGCATGGGTTTGTTTGAGCTTGGCCCTTGCAATCATTTTTCTCATGGCATAATGTCTTGCCATCTTCCTCTGCATGTCAATGTCTCTTTTTTCCTTCTATAGTTGACCCTCTAAATTCAATTTTTCCCTCTCAAGCCAATATTCTCTATCTTTGATAATTTCTATGGTAGGCAACTCACTTGGCATGAGCCGCTCTACCAATTCTGCCTCTTTCTCCCTTTTTCGGTGTAAAGCCTTCTTCAACCCAATTGTCCTTAGTATTTGCCAAGGAAGCCATTCTTTCTCATCATCACTACCATCAAAAGTGCCCAAGGTTTCATCTAGCAAATCCTTGGCCTTTCTGGCATATTTCTGAGCTCTGACTGCCATGACATCATTGATGGCCTTCTTTGTCTCTAACTGTTGATTCTCTAACTCAAAATAGTTAATTACATTCTCTGCCCTACCAATATTAGCTTGAAGCTCACTAATCTTGGAATTCTTGATTTTGATCAACATATTGGTGATCCTCTCCTGATCTTCATCATCAAGGTCAATCAATTGAAACTCCTACTCAGTTTCATGTTTATCCTCCTCTTCAACAATGACATGCTATGTAACCTTTTCCTTGCCCTTATCAACCTGTTTTTTTGATGAAGAAGGCAGGGCCCCTTTCACCTCAAGTGAAGAAAACAACTGCTTGTGGCCTCTCTGATAGTTCAAAGGAAATGGCTCAATGTTAATCATTTTGGTGCCAGCTGTTTCAATGTTCCTTTCCCTGCTTGATGCTTCATAATCATGAGATGAGGGTGAAGGGTTGTGGAAATGTGATGAGGAAGGATCAACTTGAGGTGAATGGATGTGAGTGGATGGTGATGTATGAACAACAGGGTGTGATGGAGAAGTGGATATTGGAGGATGAAAAGATGAAGGAATATCCTGCTAATGATGGTCATGTGGAGTAGTGAAAACCTCATTCGCAATGAAGGTATCCCATGGAATGTTTTTCTATAGGAGTTGATGCATGAACACCATATTGATGAGTGAATGATGAAATAGGCTCTGTATTTGTTGATTATAATCTCTCTTTTGCACAATGTAGGCCATTTTTTCAATGCTATGGAAAAGATAATATGGTATATTCAGCATCCTAACTCTAGTGAAATGCATAAGAAGACGGATATGGTATGAGTAGAGGCAGGAAAACCTTCCCTCACAAGTGAAATACTTCATTATTTTCTTCATCATGGGTGCATATGTATCAAGAAGATGAGAAAAAGGGAACATGGACTTGTGGTGATATTTATATCTAGGTTTAAGGTATGGTTCAAAATAACTCATGTGCAGGTTTGCTTGCTTGAAACATTTCTCTCCCACACTTGGTATCCCTGTAGTAGCTTCAATGGCATCGGTGGACATTTCAAATGTAACCCCGGCAAGATTTACCTGCTTTTCATGTAGGTTGATGATGAATAGTCTTGTTAGCTCTGGGTGACTTTGGACTTGCTGCACTCTTTCCCAAAACTCAAAGCAACCCACATGTTTAAAGCAATAAAAAATGAGGTGAGAGGCCATGAGTTGCCTTGTGGTGATAGGCTCAAATATGTTTATCTTCCCTCCCTTGTGATCATGTCGCCTTGGCATTTTTGCCTCAACACCACTGCCACTGCTTTCTTCCTCTGACATTTTTAAACTATGTTTTGTGAAGCCCTAGAGTGTAGGTGAACTGAATGAGGGGAAGGAGATGAGATGGAAGCTTTGGAAAAATGTAGGGAATGAGTGTGAAATGGGCAAATTATATGAATGAAAAACCTCAAGAAATGTAATTACCCCTTCATGTGATTGATTTTTTTTAAGGAGGATGAAATAAGTATATAGATAGTGATCTCTGATTTGTAGCTAGGGTTTGATCAGGGTTTTATTAGGGTTTCATTTTCATTGATTAAATGATGACCAAAATAGCTTTGAAAATGGGTTATGGTATGCACTTACCACTTATTAGTGCTTTGGAGAACCTTGGAATATATTTGAAGGCGATTTGAAGTGATTTGGTATGTTAGAAGACTTAGAAACCCTTCTTGTCTAAGTGCGCAATGCCAATGGTAGAGCGCGCAATGTGAAGCCAAGTGCGCAGTTCCAGTCTCTGAGTGTGCAATGCCAATGAAAATTAGCACAGGATCCTTTTGCAAGGGCACAACACCAAATCCCAGGTGCGCAATGCCTTTAGAATTTACGTGGAGGAAAACTGGCAAGGGCCCAGTGCCAACTCCCAAGCACGTAGCGCCAAGAAAATTTGCCTGAATTCTGCTTGCAAACTCACAAAGTTTTCCTTGCGAAGATATCTTGATTTTTTAAGAGGAAACAATGATTCATTTGAGATCTAAAATGGGATTTTATAGACTTTTAGATTTAATTTAACTTCAAAAACCCACTTTCTAATTTTTTTTAAGTCTTTTTACTTTGTCACTGATACTCTTTGACACCTTTTTTCTTGCAGGTTGCTGAAGTCACTGAATTGGATTTTCTTTTGATCATTGAGACTTAACATGTTTACTTTGAAAACCTTTGGATTTAATCACATAGTAGCATCTTAAAAATCTTCTGTAGTTCCCACCATAAATTTCAACTCCTCTTTTCCACCTTCTCTAGCCATATTTTTCAAAACCTTAGGTGTCTATAGTTCTTTAGAGCAATCATCAGTGTTGTCTTCTAAGTTCTCTAAAGCCCTTTCAATTTCATTCATTTCTGTTCAGTTCTCCTCACCTTTTTCCATATTCCATCAATCGTTTCTGATAGACTTTATTCATGTTTGGCCTTGTGTGCTTCCTCCATGTCATTTTATGCAATTGATCACTACTTTGGCACTCAAATGGAATAACCATTTCATAACCCTATTCATCTTCAAGACCAAGTGTTTCCTCTTTCCTTGTTGTAAATTGTTTTCATTCAGGAGTAGACAATCTACACCATCAGTACCTTCTGCTAATAAATCTTCCAACACTTCTACAGAAGTGCTAAAATTTTTCCATTTTTCTCATTTGCAAGTTCTGAATTGAGAATATAATCCTCTTTGGAGATTTTAGGACCTTATTGAATAACCAAGTCGTGACATTCTATTACATCTGAGCCGGATTCTAACAAAGGAAAAGAAGTGCCTAAAACATCCAAGGATTACCTTGAAAAAATGCAAAACCCTAATGACCTAATGGGAGTGTCCTTTGACCTGATTTTGATTGAAATTTTGACCTAAAAACCTTCAGGTGAAAATAGTATTTTCAAGAGTGTTGTTATGCTCAAGGGGACATGTGAATGGGTTAGCAACAAGAAACCCTAAAGGGAGGATAGAGTTTATTGACAACGGAAAATGGGGAAATGAAGTTTTAGGTAGGAAAGAAAGATGAAAATGAGAGGTATAAGTCCATAAGTAGTTTTTTAAGACCAACAGGGTGACTTTGAGATGGCAAACTGATAAAATAGGTAATAATGTTTTATGAGGATAATGAAGGCAACGAGATTTCTGAAACTCAATATATTCAAGGAATATTATTTTCAGAAAACTATAACCATCCTATAGTCATCCAAAGATAGTGAAAAATACTGATGACTAACAGATGGGATCACTTTAATGCATGAGGAAAAGATAGAAAGAAATAAGGATTCCACTTTAGAAACTGTTTTCAAAATTCAAGTTTCTATTTCAAGAGGTCGAGGGAGAGCTATATCGAGAGGCAGAGGATGAGGCGAAATATATGGTGCTCAGAGAGATGACCGAGAAGAGAATGAACATGAAAGTGAAAGCAACAACAACAGAATCTTCAACAATAATTATAGATCTGAATAATGAAAGGTGAGATGTTATTATTGCAATAAATTTGGACACTATGCTCATGATTGCAGGAAGAGGATAGGTTATTAAGGAAACCAGAGAGCTAATGTTAGTAGAAAGAATACTAACCACATGACAAGCAACAAGAATTTGGTTGCAAATTTGGATCAATCTATGAAGACAAATGTAAATTTGGGGACTGACAAGACTGTGGATGTAGATGAAAAGGAGTGGTCAACATTCTGACCAAGAAGGGGGAGGCAAAGACAATCTCAGAGGTATATTATATTCCTGGTCTTAAACATAACTTTATAAGTGTTGGTCAATTAACACGGAAAGGATACAGAGCTATCCTTTAAGGGCAAGAGTGTGTTATTTATGACAAACCCCCAAGCAAGAAACTGATAGCAAAGCTGAACATCATGAGGAATAGATTATTTCCTCTAATTATGAATTACAATGATCAGGTTAGTTCTTTCACAGTT
This sequence comes from Pinus albicaulis, assembly GCA_034641835.2. Classification (NCBI taxonomy): domain Eukaryota; kingdom Viridiplantae; phylum Streptophyta; class Pinopsida; order Pinales; family Pinaceae; genus Pinus; species Pinus albicaulis. The sequence goes on from CM076582.1 coordinate 269,384,001, forward strand.
TCATGTTCTAATGATTATTGATTACGACACTTTCAGTTTGGGCAGTTGCATTTTTCCGGTTTAATATTGTTGCAGCAGAAACAGATGGTCATAGGATTACCTCCCATCAAAAAGCCTGCTACTACTTGTGAGTGTTTCATCTTGGGAAAGAAACACCGTGAAAGTTTTTTGAAGGGAGTTTCATACAGAGAAAAGATACCACTTGAGTTGGTGCATACAGACTTGTGTTACTTCCTCGATTTTATTGATGACTATAGCAGAAAGACTTGGGTTTAATTCTTGAAATAGAAGTTTGAAACTTTTCCAAAGTTCAAAGAATTCAAAGCCTTAGCAGAGAACCAAAGTGATCGACAAATCAAGGTATTAATATTAGATCGTGGTGGAGGATATGATTCGAAAGAATTCCATGATTACTGAAAATAACATGGAACAAAAGGTAGTTTACAACTAGATACACACCACAACAGAATGGTGTATTAGAGAGAAATAACAGAACTATCATGAACATGACAAGGAGCATGTTGAAAGTAAGAAACTTGTCCAATGAGTGTTGTGAAGAAGCAGTTGCATGTGTTAATTATGTGATAAACAAATCACCTACAAAGAGTGTGATCAACAAAGTTCCATAAGAAGCATTTTTCAGGTATGTCATGCAGCCTATCTCATCTCAGATTTTTTGGATGTGTAACCTAGGCACATGTACCTCAGAAGATAAGAGGAAAATTAGTTGATGAAAGTGAAAAATGCATATTTGTTGGTTGAGTGAACATTCAAAATATTACGAATTGTATAACCGTGTCAGAAAAAAGACAATAATTAGTAGAGATTTGTGTTCAAAGGACAAGAGTCATTAAATGAGACGGTAGAAAAAATAGTTGGTGCACAAGCACCATTGATGGAAGAGGATGATGTAGCAGAAAATGAGCAACAAGAATCAAAAGAGAAGACACCAAACAGAGTCACACCAGCAAGGACTCCAATTTTAGAGCAGCATGGATCTTTAAGCATCTCAATGGACCAGAATTCTCCAAGAAGCCAACCAGGTAATGAATCAAAAAATGGTAAGAGAAATATGAGAAGTCCGAAAGATATTTTTAATGATTTGTATGTTAGTTCAAAGTTTTCATTGTTGTCATTCCAACCTTCGTCATTTGAAGAAGCAATCAGAGATGAAAATTGGGTGCAAGCCATGGATAAAGAGATTGATTCTATTGAAAATAATAATACATGGTATTTTGTTAATTTTCCAAAGAATAAAAACCTCATTGGTGTGAAGTCACTGTACAGTATTAAAGTGAATGAGAAAGGTGAAATTGACAAATTTCAAGCAAGACTTGTAGCAAAAGGACTCTGACAACAACCGGGAATAGATTTTGGAGAAACATTTGCTCTAGTAGCTAGATTGGATACTGTAAGAGCAGTTCTAGCCACAACAACTCAGAACAAGTGGAAATTCTATCAGATGGATGTGAAATCACCCTACTTGAATGGAATTCTAGAAGAAGAAATCTATGTGTAGCAACCACGATGTTATGAAGTTGAAGGTAAAGAAGATAAAGTTTACAGGTTGAAGAAAGCGCTATATGGAATGAAGCAAGCACATAGAGCATGGTATAGCAGAATTGATAGTTACATGATTAGGAATGGATTTTGTAGAAGCAGCATTGAGCCTACCTTGTACAAAAAGGTAAATGAGCATGGAAATATTTTGATTATTTGCTTATATGTTGATGACATGATTATTACAAGTGATCTTGAGTTAGATGAATTTAAAGTAGCCATGATGAAATAATTTGAGATACAGATATTGATCTCATGAAATATTTTCTTGGCATTGAAGTTGAGTAATTTGAAAAAGTAATTTTATTTGTCAAAATAAATATCCTAGAGATTTTGTTGAAAATATTTAGGATGGATAATTGCAAACTTGTACCTACACTAGTTGCAACAGGCACAAAGTTAAGTAAGGATGATGAAGGATCAAATGTAAATCCAACTCTATTCAAAAGATTGGTTGACAACATTATGTATCTCACAGCTACAAGACCGGATATTATGAAAGGAGTAAGTTTGATTTCTAGATTTATAGAGACTCCAAAATATACACATTGGAGTGCTGGAAAAAGAATTTTGAGATACATAATAGGAACTAGAGATTGTGGCATAATGTATGCAAGTACAGAAAAGAAAGATTTGATTGGATTTAAAAATAGTGATTTTGCAGGTAGTCTGGATGATAGGAAGATCACTTACGGTTATGTGTTTCATCTTGGTTTAGGTGTGATAGCATGGAAATATAAGAAGCAGCCTATTGTGACACTATCATCAACAGAGGGAGAATATGTAGTAGAAACGTCAGCAACATGTTAAGCAATATAGTTAAGAAGAGTATTGGATGGACTCAAGTAGAAACAACAAGGATCAAAAACAATTTATTGTGACAATACTTCAGAGATTGCACTATCCAAGAATAGTGTGTTTCATAAAAAAAACAAGAATATTGATACTATATATCACTTTATTAGAGAACTTGTGAGCAATGGAGAAATTCACTTGAAGCCTTGTAAATCTAGTGATCAGTTGGTTGATATATTTACAAAGCCATTAGCAATAGATATGTTTGAGTTTCCCAAAATAAACTTGAGTGTTGTAAGCCTAGCTGAGACATGGACCAAAAAACATGTTTGAGTTGTCATGAGTTATGTCTTAGTTTAGCAGTTGTAATTAAGGGGGAGTGTTAAAAGAGTTAATTAACTCCCGCATGCAGAATTAGAAAATCAATTAACATTGAGTAAGTTGATAGATTAATTTGGTAAGTGAGTTAGAGAGTGAGTTAAGTGATAGTTTAGTAAGTCGAAGTTATGTGATAGATGAGTTTGGTAGGTGTATGCATGTCAAGAGAGTAAGGATAAATATGCATCCCAAGGTTAACTGTATTTAGAGAGAAAATGATTGAAGATTAATAGAAAAACGTGTGTTTTGTACGTGAATTATTTGTGTTATTTATAACTTTACTCTTCTGCCTTTCCAATAATTTTCACCTTTCTAGTTGTCTTTGGACTTGACATCAACTTCTGATCAGAAGTCAACACTCCAAGTCCTACTTTCTCATCTAAACGTCTCGCAATGAATCCAAGTGAACGGTAGGATCAGAGTTTGATTTAGAAGTAGGGATTGGGCGTTTAGATTTCAGTGACAAAGCAAATCGAGAATCCATAGTCAAGTCCTAATGCCTGTTCCACTGAAATTGTAAATTCTGTTTGCACTGAATAAAGAGAAATGAGAAACCCCGATAGAATGTGCCTCTAAAAAGCTATTAAATTATGTTAAAATATGATTGAATATGGGATATCATACATTCATTTCAATTAACCTATATATATTTGGGAGCTTATGATTATTGTTAATTAGTACCAATCAGATGGTAGCTACCTCAGAGAGTGACCATGTCTTCCACTGACAAAAATTTAGCAGTGAAATTTTGAGCGAGATGGTTCACATTGGATTGTGGAGCAGGTATATTCCCTGGTATGTCTGATGCTGTAGAGATCCTTTCGTCTCTTCATCCCGCTGGAACTTCAAAAATTAGTTGGCCAACCTGCGGTAACATCAATATAAAGATATAGTTACCTGCTTCACTATTGAGATGACGACGTTCAAGGATGTCAGTGCATGATGTCACCCCATGAGATGATGTTCGGACATTTGTCCAAAATGGACTTTGATTCATCAATTATTTCAAACCCACGGAGGCTCAGTTTGTTTGCGGGTGAGTCTTTCTCTGCTTCATTTCCTATTGTAGAATCAATAAGTATTGATCCATCGCAACCCTGCAACCATCAACGACTATATTATCACACGAAATTGATATATATATACTAATTGTGGCACTAGATATTGTTGGAATTTACGGAGTATTCCAAACAACACGGAGGAATAAAATAATTCCTCCTCTCCACCTGATTAAGAAATTTACGGACAAAGATGATTTAAAACTTCTATTCCATTAAAATATAAAGGCTATTAAAATATACCACAAAACTACGTTTTAGAATTTATAAAAAAAATACAAACTGCTACGGACACGGTGCTCTACTTCTATTCCGTACTCTCTCTTGTCTTTACAAAATGCACACATAGTGTTGCTCTCTTCCTTCGCACATTTCTTACACGATTCGCAACCTCTATTTTTAATTTATTCCTTCTAGCATTTCAAGATGCACTACGTTATCCTGACCTTCATACGATACTCTATCTCTCTTTAAAAAGTGCTCACTAATTTTTTTTTAATACGGTGGCTCACATACTTTGCCTTCGGGCCTTTTTTTTTAATACACGAAAAAAAACTTTCTTTGTACCTTTATATATATATATATATATATATATATATATATATATATAAACATATGATGTTTATATTATATATATGTTATAAAATTTTATATAATATATACCTTCAAAAATCTTTCACGGCATTTTATTTAAAACAAAGTAAAAAAAACATAAAAAAAACTTTGACCCTAAGTTAAAAAACTTAAAACTCATGTTGCCATAGCTTATTAATAAAAGATACAAAAGATTTGAACTTTAAACCCATGACTTTTAAATCTTATGGAAATGATTTATCGTGGACTTCAAAACCAAAATTAAATTCTTTTGAATACAAATTTCACATACCAAATGGTCTTGTTGACATAAGGCACCAAATCCGCGCGATCGCTCTCCCATTGATCGGAGATGGTACCCGTCGGACTTCAAACCAAATGTAAACTTTATTTTATGAAATTATTGCATACCAAAAGGTTCTTGTGATGTCAACTCCAAAACTACATGATAAAATTCTATTGGTTGGCGGTGTTGTGTTGGCATGTGGACCCTCCGTGGACTCGACGTGGCCTCGTTTGAATTAAATCAAAACAAAAAATTGGCGCGCAAGTACTCTGGTTGGTGAGAGAAAATGGTTGGTGGAAGATTTTAAAGGAGCGGCATGGAAATTTTTAAATTTATAGTTGTGTGGTGAGGAGAACCACGAAATTTAAATGCAAAAACACAGAACAATGGCTATGACCATTGACCAAAATTTAATTGCAGAGTTTTTAAATGTGTTGTGGCATGTAGGCAAACAAAAAACAATCACTGCTACCCATGCATTCTTCATCCTTCTGCACAGTTGCACTATTGCAGTTGGATTTTAAAATTCAACACTCCCTCTTAAATTCAAATACTAGTTTTTCTTCCATACCAAACATTTTCTCAAATAATTAAAACTTTTCTACCCCAATGGTTTTTTTTAAATGTCTACAAACTACTTCTCCGTTCTGCAATGCTTCAGAACAATTTCACCATTGTTCACTGGCTCTCTAATGTAGTGATACTTGGCTTCAACGTGTTTCGTTCTCTTATGAAACACTTATTTCTTTGACAATGCTATTGTCGAGCTATAATCACAATAAATTTTTGTGCCTTTTACCTGTTCATGACACAAAATCCTTAACATTATTCTCATCCAAACTGCTTTACATGTTGTTGATGTAGCTGCCACATACTCTACCTCTGCTGTAGATAAATCCACAATTGGTTGTTTTTTAGAAGCCCATGAAATGGCTCCTGAACCCATATGAGAAACATAACCAAAGGTGATTTTTTGGTCATCTATACTTCCAGCCCAATCACTATCAGTATATCCAATCAATTCAGAATTGTCTGAAATGGTGTATAAAATTCCATACCTCTTTGTTCCTTTCACATACCTCAGAATTCTTTTTGCTTCTTGCCAATATGCCTCCTTTGGCCTTTCCATAAATCTGGAAATTAAACTCACATGCATAATATCCGGCCTAGTTTCAGTCAAATACATGAGGCTGCCAACTATGCTCTTGTACAAACTAGGATCAAAATCCTTGCTGCTGTCCTCTTTGGTGAGTTTCAATCTCATCACTGTACGAGTAATTGCTGCCTTGCAATCCAAAACTTCATTTACATATTTAGCTTGAGGGATAAAAAATTTATTTTCATTTTGCTCTACTTATTTCAGCATTCCCATATCAGTCATCTCAAATTCATCCTTCATGAATGATTTAAAATTCTCAATGAGGTAAGCATCATTACCTGTAAAGATCACATCATCAACATATAAAACAAAAATCAACATCTTACCATCTTTCTCCTTGATGTATAATGTGGGTTCTCCTTGACATTTTTGAAACCCATTTTCCAGTAGATAGGCTTCTATTCTACTGTACCATGCTCTTGGTGGTTGCTTCAACCCATAAAGAGATTTCTTCAATCTGCATGCTTTATGCTCTTGGCCTTTTTTCTCATAGCCCAGAGGTTGTTCAACATAAACCTCTTCCATTAATACTCCATTTAGGAATGTTGATTTCACATCTATTTGGTAAAATTTCCACTTGTGTTGTGCTGCTATGGACAACACTGCTCTCATTGTTTCCATTCTTGCAACCGTTGCAACTATTTCCTCATAATCTCTTCCTTGTTGCTGCTTGTAGCCTTTAACAACAATTCTAGCCTTGTGCCTTTCAATCTTACCTTCAACATTGCTCTTGGTTTTATAAACCCATTTTACTCAAATCACTTCTTTGCCTTTTGGGAGATCAACTAATTCCCATGTTTTATTTTTCTCTATGGCATATTCATTTTTGCATGTTAGCTCACCTTACTTCAGCACATTGAACTATGCTTTAAACTTAATTGTGTTTCTTTTAAACAAGCTTATCTTCTTGCTAAAGACAAACTCTTGTCTTCACAATACTTCTCTAATTTGTACCTTTTAAACACAACAAAACTTTGTTTTTTATGTCTTTGGATTTCTTGAGGCCTTCATTCTTTGAAGAAGCTGCTTGATGACTCTTTTCTTCCTTCAACTTCTTTGCTTTCAGTTTGAATATTGCTCTGGAAATACCATGTTGGAATTTCGGAATGATTCCAAACAACACAGAGGAATAAAATAATTCCTCCTCTCAACACAGAGATTAAAATTACTCTAGACAAAGATGCTTGAAAACTTCTATTCCATTAAACTATAAAAGACTATTACAAAAGATGCCACAGAACTATTGTTCTGGCATTTACAAAAAAAAAATTACAACTGTTGCAGACACAGTGCTCTACTTCATTAAACTACTCTCTCTGTCTTTTACAAAATGCACACACAGTGCTATGTTTTGTTCTCTACCTTCTGGCACATTTCATACACAGTCTGCAACCTCTGTTTTTAGGTTCTTCCTTTTGGCTTTTACAAGATGCACTACAATTCTCACACTTTACATACAATACTCTGTCTCTCTTTAAAAAGTGCTCACTATATTTTTTTAATACAAAGACTCACACTGCCTTTGGACCTTTTTTTTAATACACAGAAAAAAAAACTTTATTGCCTTTTTATATATATATATATATATATATAAACCTTTAATGTTTATATTATATATATATTATAAAATTTTATATAATATATATCTTCAAAAAGCTTTTACGGCATTTTATTTAAAACAAAGTAAAAAAACATAAAAATAACTTTGACCCTACGTTAAAAAACTTAAAACTCATGTTGCTGCAATGTATTAACAAAAAAATTTAAAAGCTTTGAACTTTTATCCCATGACTTCTAAATCTTATGAAAATGATTTATGGCGGACTTCAAAACCAAAAATTAAATTCTTTTGAATACAGATTTCACATAGCAAATGGTCTTGCTATCGTAAGACACCAAATCTGCGCGGTCGCTCTCCCATTGGTCGGAGATGGTACCTGTCAAACTTCAAACCAATGGTAAACTTTATTTGATGAAATTATCACATACCAAAAGGTTCTTGTGACGTCAGCTTCAAAACTGTGCAATAAAATTATATTGGCTAGCGGTGTTGTGCTGGCACGTGGGCCCTCCGTGGACTCGACATGGCCTCCTTTGAATTAAATCAAAACAAAAATATGGCCCAAAAGGACTCTGGTTGGTGAAAGCAAATGGTTGGTGGGAGGTTTTAAAGGCGCAGCATGGCAGGTTTTAAATTGCTGGTTGCGTGGTGGGGAGAACCACGAAATTTAAATTCAGAAACACAGAACAATGGCTACGGCCATTGATCAAAATTTAATTGTAGAGTTTTTAAATGTGCTGTGACATGTAGGCGAACAAAAAACAATCGCTGCTTCCCATGCATTCTTCATCCTTCTGCACAATTGCACTATTGTAGTTGGATAAAATATATGATATAATGATATATATTATATGGATGTATATACTTTGACAAAGTCATGAATGATGAGAGCAGGTGCAACGCCAGGATTTGCTGTCATGGCTTTGGCCACAGCTGCACCTACAATTGCCTCGGTGTCAGGGCACATATACGGTAGTAACCCACCTTTAACCCATTCGCATTCGCGAAAATTACAAGAGATGACACTACTACCATTAACATTGCAATATTAGCTAAATTAAGCAGACAACGGTGATCAATTGATCGATAGTCCATTTGGAATGACTGAGTCAATTATGAAGTAACAGATGATTCGGTGATCGAGTGACTGGAAAATTGCGTGTTTCCACTCGGTGTAATGTGGGGTGAGGCTGAATATGGAAACAAAGAAGTAAACAACAAAGAAGTTGATAAACACTTGATGCTGTGGACAATTGTAGATGAATGAATAAAGTGGCGCCATAGTATTTAAAAGCTTGGCCCGTAAGTTGGCAAGGGTGTAAATTTGACCGGGATTCAATTCAACATTTCTCGCTGGCTGGGTTCATCGAAAGATACAAGAAGGTATTTAAAAATTAACACAACTGGCGGGGAGGATGACGTAATTCGTTGTTTCCTTTGTCTCATCAAATTCAACGAACGCGCGGGCGGAGAAGTAGTTTGAATGAGACGGCAACCCCTTTTGATGATGAATGTTCCACGAAATAATGAGGCGAATGATAGTGTAATATATGAAATTCATCATAAATCTTTCATGACACTCAAAGACATCACATTTTAAACCAGTAGTTTAAAAAATGAAAAAGAAAGAAAGAAAAAGAAAGAATTTTTAATGTCCGCAAGGGCTAAAAATAGCCTATGGGACAGATTGCTTCTCTATCTGACTCTTGTATTCGGCCCTTTTTCTGTGAAGTTTTACAATGAGCACTCCCGGCTTATCGACAAACTCTTCGCTGAATAGATTATCCCAAGAATTAGCTGCCAAAATGCCTGCATAGTTTTCTCTGGTGTCCTTGAAAGCCTCACATTCTAGAATGAAATGTTTTTCTGTTTCCACTTTTCCGGAGGAGCAAAAAATACATACTCTTTCTTCCCACATTTCTTTTGGCCTTTTCCAGCGCCCTGTTTCACAACGGAGTTGATGAGAATTAGTCCTTAATTGAGCAATAAGAATTTTAGATCTCCAAGAAATATCAGCCCCTATGTATGCCTTTTTGTTGATGGTTATGTGTGGGGTTAAACTCTTCTATGTAGTACTTCTTCTTTCTCTCTAGCTCTTTCTTCCAAGTATGTTTATGGAATTTATCCATAACAAAAGTTTTTATCTCTTTACTATTTGTAGGACACATGCTCAAGCAAATACCCCATTTACTAAACCATTTGTTATTTTGTCGCATCCAAGTCTTCTGTCTTTTACACAATCTGTCACTAAACACAACCTTAGGCCATCTATCCTCTTCCATTTGCTCAATTTTTTTCAGATACCTTATGACTCGCACCATAGCAATTGCTTCAATAGGAGCAGCCCCTGTTTCACTTAACGGGATAGCATAAGGAACTGCACTTTTAATTTTGAATTTGTTTGTAATCAAACGTTTCTGAATTTTCTCAATTTGTTTCCACTGCATCTTGGTTGTGCTGCTGGCCCATAGTTCACAACCGTAAAGAATCACCGGAATCACTAGAAGCCCAAAAAGTGTTAGGGTGGTTTTCCAGTCCCACAGCTCTACCTCTCTACACCTGTTTTGAAGAGCATAAAATGCTTTCCAACCCCCTAAAGTTCTTTTCTTTCTACAACCATCCCAACTTAAATTTTTGTTGAAGTCAATTCCGAGGTATTTGTAATCTGCAACTTCTTCCAAAATGTTGCCTCCAAAATAGAACTTATGTTGGTTATGCTTTCTTTTGTTAGAGAAAACCACTACTTCCGTTTTGCTAATATTGACTTGCATCCCAACCCTTTTACAAAAATGCTCAAGGGAATGTAAATGCTCTTGCAAACCAAGAGCCGAATTAGCAATCAATATAAGTTCATCTGCATACAAAAGAAGCCTGATAACGAACTTGCCCAAATGGATACCGTCACCCCCTTACGAATTTAGCCACTCTTCAAGCTTGTCAATATATAACCCAAAAAGGGTAGGAGACAATGGGCAACCTTGCTTGACCCCGATATCGCTTCTAAAACTTTCAGAAATGCCAGCTGAAGTTTTGATTTTGACTTTCACCTCTTCATACAACCTATGCACAGCTGCTCTCAAATGCTTGGGAACCCCGAGTTCCTCCATTCTGCCCCAAAGCTTATCCCTAGGAACCGTGTCAAAGGCTTTTTTGAAATCAACAAAGCAACAAAAAACTTCTTCCTTATTTTCCCAACCTTTTTCAATGATGTGCCTTAAAGTTATACAATGATCAACTGTGGAATGTTTAGGCCTAAAACCTGCTTGCCCTTTAGCACATTTATTTCTTTCTTCTGCCCATTTGCTAATTTTCTTTTCCAACATGCTTCCAAATAACTTTGCAAACAAGGGGTTTATCATTATGGTTCTATAATTGGAAGGATTATTGACGTCACCACTCTTGAAAAGAGGTATTGCCATACTAGTTGTCCAATCTGTGGGGAACCCCTGCTGTAAGATGTTGTTGAAAATTTTTGTGATGTGAGGTGAAGGAAATTTTAAGCCCCACTTTAGATACTCTGCTTGGAGTTCATCTAAGTCTTTTGCTTTTCCAGCGCCCAACTTCTTGATACCCATCTCTACCTCTTGCACCGTGAAGAGTTTTGTGTCTGTGTTGACCAAGGGAGGAGGGTCAACCTTGGGATCTTGCTCATAAAGTTGTCTTGCATAGTCAAACCATTTAGAAGCTGTAATGTTGTTTTCAGTTTGCACCTTTTTCGATTGGAGCTCCTTCCAAAATAATTTGGGGTTATTTTTCCCAAGGAAGATTAGTTCTTCTCTCCTTGAAACCATAAAATCGGTTTTTTTCTTTTTTACTAACTGCTTGTAAGCTTTGAGCTTTATGTTATCCGTGTCTGATTCCTTCCACCTTCTCCTTGCCTTTTTGCATTCCTCGTCAAACCAAGCATTAACCGGAAAGCAATTTTTTTCGGACTTCTTAATTTTTGCTCTTTTGCACTCAGCGAGTGCGCTTTGAATTAAATGTGTTAATCTGTGACTATGAAGGCCATGAGATGGGATTTCCTCCTTCTTGAAGAGCCTCTCTAGCATTATTTTGAAGGTATTACAATTCGTTGGATTCAAAAGAATTCTGCCCTTTGGGGGATTTTGTTGAACACATTGATTTTTCGACCCCAATTGCTTTTTTCCGGTCCAAGAGAAACTTAAATAGATTGGCTTGTGATCTGATTTTAAGTCCCAAATTTGATCTCCAATCAACACTTCTTCCATTTTCTCACACAAACTATGCGAGCAAATTACATAATCTACTACACTTGCTCCATTGTAAGTATTACAAGTGAAATTACCGGACTTTTCCCATTTAGTCAACCCATTACAAATGACTAAATCGAAAGCCCCACATAGCATAAGCAGTTGTTCTCCAAAGATATTGCAGCCTTTATCCTCTGAAATTCGTTTCCACTGATGATTACTCTCTTCTGTAAGCCAGATAGGGTCATTGTCTTCTTTACAACAAAGAATGCTAGCTTGTTCACTTGCAGTTCTAGCATTGAAATCCCCCACTATAAGGACTTCACCTAGCTGAGAATATATTGCAATATCTGTTTTTAGGGCTGCAAAGGGATCTTTGTGGTCAAGACCTCTACTTTTGTAGATTTTTGAAACTTGCGGTGCAAAATAGCATGCTGCAATTCTAATGAGATTTCCATTTTCTGATATTTTAAGCCAAACAAATTGTTTATTTGGGTCTTCTTTTCTAGCTGAATGAAACGACCTTCTTTTTCTCTTACTAATACCATGATACCCCCGTGCCCTTTGCCATTCCCTGCTGCCTTGTTCCACACTGCTATCTTCCAATACCCTTCAAACAAAGGTGTCTTACACCCTTCATGCTCATGTGTTTCTATGAGGCAAATTATGTCTCTACCTTCCACAATAGGCCCTAACCCAGGTCCTCGTCTCCATGGGTAACCCCTGCAGTTCCAACAAACTAATCTTAAGGAAACCTGGGTAAGACTTGATTGCTATTTGTTTTGACATGCAAGACTCACAGTTGAGTCTTTGTCCCTGCTTACCCATAATGACCTTTCTTCCTCATTTCTTGCTAAAGAGTTTGCTGCCTCTTCTTTGTTATCATTTTGTTGCATTGTTTTGGAAGGAGGTCCAAATTGCGCAATCACGGCTTTACCTTTATAAATCCATGCTCTTTTTCCCTCATCTCTTGTTGCCCTAACTTTTGTCATTTCATCCCTCCTTTCCTCTTGTTGTCTTACAGTTAAATCTTCTTCTATAAAAAACCGAGAACCCCTTAAGAGTTGCTTCTTTCTCAGAATGATATCTTTATCATGCAAGTTGGGCAAGATGACTTTTATGGGCCTAGCTCTCTCACCGTTGAGCTTACCTACTCTCCATGCTTGACATACTCGTCCTTGCCATTGGAGTTTGTCTTTCAAGAAGTCTCTTGCAAGGTCAAGAGTACATTCATTTTTACCATACTCTTTCACCCCTTTAATAATTATGTTTCTTGCTCTATCCAGTCTTTCCTTGCTTTCTCTATCTTGCATGTTGTTAACCTGGATGTTTGTTTCTCCTTCCCTCTTAGTAGAATTGCCAACAACTTGAGCCCAAGTTTTGGAAAGTTTTGTGGGATCTTCTTTCCTCCCTTCTTTTGATGTTTCTTCATTGTTGTCTATTTGAACAACTGCTTTCCCCTTATCCTGGGGTGGCTTCGCATTCATCACCTCTGTGTTTTCCACTGCAAATTTCTTCATGTTTTGCACCTCCGCTTTCATGCGTTGCCATTCTGTTTTCCCTATTCGGAGAGCTTCCTGCAGTAATGACACTTGCTCCTTCAAAACTTTGTTGCTTTCTGCTAAACCCTGATTTTCAGCTGTTATTATATGGATTGTACAATCTCTTTCCAGCGCTTTAGCTTCTACTACTTCCAACCTTTCTTTTACATTTAAGAGTTCTCTCACATAAAGGTCAGATGACCAAGTGAGAGGTGTGGATGTGGGACTATATAAAGCATACTCATCACTAACTTTTCCTTTTCCTTTGGACTTGTTGTGACACGCTTGCAAAGAAAACTTGTTTGAATGTTGTTTCTTGCGAACAATACTCTCCCTTTGAGACTTTTTCTTCTTTGTCTGCTCCCATTTTAGACGAGCTAGTCTCCTTTTTAAAATGCCCTGATATTGTTTGGCATTGACCCAAACCCACTTCCCAGTTTTCGTTGATGAGGCAATTTTCACTTGCCCTATATCATTTGTTTCTACGGGTTCTAAAGTTTCTTGTTCCATTCTCATGATGATATTGAGGGAAATCAAAATCTCTGCCCAAAACTGACCCTTTGTTTTATGCTTAACTCTTCAATCTCTGTTGGTCTGACCACCGAAAACTTGCTGCTCTGTCCTTGCTGCTCTGCCCGCTATCCACTGAAAACTAGCTGCTCTGCCCTTGTTGCTCTGCCCACTGTCCCTGTTCTCTATGCTCTGCCCTTGCTGCTATGTCCCTGTCCTCTGTATAAAATTGACGAAGAACCATACATTAAAAAATCCCATTTCTGGATTGCATATTCTTTCCAGAAGTGCCCGCTGCCCCAACCACAAAAATATATTGGTTAATCATAACTGACTTGACCCCCAGTGGAAATGGGCAAATTTCGGTTCAGAATTTCGGATCTCACGTGAAAAACCTCTTCAAACACCTACTAGATTGGACCGTGAATATTTCAATCTAGAAAACTAGAGTAAAAACGCAATGGAGTTTTAGAGCGTTGCTTAAACAAAAGGACGAAGTCACGGGTACTCCTTCACAGATTCCTCCGCCCTCACACCATTGTTTTTGTCTCTGCCAACCGTTGTTAGTATTCCACGCCCGTGAGGAATTGCGTTGCGGTGTGCCTGTTTGATAACTCGATCCCACTCTAAACTTGGCCTTAGGAAATGATAGAGGGATAGCCTAATAAGTATTTCCAAAAACGGGTGTTTGTCAGGCAAACCTTACAAACACTACGGAACTCACAAACACTGCTGAACTTCACATGGACGAGAAGTTTCGATCGGTAAGGTATAATGTCATTTATTTCATTCCTGGCAGCGGAGAGAAAGGGCGATACAGGCAAATACAGGCTAATGTGCGTCGAATCGATTTTCTTGTCAATTTTGGGCCGGTCGTTGTTAGTGGGAGCATCTGAATAGCCCTGCCAACCCAGGCCATGATCGGCTATAGGGTTGAAAATACAAGACGCTCTGAGAATGACAGACATATATACACGAGCTAAAGCCTCTATGGGGTGCAATTAGCTCAACACCTTCTAGCTCACAAAGCTAGTCTTCAATGCCACTTGCCAAGGATTTTAATGCCACGCTCACAAATGGTTCAGAATTTGTCGAGGATTTTATTAATATTTTGGGTGTTAAGGGTTTTTCATAATGTTGAATCCATTTCCAATATCAAAAATGGATTTTGATTTTTGAATTTTATTTTATTGGATTCCGAGAAAAAAGCGCTCGTCCAAGCTATTTTATATCCTAGATAAACAACTTCCATTTAAATATCTAAAGTACATGGTCTAATGATTCGGTTGGAAGGTTGTTGCCAAATCATATTATTTTACCTCAAAAATTACAAAATATTATGAAACATTGTAATATTATAAAAAAATTTACAATGTGCAAATATGATTCTACATGAATAACCTATTAAAATGATGGTTTATTAAACTATGTGACCATGAATGTATAGTGAGAAGATGTTGTGGAAAAAGTGGTAATATATGTGTTGCTAAATATGTACTGAATTGTAGGTTCCAAGTGCAAGTTCTAAGTGATTGACTTCCACCATGTAATGTAGAAGTACTACTTTGATATTTCTGTGAAGTTGAACCAAGATTTGTAATACAACGTCCATGTTTCGTGTATTGTTTTTTTAAACTACTCAAGGCATTAGCATCTTAAACTACCCAAGGAGTATGAGGTAGAGTTGGATTATGGGTTGGTGCGAGATAATACTATCTTTCAGTAACACATGAATATGAGGCAAGCTGGATTATGGGTTGGTGCAAGATAATACTATCTATCAATAACACATTAGTTGTAACGGAAATTTCGATAACAAAAATATAATCATAAAAGAGAATTATTAGAGGTAATTAAACAACTTTTTAGAACCAGTTTAGAACCTAGTGAAAGAATGTGGAAAATTAATTGGTTTTTTTTTTTAATATATAGCTTTTATTTTTGGAAAAATATTGTAACTTAATAAATATAGTGCTTCTTTAAATTGATAAGGTACTTTTTCTATGAAACATAATGCATATAGGCCACTATGTTTTGAAACAAATTTGTACAATTATCATGTACGCCATAATTTTTAGTACTCATTTTATATAATTTTTTTAATTATTAAACAAAGTCAGACATTAAAATGATGAGGTCTGCTATTAAGTCTCACTATGAGGCTCTTAAGAGTTTTTCCTTCTTAAAAGAAATTGTTGTATTAAATTATAACTTAAGCTACTATTAATACTCTGGAGTTCTTGTTTGAATTCGATATATAAATCCTAGTTCCATTTAATACTTCATTAGTGTATTTACCACTTCATTTGTGAATTGTATTTTATATGTTATCACATCAATTAGAAGTAATTTTTTTTTCCCTAACATGTTTAGATTTATATATATTATTTTTTTCTTTACCTTTCACCTCTTACCAAGGTTATAAGACGACATGTCAGTGATTTCAACAATTGAAAATAATGGAAAAATATGTATTATTGGAGAAAGTTTGTTTCACAATTTTGAGTGTATCCTAGAATTAGTTTCTATTTTCTAGGAGATAGTTCTAATCTCCCTAAAATGATGTAAGCTTATATATTTCTTATTTGTGATTAATTGAATAAATCAGTTCAGCTTGTGAAGTCTCCAAGTTCAATGTGCTCAACTCTGCGAGTTTCAGTATATAATTTCATCTTCCATTTTTTAACATGGTATGTGAGCTGGTGCAACCTCAGTGACAAAGGAGTTGTTGCAAAAATTCGTTTTTTTTTTATCTGCAAAGTTGTCTTAGCCTGATATTCTGCACTCATTTACGTGATGGTCAACAAAAGGGGGCAGCATGACATTTAGAGTTAATTCTCACGCTTGTGCCCAAATACTCAGCGTAGACCGCTAGTCTCGTAGGATGACCTCCGCATACATGGTTTTGTCAACCATTACCATTGCATACATGTACCTGTATCTACAAATCCCCCCAAATAAGTGTTGACCGCTTTGTGCTCAGTAAACTGAGACCTGTCAGAAACTAAGTTTCTCCTATGAGTAAGGCGTTTCTACAGACCACCTACTCTGTTGTGAGCATGAAGGCCCCTCTCTGAGCACTAAGGCTCCTATGTGTGCCCGGGGCATTGTATCCACCAAGGCTCTGTAGTTGTGTAGGATCTGTAGCCACTAGGGCTCGCATGTGGTTTCTGGCTCACTAAAAACCATCACTTCAAAGTGACAAAAGTGGTTTCCGACTGACCAAAAACCTGTAATTACAAAATGACAATTACAAAGTGGTTTTTAGATAACCACAAACTTCCCGAGGATACATATGCCTTTACAAGGCTTCTATTACAAACTCCAACTCTTGGAGTTACCAGGTACATACAAGGACGACTACAAAAACATCCTAGACTTGCTTACCATTCAACTGTGTGACTCATCATGAAGAGTATATTCCAAGAAACTCACACAAAACAAAATTTCAACTTAGTTGTCCATCATAATCGATGTTGTTTCTCCTTCACCTCATCTTTTTTGTTGTTCGCATCTTAAGCATCTTTGTCTTTGTCAATTAAGTCTTGGAACTCCATGCTTAACCTCTAATTTGTTAGAGTCTCGAATTCTAACAAAGTAACTTTACCTAAATTGAGTTAGCTAGGCTCAATAAGGCTTAATAATTTTAAACATGATTCCAAGAAACAAAATAAAAACATAAACTTTCTAGATTAATAAGAACATCAAATTTCTCTATCTCTGCCCAAAGATGACTATTGCCGAACATAACAAAAACCATTCTTCTCCAACAATACCTCAAAGGGGTCCAATGATAAAGGAACGGATCGACGAATTTTCAATTGTTCTCAATTTAGTGCATTCCAGCATAGATGATTCAAATGTAGGCAATCACAGCCACAAGAAGAGAAACAATAACAAATTGTCCCTCTCAAAATGATAATCCAGGACTTCACAGTTTGATCCTTCATTTCCCACAAATTCGTTGTCAACATGCATAAAATTCAATGATTTTACACACAAAGTTCTCATTTCAGCATCTAATTCCCCGGCATCGCAGCGTAATACCACTTCCCCTATTCACAATATCAGAGCTGAAATATCGCTTCCATGTACCTCCTGTACACTCACCATTGCTAAATGAATATGGCAATTGCCCCAATAAAATAATATCTTCACAATTGAACATGCATATCTGTAATCACTTAACATCTTTCAAACAAACAACTAAATTTCTAGTTGTTCGATACACAAGCTAAGACACTTGAGGAATGTTTCAACTTATCTGTTGCCATCACAATCTACTCCCCTTATCACACTAGGCACACACAAAATTGATTTTACATCATCCTCCAATCTCTGATGCTTCCATCTTCAGTGTCGTGTCATCAATATATCTGGTAGTTAATAATTTTCCTACAAATTTGTGTATTTTTGGAGTGACCACTTCCAACATACTCATAATTGTGACAATAGTTGGTCAAACCAGTGTCACTTCAATGATGACCATAAATACCATTACATGACATATTAATACACTCAACAATGACATATTAATATACACAACAATTTTGTGTAACTTGCAACATCCAAAAAAACCTTGACATCTATAACATAGAAATCAAGCGTCAAGAAACTGTACGAGAACACAAACTCGTTGAATGAGCCTCCCCTTAATAATTCAACCATGCCCAAACTGATGTTCAATGTGCCAAAGAAATTGACACCAAACTCTTCTACTATATTTTGCTCCCCCAGACATCTAGACCCTTAGCATATGTGAGTCTACCAACTGTAAAAGGAGGCCCATCAATCTGTTGGTTCTATTCTTCTCTCTTCCATACACTTAGTTATCCATAATCATGAACAAAATAAAGGAAATAAAAATCATCGCATTTATTCTTGCCTTAGAGGCTGAAAATTCAAGTTCTCCAGGTACTTCCCCATGCTAGAGGCTGACCACTCAACATGCAGGTCTCGAAGACATAATTCTAACACAATAATTGCTCTCAATATTCAATAAATTTGACATAGCTAAAAATTCCCTTTGTGTTGGCTCCACACACAGATCCGCGGTTCCATCTGACCATATGCATTTTTTAGTTAGCCATCCACAAGACTCTTTCACGTGGATTCCCCATCATGGAGATGTATTCACCTTCATACTATCGAAGGTATCTTTTCTCCGTACATGTTACCAAGAATCCATGACCAGACAAACCCAACAACACTGATTTGACACTTTTGTAGGAAGACTCATGATAAATTCACCATAGAACATAGTAAATACAACCAATATTTATTCCCTCAATAGATTGGAGAATACCATTAGTTATATCAAGAAAGCACCGGAGATTCAAATCTTTGGCATGTTTTTCCCACGACTCCACTTGAGTGCCTTCTTGAATAAAAAACCTAGAACTGCACAATTACACAGGAAACAACAAATCAATAACTCACCTAAGGCACCTGGGTCTCCTCTGCGCACTCGGATCCGCAGCCACCTGAAATCCCATCCATGGTTTCCTTCATCCATCGAATCTGCCACGAGTGACTGAATGGAAAGTATAAGCAACTTCTATGATTTTTGGCTATTGCATTGTTGCCACATCAAATAATGTGCAACACTCCAAATAGAATTCGCTTCTCACCATGGTTTCGGCTTCCCAACAGACACCACTGGGACCAGCAATCCACTATGCACAAAGGAGACCTATTTCACACCACAACGATGACACCCACCATGCTTCATGATGGGATTACCATTCTTCGCGTCAGGTTCACCACGCTTCAGTGATTCACCATGATGCAAGCATCGATGTCACAACACACCCTGTAGTTGTCCTTCGCACACCAGCAATAGGTTGTCCACTATTGGATAGATCCATTAATAAAGACATGGCTAGCAGAGAAATTCAAAGTCACCCCTCTTTTGTATATTCTTCCATGCAGAAGTCTTGCAACGCTTCTAGATATCCATTGATTCTCTCAGTTGAAGTAGAAATTCAATAATCTATTCCAACTTTGGAATCTATACAATTCCCTCACTTTGATTAAAAAATTGTGCACGAATCCACCTGATCCAACTACACCACAGAAAGGGCCTTGCCTCTCCGTCAATTCATCGGTTCTCTTCTGTCAACGGATATCATAACTTGAACATAAACACGCCTGGAAAAAATTCTTGCACGCTTTGTTCACCAGGAAAATCCCCTTTGCAGATAGAGGTAATCCCTCTAGCCCTAGGGTGGGTCTAGCAATAAGGAAACACATTTCACTCCTAAATTCCTATCATATAAATGAAATATGAACTGGAATAGATATCCTACCTCGGTCCAATGGTTTTTTCGTGGCATGCGACAGTGATCCTTCGATTTTGTCTTCACGCCTTGAGCTTCGTGTTGGTGACGATGTTCATGCATATGCACAAAGATCAAACAAATGATGACATCATACAAGCCCATACATTCATCTATAGCTATCCAGATAGTCAAGGAGAGCTAAAAACTTTGCATATGAATTGAAACAAAGTTGGAACCAAAAACTAGTCATGTATTATCGATATCTGAAAAATAGGTTTACAACATTATTCCTTGACGTTGCGGATCTCCTTCGACAGATTCAGTCCGGTGCGTCTAAAGCATTCATTCGGAATTTGACTCAATGAGGCAATGGGCTTAAACACTCTCTCAATAATGGATTATTCTTTGCTTTCTTCAACACACCAGCTATACTAATGACTATTCAGCTAGCTGAATCAATGTGAGGAGGAAGAATTTATAGGTGAGGAGGAGGAGGCTTGGGATTCCACATAAGGTGGAGGAGAGGTCTATCCCTTTGTGGAGTTTCACATTTGTAGGAACTAACAAGTCAAAGGGATAAACTCAACTTGATTCATTCAAAAAAACCATGATGACTCTACTCACGAAGGTGTTAAGCATGGAAGCTTTGTTTCTATTTTAAAAAACTTTCCAAAACCAGCTCGGTGAGGGTGCCCTTCTGAGACAGAGTGCCAAAGGGCACAGGGCCTAGTGTTAATTTATTCATGGGTGCGAGGCCATAATAGCCTACCAGCATCAACCCAAAATGATATGTTTTTGAAGGTTTGATTAAGGAATGATAAAAAAATATTATGATCTTCACATGTCGAGGGATGCAATGACATTTATGGAAATGTATGATAGTACACAGGGTTCACTGAAATGGTCCTCCAATGTGCGACATGTCGATTGCAGGGACGGTGACAAAATACTATGTAACAGATGCCCCCTAAAGCATGAAATCTGAGAGAGAGGGAGGGGTGAAAGGCTTTATGATAACATGCCCAAACCAAAATGCCACCATCGGAAGACCTACAAGAACAAGTACAACTGGTATCTTTGATACATGAATATGTGGTATGGGTGCAACCATCCATAATAGAGTACATATAACAGGATCCAAAGTATGGACGCAACCATCCAGTGAAAAAAATCGTCAAATAGACTGAGGTATGGTTGCAGCCATCCAATCATAAGAGTCATGCATATATTCATGATAAACCAAATCATCCTGCAGCCTAGATTTCATCAAAAAAACAAAGGGTATTGCACTCCATCTCGACTCGAACAAGTATAAATTCAAGCATGCAAATGAATGAGTTGAAGTCGAACATGTAATAAAATCAACTGATTACCAGCCAATGATGAAAGATGTTAACAGGTGCAAGAGAAACCACCAATAATGACAATGGTTCTCAAGGTACAATAAGTACAATCCATGAAATATGAAAAATGAGTTGAAGTCGAACATCCATGAAATCACTCGATCAAAGGCCAATGATGAGAACTTGTCATCGAATGCGAATAACCTATTATTGAGGCATGCAAGCTCTAAGGTACCAAAAGGGAGTCTCTAGATCAACTTCATGGATAATGGACTGAAGTTGATAGGAAGTGATCGGTCACATGAGGGTGATAATGTTTCCCACATCATCGACTTGAGATAGAGGAATAAGATGACAGTGAATCAGGAATAAATAGAGGATCAGGGGTTAAAACTGTAGAAGGAACTTCTCTTGAACATACTGGTGACATGACTCCAGAATTTGGAACTTTTGACATCAAGGGATATGAGGTCATTGTGATGTGGCAAAGAGCAGATGAGAGGTCAAAACGGATAACCCAAACCCATGGAGGAAACATGAGGAATGTGGGATGTCCCCAACCCAAAATGAACTGCAGACAAGTGTCATGTTCAAGAGTGACATACTACTGACACTACTGAGAACTAGTTCCATTTTCCCCCACCATTTCTAGCGAGTACCCCGATTATTTTTGGAAACAAGCTTGAAGGGGATAACATATGTTTTTCATATAAGTTTTCCTTTGGAAAAATCCATCCTAGTACATTTTACGAGCCCTAGGAAGGAGGAACTCGGTAACGTCATGGTGACGATTTCCCATGTCATTAGGTTTCAATGACTGTGACAAAGAGAGAACTCGACGTCTTTTCATGTTTAGAGAGTTTGAAAAGAAGCGGAAAAGAAAAATCTAGCAGGCCCCTTTTAGTAGATAGTTCCACAGATCCGAAAAGTTAGAAAACAATATCTGGGATAACCTCTTAGCCATGTTTGACTAAGGTATTCCATTTTCGTAAATAGTCTGTCCTAGCCCGAAAAAGGGGTAAACGTATACTAAGCAGATGAATTTTTGTAGCCTTTAATGGGTTCAAAATGACAAGAGGCTCGAAAATCTTTTCAATTTTTGAGAGTAAAAAAAAAGCTGAAATATGACTCCAGGGGGTGACTTTTTCGTGTTTTTATCGAGTCCGAAAAAGTAATAAAATACAAATCGTCTCTTCATTGTCATCATGTTTAGCCATTTTCGAGATAAAACAATAAAATAATCGAAAAATATGTCAAAAATATAATTAGGGTTTCGAAAAGGTTATTAAATGATGGAAATAGTAAAAATAATTTACTTTTAACCTTTTCACCTTCTTGTGAGCATTTTACCATTTTTAACTGTGATCTTGTGGAACTAACAACAAAAAACCCAGGAGGTCATTCATGAATATGTTTTCTCCATGTAAGAGCGCTCATCTTCTCCTGCATTTTAAGCCATTTTTCGTTTTCTGCATTTTATGTTTTGATGCATTTTGAGGGAGTTTTGTCATGGGTTGGTCGAGGCAGTCGGCGCGAGTTCCGGGCATGGAGTCGCGCCCAACCCTACAGAATCAAAGGGGAGGTGCCAATTAGCGTTGTTGTTTGTAAAAAATCAATGTGAATCACCGCGACCAATAAATGCACAAAATTTCCCCTAAAAGGCTTGATTTAAATGGTTGAAAAGTCAATCATATGGTTAATGGGAGCCTCAATTATGGTTTTTCATGGAATTAGTAGCCAAAATGGTCATAGAGTGGAAAGAACGAGAACATGGTGAGGAAGATGAATAAGCCATGGAAAACGATACATGTATGGATTCCCTGAGAAATTTTGGGCTCTTGAAATTCTTCATAACACCGTTTCTATGAGCTCAACTACAACTATTACAATAATTGATCATTGTGTGGGACACCGATCAAGAAATTTTCATGATTCATGACCAAGAGTTGGAGATAGAAGTCTCTGAAATTTATTTCATCACTGGATTTTCATGGAGGGGAGCGAAACCAATCCTGATAGGTACCCGACCCCTTGGTGAGAGCATCGGCATGCTAATAGATAGAGTCTGCCCAGTAGCAAAGAAAGGAACAAAGAGCAAAAAATTGGATATTTAGACAATACCTGATTTGGCATTACGGGTAGTGTTGCACACTATAACTCGGGCCGCTAGATCTTAGGCTCCTCACAAAGCTACAAAGACACAACTTCAACTTGCCATGGATTGCATGGATCCAACCATTTGCAATTGGGTGGAAGATGTAACAATCAACTTGAAGTGTCAGTTAATGAAGTGCAAGAATGGAAAGATGAAACAATTTGGATATGGGTCCATCTTAATACCATTCATCCTATAATTGTTGACGATATTTCAACGCCAGGAGGTGGTAGTACCAACACCACCAACACGATAGCCATGGATAGTCCGTTGGGTGGATTTTATGCCTTGATTAGGAGGTGGTCAACATATGTTATGGAAGCCAGATTTCTCTGACTGGCTCCGCTGATACCTCCTCATCGTAGAGGACTAGCCATACACCAGCACCGATTTCATGTGTGATCCAGACCTTCCACTCTCGGAAGGAGCTGACTGGGATGAGGCTTTGCATAAAAACTAATTTATGATTTTAATGAGTATAATGATTTTTTTGTTTATATATGTTCTGATATTTATCCATGCATTCCAGATGTTTGCCCAAAGATACCTGCAGGGATGTCCCCCATAGCACGAAGGGTCCCACGTGATTTCGAGGTAGCCCTTAAAGGTGAGGGAAGAGAGGAAGAAGAGATCACGCACAACTTGGAGGGACTCATAAGTGGGATCCCATATTACGTGAGATTCGAGGATATTCCTCGTGCGTATCAGAGGGACAATGCAAGGGTGTCTAACTGCATCCACTAATTACTGAGGCCGGTCATGCGTGCAGTGACATGCTATCATGAGCACCATGCTAATTAGAAGCCTAGGTTTTATTTCTGCATATTTTGAGAGACATGATGTCTCGGGATGTAACCAAAACACACATATTTTTTGTACTTATGATGCACATGGATGCAAAAAATCTCTCTCTCTCTCTCTCTGTATATATATATATATATATATATATATATATATGTATATTTTCCATCCATGTGCATCATAAGTTCGAAAAATATGTGTGTTTTGGTTAAATCCCGAGACATCATGTCTCCCAAAATATGCAAAAATAAAACCTAGGCATCTAATCAGCATGGTGCTCATGATAGCATGTCACTGCACGCACGACAAACTCAGTAATCGATGGATGAAATTAGACACCCTTGCAGTGTTCCTATGATACGCACGAGGAATATACTTGAATCTCACGTAATCTGGGATCCCGCTTGTGAGTCCCTCCAAGTTGCGCATGATCTCTTCTTCCTCGCTTCCCTCACCTTGAGGGGCCACCTCGAAATCACGGTGGACCCTTCGTGCTATGGGGGACATATCTGCGGGTCTCTATGGGCAAACATCTGGAATGAATGGATAAATATCAAAGCATATATAAACAAAAAAATCATAATACTCATTAAAATCATAAAATTAGTTTTTACCCAAAGCCTCATCCTAGTCATCTCCTTCCGAGAGTGGAGACGAGCGATCACTCATGAAATCGGTGCTGGTGTATGACTAGTCCTCTACAACGAGGAGCTGTCAGCGGAGCCATTCAAAGAATTTTGGCTTCCATGACATATATTTACCACCTCCTGATCGAGGCATCAACTCTTCCCAACAGACCATTCATGGCTCTCATGTTGGTGGTGTAGGTACTACCACCTCCTGGCATTGAAATATCAGCAACCATTCTAGGATGAATGGTATTAAGATGTACCCATATCCAAATTGTTTCATATTGCCTTGCACTTAGTTAAATGATGCTTCAAGTTGATTGTTACTTCTTCCGCCCAATTGTAAATGGTTGGAGCCATGCAATCCATGGCAAGTTGAATTTGTGTCTTTGTAGCTTCGTGAGGAGCCTGAGATCCAGCGGCTCGAGTTATAGTGTGTAGCAATACCCGTAGTTCCAAATAAGGTATTGTCTAAATATCCACTTTTCCACTCTTTGATCCTTTCTTTGCTACTGGGTAGACTTTATCTATTAGCATGCCCATGCTCTCACCAAGGGGTCGGGTACCTATCAGGATTGGTTTCTCTCCCCTCCATGACAATCCAGTAATGAAATAAATGTCAGAGACTTCTACCTCCAACTCTTGGTCATGAATCATGAATATTTCTTGATCGGTATTTTATCTTGATCGAATGCATCGTAGTTCGACTAAGCTCGTAGTGCTTTGCCGTTAGTTAGCTATAATTTGTTATATTAAATGCTGGCTAAAACATTTTTGAAGTCTTAAAGGAACAAATTTTACTGCTAAAAGGTGTTACCTCTTGAAGAATCTTGAAGGCCTCATGCCTCTGTCCAAATCTTCACTATTGTGCTCACTTTACACTCAGAAATCCTACGGATTTCCAAGACAAAATACTGCTGCAAACTCCTTTTTCCCCTTCCTTTCCTCTTCCAAAACTAACCTCATTTTTACCCCTCCATTTCCCATGAAATCTTTCATTTTCAAATTTTCCCCTTTCCCCCTATCGAAACCCCCTTTGATAAGGTTTAAGACTCCTTCTTTGCCTTATCGAAACCCTCAAACCCTTGAAAAACATTGAAAATTTCATAAAAAATACATATTTTGGTGTGAAGGTTTAAGCCCCCTTGGGCTAAGTCCTTAGCCATTTTCACTCCATAGGCCCTGGCACTGGAACCAGGTGTTGAGCTATTTGGGCGCTTATCGCATCGGAGGTAACACAGTGCGCAAGTCTTCCCCCTTTATTGAAATCTCCGATGCTGATTAGCCCTATGCATAAACCCCCGGTCATATTATCTTCCATACATCCGTGGCCCCGCAGGTGAGGGCCAAGCCAAATCGTGAATATAAAACCCTCCCGACACAAACCTTTGTGTATATTTAATTTTTGGGTTTTTAATGTTTTATCGTCATTATATTAAAAGAAAATCGGGCGGAATTCATCGCACCGCTTTTGAGAGGGAGGTGGTTTTTTCTGTTTGGCAGCGATTAGCGCCACCGGATGACACGTGGCCTTGAGCCATTTTGAAATACCGCCCTCATCGTGCATTAAAGGTCGAATATCAGCCCGGTGCGATATTGGCGTGCGCCATCCGATCTGAGGCCAGCTCATCGGACGGTGATCGCGCTCTGAGGAAGCCCGTAAGATAAACGTGGTACGACACGGTTATTTAAAACGTCTCCTCCGTCGATCTGATCTGCAAATCGACGGCCCACACTCCATCGCCCCGGTCCCCTCGTCCATAGTGGCAGTCAACAATCCCACAAAAGCCGGTGGTCCCTAGCACCACATCAACATCCATGCGGAAGATTTTAATTGGGGTGGATCTTAATTGTTTCTCTGCATAATCAGCAAATCCAAACCCGAGGGACTTTATACAGCATGATTTTATTAACCTTTTTTTTTGAAATCTGGGCATGTTTTATAAGGTTTGTCGGTACCTGATCTCCACCGTTGATCGCGTGGGCCGATCTCATTCGACGGCCCACGTGTGTCCCGATCCCCAAACTCATTTTTCTGCCACTTTTTTTTTGCCGAAACAAAGGTTTTAGCCCATTTTCTCTGTTTTTCCAAATAAAATGACTCTGTCATTTTGACTATTCACCCTCGCTCCCGACCGTCGATCTTTGCGCGATCGACGATTCTGATTTAATTTCCTCCTCCACTCTCCTCTTACCTCCTCTAATCAATCTCGATCGTTGGATGATGCCATCCAACGGCCATGCTCTCTCCACGTGCCTTCTGAAGCAGAAAACCTATATATGCAGGATTTTATAATGTTGTTCGTATTTTGCAGGGTTTAAATGGTTTTTCCTCTATACTGAAGAAAATTTCAAAGGCTGAGGGTGCGATCCTCCCGCCTTCAATTCATCAAAGGGAATCATTCGCAGGATTCAACTCCACGTTTCATCAATGATTCATGAGGCATTGATGCAATTCGATCCCTGGCAACCTGTTAGCCATCAGTATTTTTTTTTTTTACATGTTAGTGATGACTATATCTATAGCTGAGTTTTCTAGAAGCTGATTTCCTTATGTCAATATGTCATCTAGAAAACCCTCCTAAAACTTTTTTGCCCTTCTACTTTTCAGTCCGCCCATGTCGAAATCAAAACCTCATTATCACTATCCTACCTAACTTCAGCCTTCTTGATCTGCCCACCAGCTTTAAAAAGGCAAATCCACATCTGTTTCAAAGGTCTCCCCTATGTTAGGAAGTGGCGCTTTAAGACATTTTACACTTGGCAATCATCAAAAAGCCAAAAAGCTTCCATCTGCAACAGACCTACCATGACTGACCTCTTACTTTGCAAATTAATTTGACAAGCAGCCCTAAGTCGCGCCACTCACATCCCCTAGATCTCAGCACTGCATAAACCCCAATCTCAAGCTGACTATTAGTTTTTTCACAATGTTCTATGGTTTCTACAAAGGCAGGAAATATAATTTCATCTCATGGAGTAAATGCTTGAAGCATGCTTAGAGGAATGCTTTCTAAATGTAACTTGAGCCTCCGAGATATGTCTCGCAAACAACAAATCTACTCTATCCGGACTTGCTGTGCCTCTTTCCAAAGATGAAAATCACAGAAGAAAGGGATACCACTCGTCTCAAAAAACCGGTAAATTGTCAAGGCCCGTAACCTCCTTCATTTACAAGCGTAGGTTAGGCGCTCCTTCATCCACAAGGCAGGGCGCTGCCAATATTGACTGGAAGATCGCAAAGGTCCAGGTTTGCTTTGTATTGAACAGTGGAACAATGTCTCCAGGTTTTATGAATTTGAGTGATGGTCATAACAGGAACAGAGTTTGGAATATGCTAGGAAAGAGAGTCTGGTCTGATAAAGGAGATCATCTGAAACTTTCAAGTCATGTAAATTATTGAACTTTAGAAAGGCCTGTCATCAGTAAAACATTCCAATCATAAGAAGCCTATTTATCCACAAGATTAAATAGAGTAAATGCTGACAAAATTCCATTACACAGGCAGGAGGAAAGTTCTTGGTTTTTCAAAAAAGCACTGACCTTCATAGTCACAAAGGTTATTTGTCAAGTAATATCATGAGATGAACAAGCCAAATGATAAATATCTCGCTCACCCTTAGAACAAGCAAGTGCAGGAACAAGGTCACCGGTGCTGAATGCTTCCAATACGTTGATGTTGCAGGCAAAGATGCCAAGATTGATGTTGTTCAAGTGGTTCACTTACCATCACATTCAGAGAAAGGTCAGGTCAAACGTAGTAGTCAAAAAGCCTTCGTATACCTTACCTGATGAACCTTACCTGATGAAGAGCCTCCTCCATATATGAGCAGATGGCCAAAGCCATTGCAGGTTGTTGAAAACTGATGGGTCTAAAAAGTGCAGTGGAAGGATACCAAAGAACTGAATAGGAGCCATTGCACAGGTAAGTGTTTCTGTTTATAATACCAAGGTATTGATTTCCATTTTCAAAGAGCTATCTGTCAGACTGTACCTGCAGTAGAAAAGAGAAAATATTGAATATATGTGTGCCATTGATACCAAAAATAAGACTTTTCCTTGAGGGAAAGGTTCAAGCAACAAAACAATATCACATGCCAAAGATCCAAAGAAGCGCTTTTCAAGAAATAGGTGTTCAAAGCTTTCGAATTTCTGGCGCATTATGAATAGCCCTTCCTTGCTAAAAATCGCCAAGAGAGGAAAACAGTGAACATAGTTCAGTTATGAAATGGTTCTATTGACAAAAAGGGGTTAACACACTGATCAAAGAAAAATAATGACTGTGTATCAAAGAGCCCTGTTTTCATATTTTACAAGCTTGTCTTTTCAGATGGAGGAGGCAAATGGGTATACAATCTTATGAATAGGCAGAAGAAGTTGGTTTTGATGAGTTGCCACTGTTTATATGTCTTAAAACAAACACAGTTGTCATCATTCCAAAGGGCAGATGTAGCACAGAAATACATGGAAAGAAAACCAGCAGACAGGGCTTTTTAAATTCTGTCACCAAGAAAATATCCCCTTTTTGAGTTATTGTCCACTATTTTCCAAAGGTCATTCAACATATGATCATTGTTGGATAGTTTAAAAAGAAGAAGCACGACCTTTATTATTTAAAGGAACAGGGGTATTGTATACTACACCTACAGGCAGGGATTTGAACACCCACTATAGGTAAAGGATGAAGAAGCTGCCGAAGACCAAGAGTTGTCAAAGCAAATTGACAAATTACCTGTGTTATTAAAACACCGTAGCAGAAGTGGTGGAGTTGGTTGAATTGTTGGTCAAAATTCAAAGCTCGGGGTCAGAATCAATGAGCGGGTGTATATATTCAAATAACAAACCCACTGTTTTAAAACAAACAGAGTTAAAAATCAATGTTACTTCCAAAAGTTTAAATGACAGTTGGAAAGTTATTGTGACATAACATCAAAGGGTAAGTATGATGTAAAGATTTCATTTTCAAAAACTGAAGAAGAGCCCGCGCCTGTCTAGCTCCAAGGCAAGAGAATCTGGTCGAAAATTCACAAGTTTGCACTGAGAAAAACTGCGCGACGTGCATGGGTTCTTGCACGACGTGCCTGGGCAGAAAATTGCACGGGCCACCTTCGTCGGAGCGACGCGCCTGTACATTGGCGCAACGCGCCTGTACAAGGCCGCCGGACCACCCGACAGGTCGACCCGATAGGCCACCCACGGTGATTTCTGCGCGACGTGCTGAATGCAAAAGAGTGCCGCGCAGCTTGTGAAGATCCCTGGTGCTCCTCCGGCCCCACACAAGGGTTGTCCATCAATTTTAGAGGTATTTCTCACACATTTTACCATGTTATTCAAAGCCACCTCAAGGTTACAGGGGAAAACTGTTGATTGACCGTGGTATCGATGTACCTAATCATATGTGAGGTAGTTTGCTTGAGATACAAATTGTTGAAGGGTGGCACACTTATACAGGGTAAAGGTTTTAATGGTTGAAAGCCTCCTTGAGCAAGGAGTTTTGGTATGTAGGTTGACATCAAAGATTTTAAGAACAGAGTAATTATTGGTATTTTCTCACAGCACACTTTTAGCAGACTGCCTCCCTTTCACTGTGTTGTCCCTACTATAAATTGTTGAACAGAGTTTTTCCAAAGGTGCAGAGCCACTTTATAAAGGGCAGAGTTGTTGGTGATTGCATTTAACATTGAGACAGAGGTACAGGTGTAGTATTGACCTTTGAACCTAGGTCTGCCTTTTCCTTGCACTATATTGTATCATTCTGAAGATTGTTGAACGGAGTTTTTCCAAAGGTGCAGAGCCACTTTCTAAAGGGCAGAGTTGTTGATGGTTGAAACTCTAACATTGGAGACAGAGGTGTAGATGTATTGGTATATCTCTTGAACTCACAAGCAAAGGGTGTGTTTCCTAAAAAGCATGGTGCACTGATATGTCACCTAACCTAGTTCTGCCTTTCTTTCACTATATGGTGTCATTTTGAAGAGCTGTTGTTGTGATATTTTTCAAGAGGAATGTCATTTCTGAAGAACAGGGTTATCAAAACACTTATCACAACAAGCCCCTTCTAGCAATCTGCCCCTACTTCACTATATTTTTCACTACTGTAAGTTTGTTGGCAAAGAGTTTCCAAAGGTGAACAGCATATTAAAGGGCAGAGTTTGTTGATGGGAATTTAAACATTGGAGGCAGAGGTATAGATGTGTTGGTGGATCTCTTAAACTCACAAGCAGAGAGTGTGTTACCTAAACCACTGTGCATTGATTTTACATCTAACTTGGGTCTGCCTTTTCCAGAAACCATATTGTATCATGTTGAAGATTTGTTGACAGAGATTTTCTGAAGGTGAATAGGGCTACTTCTAAAGGACAGGTGGTTGATGATTACAGTTTTATATTGAAGACAGAGATGTAGCTATGATTGATTGACCTCTGGCAAACTCACCAGGAGTAGTTTTTCAAAACTGTGCACAGGAAATTGACACAGGAGTTTGTCTCATCTTTACACAGGGTACCATATTAAAAAGTTTGCCTGGCTGAAGTGCATCCAGAGTTGAAGGATTGTTTTTAAGAAGTGCAGAGGTGGTTTATTCAAAGAAACATTGTTGCATTTTATCCAAACCACAGTGTCCATATCTGTCCAAACAGTATAGTGGCCAGTTTCAATCCAGCAGGGCATTTTTCATACAGTAAAGGCAATTTGCCTCTTCCAAAGCTTGTTCAAGTCAGAATGCCTCCAAAGCAAGATCACAGGAGCGGTCCACATAAGAGATATGAGCCTATCTCCATAGAAGAAATCAATGCTCACCCATCAGTGCTTTTCAATTTCCATGAAGTAGGCTGTCTTGATTTCTGCCAGAGGATAGAAGAAGTTAAGAGTTTTTCGCCACTTACACATTTGTGCGCTTTGAGATTCAAGGACAAACACTTCCAGTTAGCGGGTCTTGATTTCAAAATCTCCCCAAGGTATGTATCCAAGGCTACCAATATCCCGTATCATGGTGAAAAGTGGTTTAAACAAGCGCATCTTGATCTAGAGGATTATAAACCTTTCATCAAACCTGAACATAGGGAAACCATCACTGCTATTTTCCCTTTCTCCTATCTTCTTGACAGTTATGCTCCACTGATGAAAGCCATAATGAGATATTTCACTTGTGAAGGGAGGTTTAACCAAATTTATGCCTATCATGTCCGCTTGTTGATGCATTTTACCAGAAGCAGGCAATTAAACCTTCCATAATTTTTGTCCAAAAGCATAGAGAAAATGGCAGCTACTGTCCAAAAGAAGGCTCCACCTCAGCAAATCCCTTCTCTCTTTCATCATTCCTTGATCAAGATTATCTTCTTACACCAGCCGGAGAAGAAAGGGGTTTCATGGGATTCATTCATTAGCCATGCAGATTTCGCCACTGTCCCTCCTGTTCATGTGTCTCCTACTCAGCCTGTCCATCGCCCAGTGCCTTTGTCTAGAAGGCCTACACTTAAAAAACTCAAAATGACCACTGGGCAGCCAAGTCAACAGGGAGAAGGAGAGGGCAGTGAACCACAGGCAGAAAGAGAAGGAAGTGAACAGCAGCAGCTAGAAGGCAATGAACAGCAGCAGTTGGAGGTTGATGAACAGCAGCAGATACAGGAAGAGGGACAGCAGCTAGAAGGCAGTGGACAGCAGCAACTAGAGTTTGAAGAACAGCAGCAGCTACAGGTTAATGAACAGCAGCAGACATCAGTTGAGGAGCAGCAAGTTGGGCAGACAATTGAAGCGCCTTTTCAGCCACAAACTGGACAGGATGTTGAGGAAGGACAGCAAGCTGAAGCTGCCTCCTTGACAGTGACCAAAACTGTTCCTAAAAAGAGGAAATTGACCAAAAGGACAACTTCTAGCTTGCCAAGGAGAAAAAGCGCCAGATTAGCTTTCAAAGGCAAAAGCATAGTTGGGGAAAGTGCCAAGCATGGAGGTAAATCAACTGTCATCCCTATCCCAAGCGATGACAGTGATAACGAGGCCCGCATCCTTGAAAACCTCCTCATTCACAAAGAAGGGAAAATTGAGGTGTTACAAGAAGACCTTCAAAGGGCGAGGAATTTCAACCACTTCTTGGAGGTTGAAAACAAACAAATGAAGTATCATGCAGCCATTCATGAGGCAAGGGCGATCAAGTATAAAAAAGAGGCAGAAAGGGCGCAAGTAAGAATTGAAGAGCTCATTGGCGAGTTTGATGATGAAGAGGAGGAAGACCAGCCTAGGCGGAAGAGGCCTAGAACCATCGGGCTTAGAAGAGCCTTGGAGAAACAGAGAGCAGAAGAACAAGCTCATTTCGAAGCTTTTCCTCTCACTGCCCTCCTTGAGCAGGAAATTGAGGAAAACAAAGAAGCATGGCTTGAGAGAGCTAACCAGAATTTGGAGACAAAGCTTGAGAGGGCGAATAGGGATCTTGAGCTACAGAGAAAGAGGACTCTTCACTTTCAGAAGCTAAATCAGTTTGCCAGGCGAAAATTAAAGGTAGCGCAAGAGAAATTGAAGAAGTTGAAGGAGAGGCGCCTAGCACGGAAGGAAGCAAAAAGAATATCAGCCCTTGATATTTTGGCTTCAGCTTCGGAGCATGTTTCTATGGACCCTTGAGGGTCATGCATGCCAATTTTGAGCCTGTTTCGGCAACTTTTTGTTTTTTGGCATTTTTTGGGTTTTTGGCCAAAAACTCATAAATTCGCCATGTCAGTTTGATGAGTTTTCAAGGGAGGAGGATGATACCGATGGATGCCATAATTCCATGAGCAGGTCTCCAGCGATTTTCAGGGCATTTGGAGATCATTCGCCCCCTCAAATTGGCGAAAAATACCCTCTTTTTGCACATTCTGCCCGCCATATCAGCAGTCTGCTATTTTCTGGGTTTTTGCACACAGGTACAGTTTTGAGGGACTTCCAGAGATCAGATTGAGGTGATTTCAGTTGCGCCGGAAAGCAGACACAGAGAGCTTTCCAACGGGCCATCATGAGCCTCATTTCGACACCGGGAAGGCTGCCATTTGCCTTCAGCAAGTCAGGGGACCTTTTTCAGGCATAAATATGAAGTATTTTTGTAATTTTTGAACTTCAAAAATCTGTTTTTCCCAAATGTGCGTTAAGCTATTTTTATCATTGGGAAATGATGTAAAGTCAATATAATTTCCATTTTTAGCAGTTTTTTAGATATTTTGTGGGATATTTTGTGCCTTGGGCTTTGCAAAGCCTCAAGGACAAGTTTAGATATTTTGATTTGGCCAATGGGATAGCTAGTTGCTCCATGAGGTTTTCCTCCCTCAAGCCTATTTATTCCATGGTTCTCATTGTAAATCAGAGGCTGAACTTGAGAGATGAATTAATACATTGGTCATATGAGCTTTGAAGAATACACTTGAGTTATGATTTTTGGACTGCCTCTTGGATGCTTTTGAGGAATGA
Source organism: Pinus albicaulis (assembly GCA_034641835.2). Taxonomy (NCBI): domain Eukaryota; kingdom Viridiplantae; phylum Streptophyta; class Pinopsida; order Pinales; family Pinaceae; genus Pinus; species Pinus albicaulis. Next base: position 269,418,295 of record CM076582.1, read on the forward strand.
TGAAGGATTGTTGATGGATTCCTTGACATGGTAGAATGGTATAGTGTTTCTTGATATGTTTTTGTCTTCTATTTTTCATTCATAATCCATATTTCTTTCTGCTATAGATTAGTAGAGATTGATTTTGAGATATGCCCATGGAGGCACCTCAAAATCCCTGAATCTTCATAGCTTGATGTTTTCTTCTCCCTTAGTTATGCTAAAGAATTCTTAACTGCTCTTTAGTAACTTAAGGTATTGTTGCTAAGTTTTATTTATAAGTTTTATGTATGTTGAGTAGGATGTATGGTTTGCCCTACCTACCTATTAAGCTGCCCATAGTTCTGTCCATGAAACTTTCTCTTTGACTGATTTGTTGATCATCTTGTTGAACCAAGGAGGCCTAGTCCCGATCTAGCCCTTTGCCTAAAACTATGAAAACTTATTTGTCCAAGTGCCCAATGACTTAGAGACTATGTTTAGGCGTTTCGGCATAGTTTATGAGTTGCTAGTTTGTCTCATGTGTTTTCCCCAAAGTCTGATAGCCATTTCCCGAAGTTAGAGGGTCTTATACCTCTATGTATGGCTGGAATGTTTGATTTCTATGTATTAATTAGCTTATAGTTATACTTAGCATGATTAATGGCTTGCTATTACATGTTTATTGTCTGCTATTAACTAGTTACATTTGAAATCCCTTGTCTTTCACCAACTTGTTGTCCATTCAATCCATTTTTCCCAAAGATCCCTTCTACCGTGAATCAAATCGGCCCTACAACAGCTTTACATCATCACCTCATAGCTTCCTTGACCTGTTTGACCCCATAGCCCAATTTATCTACATCTTGTTATCCAGTTTATGTATTTGATCAGTTTCATCCCTCACAAACTTAAAAAACCAAAAAACTAAAAAAACATACTTCATAACTAGCCTAATATCAGAACACCATAAGCAAACACGCCGATATCTTTTGCATTTAATAGAGAGAGCCCTCTCTGAGTCCAGGAAGGCTAGGTCCTTGGGCTCCAAAGCTTGGTTTGATGTTACATCGTCATTTGGCTAGCCAATCGGCCAAATCACGGGACCCTAACATAATGGCGATCACGGTGGGACTTTGAGTCAAAACATCCTAGGTACCCCTTAGGAACTCTCAAAATCTCAGTCAAACTTAGAAGAGTAGAATCTGGTTGTCTCACCATCCTAGCAAAATGATGACTCAGCTGTAGGACACTCTTCCAAACCTCAGGACTACATAAAACTCAGAAAAAACCACAAAAACTCCCTTAGATTGGTTTTTGATAGTATTGGTGGTGGACCATACAAATATACCTCAAAACAACTAAAAATCCACCTGGCGACTCCACTAGCCTCCAGTAGGCCTTACTACCTTGCCAAATTTTAGAATACCATCCGATTTAGCCACCTCATCGCCACACTAACATAATGGCGATCACGGTGGGACTTTGAGTCAAAACATCCTAGGTATCCCTTAGGAACTCTCAAAATCTCAGTCAAACTTAGAAGAGTAGAATCTGGTTGTCTCACCATCCTAGCAAAATGATGAGTCAGTTATAGGAAACTCTTCCAAACCTTAGGACTACATAAAACTCAGAAAAAACCACAAAAAACTCCCTTATATTGGTTTTTGATAGTATTGGTGGTGGACCATACACATATACCTCAAAACAACTAAAAATCCACCTGGCGACTCCACTAGCCTCCAGTAGGCCTTACTACTTTGCTAAATTTTAGAATACCATCCGATTTAGCCACCTCATCGCCACACTAACATAATGGCGATCATGGTGGGACATATTGAGTTCATGATAGTCTAGCAAACGTTTATAGACTCCTTAGTCCTTCAAATTTTAAACTTGAACCATCAGCCTTTAGAATCATTTAGTGTAAACTCTCTGTTTCACCATCTTAGCAAAGTGATGAATCAGGTTTATAACACTCTTACATCCTAGGCTGCACATAAAACTCAGAATCGGCCCTACAGCAGCCTCACATCATCACCTCATAGCTTCCTTGACCTGTTTGACCCCATAGCCCAATTTATCTACATCTTGTTATCCAGTTTATGTATTTGATCAGTTTCATTCCTCACAAACTTAAAAAACCAAAAAACTAAAAACATACTTCATAACTAGCCTAATATCAAAACACCGCAAGTAAACACACCGACATCTTCTACACATATAGAGAGAACCCTCTCTGAGTCCAGGAAGGCTAGGTCCTTGGGCTCCAAAGCTTGGTTTGATGTTACATCGTCATTTGGCTAGCAAATCGGCCAAATCACGGGACTCTAACATAATGGCGATCACGGTGGGACTTTGAGTCAAAACATCCTAGGTATCCCTTAGGAACTCTCAAAATCTCAGTCAAACTTAGAAGAGTAGAATCTGGTTGTCTCACCATCCTAGCAAAATGATGAGTCAGTTATAGGAAACTCTTCCAAACCTTAGGACTACATAAAACTCAGAAAAAACCACAAAAAACTCCCTTAGATTGGTTTTTGATAGTATTGGTGGTGGACCATACAAATATACCTCAAAACAACTAAAAATCCACCTGGCGACTCCACTAGCCTCCAGTAGGCCTTACTACTTTGCTAAATTTTAGAATACCATCCGATTTAGCCACCTCATCGCCAAACCTAACATAATGGCGATCACGGTGGGACCTTGAGTCAAAACATCCTAGGTATCCCTTAGGAAGTCTCAAAATCTCAGTCAAACTTAGAAGAGTAGAATCTGGTTGTCTCACCATCCTAGCAAAATGATGACTCAGCTGTAGGACACTTTTCCAAACC